>WNWK01000655.1:285000-415239 GCA_009830355.1 Cherax destructor | reverse complement strand
TCATCTTGTGCCCCCACATAGACTTGTTTAAAAAAGATATACGTACGTATAGTGAAACCTCTTTTTAGTCCTATTTTTAGGGAAAAACATAGTTTTTCCCCTCTATAAAATGTTTTTTTTGTTAATTTTTTTGGGTGTGTGGAATGGAATTGGATTTACATTATTTCTTAGGGGAAATATTGCCCTTTCACGATTCGGACGCGACTTTTTGAACGGTTTAAATCACAAAACCCGAGGTTCCCATGTACTACTACACTTCCAATAATAATAATAGAAATTTTTTATTTTTATTTTATTAACACAGGGGTTTCCCCACCGGGGGGGTTTAAAAAAAAAATTTTCATCATCTTACCCATCAGTTTTCCAGGGGGGTGCTTTACACTACAGTTATAAAACTGCAACATTAACACCCCTCCTTCAGAGTGCAGACACTGTACTTCCCATCTCCAGGACTCAAGTCCGGCCTGCCGGTTTCCCTGAATCCCTTCATAAATGTTACTTTGCTCACACTCCAACAGCACGTCAAGTATTAAAAACCATTTGTCTCCATTCACTCCTATCAAATACGCTCACACATGCTTGCTGGAAGTCCAAGCCCTCGCACACAAAACTTCCTTTACCCCTCCCTCCAACCTTTCCTAGGCCGACCCTACCCCGCTTCCCTCCACTACAGATTTATACACTCTCGAGTTATTCTGTCTCGTTCCATTCTCTCTACATGTCCGAACCACCTCAACAACCCCTCCTCAGCTCTCTGATAATAGTTTTGGTAATCCCGCACCTCCTCTAATTTCCAAACTCAATTCTCTGCATTATATTCACACCACACATTGACCTCAGACATGACATCTCCACTGCCTCCAGCCTTCTCCTCGTTGCAACATTCATCACCCATGCTTCACACCCATATAAGAGTGTTGGTATAACTATACTCTCATACATTCCCTTCTTTACTTCCATGGACAAAGTTCTTTGTCTCCACAGACCCCAGTGCTCCACTCACCCTTTTCCCTCATCAATTCTATGATTCACCTCATCCTTCATAGACCCATCTGCTGACATGTCCACTCTCCCAAATATCTGAATACATTCACCTCCTCCATACTCTCTCCCTCCAATCTGATATCCAATCTTTCGTCACCTAATCTTTTTGTTATCCTCATCACCTTACTCTTTCCTATATTCACTTTCAATTTTCTTCTTTTACACACCCTACCAAATTCATCCACCAACCTCTGCAACTTTTCTTCAGAATCTCCCAAAAGCACAGTGTCATCAGCAAAAAGCAACTGTGACAACTCCCACTTTGTATTTGATTCTTTATCTTTTAACCCCACATCTCTTGCCAAGACCCTCGCATTCACTTCTCTTACAACCCCATCTATAAATATATTGAACAACCACGGTGACATCACACATCCTTGTCTAAGGCCCACTTTTACTGGGAAATAGTCCCCCTCCCTCCTACACACTCTAACTTGAGCCTCACTATCCTTATAAAAACTCTTCACTTCTTTCAGTAACCTACCTCCTATTCCATACACCTGCAACATCTGCCACATTGCCCCCCTATCCACCCTATCATACGCCTTTTCCAAATCCATTAATGCCACAAAAACCTCTTTACCCTTATCCAAATACTGTTCACCTATATGTTTCACTGTAAACACTTGGTCTACACACCCCCTACCTTTCCTAAAGCCCCCTTGTTCATCTGCTATCCTGCTTTCTGTCTTACTCTTAATTCTTTCAATAATAACTCTACCATACACTTTACCAGGTACACTCAACAGACTTATTCCCTATAATTTTTGCACTCTCTTTTGTCCCCTTTGCCTTTATACAAAGGAACAATACACGCTCTCTGCCAATCCTAGGTACCTTACCCTCTTCCATACATTTATTGAATAATAGCACTAACCACTCCAAAACTATATCCCCACCTGCTTTTAACATTTCTATCTTTATCCCATCAATCCCAGCTGCCTTACCCCTTTCATTCTACCCACTGCCTCACGAACTTCCCCACACTCACAACTGGCTCTTCCACACTCCTACAAGATGTTATTCCTCCTTGCCCTATACACGAAATCACAGCTTCCCTATCTTCATCAGCATTTAACAACTCCTCAAAATATTCCCTCCATATTCCCGATACCTCTAACTCTCCATTTAATAACTCTCCTCTCCTATTTTTAACTGTCAAATCCATTTGTTCCTAGGCTTCCTCAACTTATTAATCTCACTCCAAAACTTTTTCTTATTTTCAACAAAATTTGTTGATAACATCTCACCCACTCTCTCATTTGCTCTCTTTTACATTGCTTCACCACTCTCTTAACCTCTCTTTTTCTCTCCATATACTCTTCCTCCTTGCATCACTTCTACTTTGTAAAAACCTCTCATATGCTAACTTTTTCTCCCTTACTACTCTCTTTACATCATCATTCCACCAATCGCTCTTTTCCCTCCGCACCCACTCGCCTGTAACCACAAACTTCTGCTGAACACTCTAACACTACATTTTTAAATCTACCCCATACATCTTTGACCCCATTGCCTACACTCTCACTAGCCCATCTATCCTCCAATAGTTGTTTATATCTTACCCTAACTGCCTCCTCTTTTAGTTTATAAACCTTCACCTCTCTCTTA
Organism: Cherax destructor; assembly: GCA_009830355.1. NCBI lineage: Eukaryota > Metazoa > Arthropoda > Malacostraca > Decapoda > Parastacidae > Cherax > Cherax destructor. Next base: position 412,584 of record WNWK01000655.1, on the reverse strand, counting down.
CTTACTGCTTCTATTTTCCTTGTATCCCATCTACCTTTTACTCCCACTGTAGCTATAACTAAAAAGTGATCTGATATATCTGTGGCCCCTCTATAAACATGTACATCCTGAAGTCTACTCAACAGTCTTTTATCTACCAATACATAGTCCAACAAACTACTGTCATTACGCCCTACATCATATCTTGTATACTTATTTATCCTCTTTTTCTTAAAATATGTATTACCTATAACTAAACCCCTTTCTATACAAAGTTCAATCAAAGGGCTCCCATTATCATTTACACCTGGCACCCCAAACTTACCTACCTCACCCTCTCTACATGTTTCTCCTACTTTAGCATTTAGGTCCCCTACCACAATTACTCTCTCACTTGGTTCAAAAGTTCCTATACATTCGCTTAACATCTCCCAAAATCTCTCTCTCTCCTCTACACTCCTATTATTATTATTATGGATTGTACATGATCCATTTGCAGTTGAGAGAATTGTAAACAAACGTAAAGATGCAATATTAAATCATAAATAAATATGAATTTCCTTTTTAAATTATCTTTTCATTTTTTTTATGTCTAGTGTTAGTAATATGATAAACATCTACAGTGTTTTGTATCATATAAGACAATATTGATGCAGGTACTGGTAGACGATTCATCTTGTACACAGACAATGTAAACTTGCAGTATCAATAAATATAATAGTACAGTACTGTAAATGTATTTTATGTTCCTTATGATTTTCATTATAACATTTTCTTTTCTCTAGCTTACTTTATTGTAAGAATACAGGATATAATTCACATAACATACAAAACTATGTGTTAATCGACTGTTTATGTCATTGGTAAGGCTTCCAGTCAACAGTAGGTTATTAGTAGTTAGGTTTTTGAGGAGTCAAAAGTTGTATGCGGATTTTTGACTGTGGGGGATGCGGCGCCCCTAACCCACGTGTTGTTCAAGGGTCAACTGTATACACATTGCATAAGTATGACCTTATGATAAACTGTGATATAATCTACTAATTCTCTTTGCAGAAATGTATATCTCTACCGGCGTTTGTCTGACCACAAGCAAGTGGTCATTAAGAAGATTCCACTGGAATCTATAACTAAAGTCGAATGTGAGGTGCGTAAACTAACACTGATATTCAAAATTGTCAGTAAATTATTATAGTGTACTTAATATTGTTGCCTTTAAAAGTTGTTGATAATTCTGATTTTTAGAAGGTACTGTAACACCTTTGATGTTCCAGTTGACGAAGAATGAGGTACGGGTTTTATCCATGCTTCAGCACCCAAATATAATAGAATACTATGAAAATTACCTGGAAAACAACACCATGATGATAGTGATGGAATATGCACCTGGAGGTAACCTCTACGATTATCTTCGCTTGCGTGGGGAAGGCAACTTGCTTCAAGAAGAGGTTGGCTGCATAAAATTAAGATGGTTATCTGTTTGTTTATTGTGGCGTTTTAAATTACAAGGAGGAATATTGTTAAGTATTTAGTTGGTAGAGTAATTGTAGCCTAATTATTAAAAAAATTTTCATTTGCTTGTTTATATATTTTTGTGTTGTTGAATTTATTTTGCCTACTTTTATATTTATATACCTATACATATCTCTCTGTGCATCAGGCTATCCTCACTCCATTCCTAGTGCAGTAATGTACAAATATTTTATTATCCTTTTCACACATTCTGTTCTCATTTATCACTCTTACTCTTTTTCAGTCTTTCACTGTCCTCTCAGCCTCCAATGTTTTTCCCACTTTTAGAAGTATTTCTAACTTTTTCAGAAAGAGAACTTATATTTTTCATATAGGTTAGAATACACTTAATAAAGTTAACCATCTTGACTTACACAAGAAAGTTCATTGAACATTGGCAAAAATTGAACATTTCCACTACTTTGAGCTCAATTTTAAGGTACTTTTCATCATGAAACCAATCAAAATCATATCTATTTCTTTAATATATCTTCCATTCTATTTCCCAGTAAAAGTGGGCCTTAGACAAGGATGTGTGATGTCACTGTGGTTGTTCAATATATTTATAGATGGGGTTGTAAGAGAAGTGAATGCGAGGGTCTTGGCAAGAGGTGTGGGGTTAAAAGATAAAGAATCAAATACAAAGTGGGAGTTGTCACAGTTACTTTTTGCTGATGACACTGTGCTTTTGGGAGATTCTGAAGAGAAGTTGCAGAGGTTGGTGGATGAATTTGGTAGGGTGTGTAAAAGAAGAAAATTGAAAGTGAATATAGGAAAGAGTAAGGTGATGAGGATAACAAAAAGATTAGGTGATGAAAGATTGGATATCAGATTGGAGGGAGAGAGTATGGAGGAGGTGAATGTATTCAGATATTTGGGAGTGGACATGTCAGCAGATGGGTCTATGAAGGATGAGGTGAATCATAGAATTGATGAGGGGAAAAGGGTGAGTGGAGCACTTCGGAGTCTGTGGAGACAAAGAACCTTGTCCATGGAAGTAAAGAGGGGAATGTATGAGAGTATAGTTATACCAACACTCTTATATGGGTGTGAAGCATGGGTGATGAATGTTGCAATGAGGAGAAGGCTGGAGGCAGTGGAGATGTCATGTCTGAGGTCAATGTGTGGTGTGAATATAATGCAGAGAATTCGGAGTTTGGAAATTAGGAGGAGGTGCGGGATTACCAAAACTATTATCCAGAGGGCTGAGGAGGGGTTGTCAAGGTGGTTCGGATATGTAGAGAGGTTGGAACAAAACAGTAGTGTAAAGCATCCCTCTGGCAAGACAGTGATGGAGTGAATGATGATGAAAGTTTTTCTTTTTCAGGCCACCCTGCCTTGGTGGGAATCGGCCGATGTGTTAATAAAAATATCTTCCATTCTATCAAATGAGACCAAAAAAACGAGAATACAACCATAAAAGCCATACTAAAATATACCGCTAAGGGGTGGCTAATGGCTGAGAAGTGAACTCCGTTATTTATCGTCCAATTTTTTCATTTTTGGTGCATGGTAAGAAGCATGTTTCAATCATACATTGCCCAAGTTTCAATAAGATAGCCTAACAAATAACTGAGAAAAAAATATTTACCAAAAATCATATATGGCAAGCCCAGGCCAGGTACTGGAAATAAGTCACTTTGACTTTTTTGGGTTATCCTCGGTTCTCTATACATACGCTGCTTTATATGATAATCTATGTAACTGTATTTGTGTATACCTGAATAAACTTACTTCTATTCTGTTGACTGAGTACAAGAAACTGCCCATTCACCTATTTCAACTAGTACCAAATAAAGTGATCAGAAATTAACAATTTGGCCCATTTCACACAAATTTCAAAAGATGCCAATTTCAAAATAGGGCCCAGAATAAACAATGCAGTCATTCTTGGCACTAAAATAACATTTTCTCTGTTCATTAGTCATGTCTCCAGGCCCCTCTTATATTACTCTTGCTTACCATTTGGAATTTTTATTCACAGAAAAAATAGAAGATTTACTGTTATGCAGACTACTGCATTATTGTAATAATTGCATAAATAATGTTAACCCATTTGCAACTGCATATTGAACTGGCCAGTCGGACATGTATTTGGTGGTGTTTACTCCTGAATTTCGCCAAAGAATCGAACATTTCCACTACCTTGAGCTCAATTTCAAGGTACAGTGGACCCCCGAGTTACGAGCATAATTCATTCCAGAAGGCTGCTCAAGTGCCATTACCGAACGAATTTTCTCCCTTAAGAAATAACGTCAAGTAGGTTAGTCCATTTCAGACCCCCAAAAATACACTTACAAAAGCACTTACAATATTACACTTACATAATTGTACGATTTCCGAGGTGCTCGTAACTCTGGGGTCCACTGTACGTACTTTTCATCATGAAACCAATCAGAATCATATCTATTTCTGTAATATATCTTCCATTCTATCAAATGAGACAAAAAAAACGAGAATACAACCATAAAAACCATACGAAAATGTACCGCTAAGGGGGGCTTATGGCTGAGAAGTGAACTCCGTTATTTATGGTCCGATTTCTTTAATTTTTGGTGTACGTTAAGAAGCATCTTTCCATCATACATTGCCCAGGTTTCAATAAGATAGCCCAACAAACAACTGAGAAAAAAAATATTTACCGAAAATCATATACTACTGTACGTATAACATTCCCAAGCCAGGTACTAGAAATAAGTCACTTTGTCTGACTTTTTTGGGTTATCCTAGGTTTTCTACACATATGCTGCTATGTATGATAATCTGTGTAGAGAAAATAGCCTTTTTGTTTCAGTTTTATGGTGCATTATGAGCATATATCACAGTTAGCCCTGTGCTACACTCTGTTTTCTCTAATATAGGCCCTAAAGACAGGGATAAGAGGATGGTATGTACTTGTATCCCGTATCCTCTTCATATCTCAGTATAACCGCTCAGTAGTATGCCAAATATTATTCATTCTGGAGTACTTAACATGTTTTTATGTTATTTATATTGTTTATTATGTCATATTAGATCAGTTTTAATAGGTAAATAAGCCATAGTGTTGATATTAGCGTAATAATAAAGCATATTTCCCTGAATCACGAGACTGAGCTCATGGCAGCCGACAGTGGCTTCAAAGCCACCTTATCTTTTATGGACAATGTACTGTGTATGTGCTTTACACAACGAGAAGTATTTCTTTTATTCGTTGGAACCATGGCTAGGGCTTAAAGTAAGCAGGTTATAACAATAAATGGAGAAAAAGAAATTGGAATGTAATGCAGCAAGTAGCGCCACCAAACAGTACCAGCAGTTTGGTGTGGCGACCCTGGAAATTTGAAATTATGCTTGCCGAAATTAGTGCCAAATAACTGATGGAACCAGATGACTGATTGCCGGATTTGTGATGGCGGACCTGTACCATTTTAATATCATGTAACATACTGTGTATGTCTTTTAGTTTATTATTTTTACTGTTATGTGCAGCATATAGAAAAGACATTTGGGTCTCTATTGTATCAGTAAGGTCATCTACAGAAAATGTTATTCAGTCTCATACATAGTATTTACATATGAGATTAAGGAATATTTTTTAATCTCATTTATAAATGTTTTTGCATTCCAGGATGTATTGCATTTGTTTTGTCAACTAGTCCTTGGCATGCAGCACATTCATGAGAGTAACATTCTTCACAGAGACATCAAATCAAACAATATTCTACTGGATCGATCTCGTTGCATCGTTAAAATCGGGGATTTTGGGATATCTAAGATTCTAAGCAGGTAGGACCTTTAGGAATATTGTATTGTACTTTATAAAATGTGTATTCTCACTTCACACGGCGAGGGTCTGGGTTTGAGTCCTAGCGAGGGTAGAAACATTGGGCATGTTTCCTTACACCAGTTGTCTATGTTCACCCATCAGTAAAATGGGTACCTGGGAGTTAGTCGACTGGTGTGGGTCACATCCTGGGACAAAACTGACCTAATTTCCCCGAAATGCTCTGCATAACAAGCGGCTTTCTATATAGTAGTATGTCATTGATGTCAGATATTGCTGTATACCATGTACATGTACTTGTAGTAAATAAAGATATTATTATTATTATTATTATTATTACGTATTATTATTATTATTATTATCATTATTATCATTATTATTATTATTATTATCATTTATTAGGTGCACTCATCCAATTTACATGCATTCAGAAAGCCAATCTTGCTTACAAAATGTAATGGTGGTTATTAACTCTTTCAGGGTTATTGACGTACTAGTACGGCTTACGCCCTGGGGTTATTGACGTACTAGTACGCCTAAATTCTAGCGCCTCAAATCAAGCAGAAACAGGATGTTAGGCCTAGATGTGATAGAATGGGTCTGTGCGGTCAGTGTGCGCAGTATAAAAAAATTCCTGCACCATACAGTGCATAATGAGGAAAAAAAACTGACCGTGTTTTTGGTTTAAAACAGCGACTTTGCAGTCTATTTTCGTATGGTATTTATTGATGTATTCTCGTTTTCTTGGTCTCATTTGATAGATTGGAAGATATTACAGAAGTAGAGATGATTTTGATTGGTTTGACAACGACAAGTACCTTGAAATTGAGCTCAAAGTAGCGAAAATGTTCGATTTTTGACGATGTTCAAGAGTAAACAAATCACACCATGCATCCAATACACATCAACTGGCGAGTCTAATATTCATGCACAAGTGCTCTAATATTATTTATACCATGTTTACAATGATGCAGTTGTATACATAACAGTAAATCTTCTATTTTTTTGTGAGAATAAAAATTCAAAATGAAAAGTAAAAGTAATGTAAGAGAGGCCTGGAAACGTGACTAATGAACAGAGAAGACGTTATTTTAGTGCCAGGAATGTTTGCCTTGTTTATTCTGGACCCTATTTTGAAATTGGCATTGTTTGAAATTTGTGTGAAATTGGCCAAATTGCCATTTTGGGTAGTTGTAATTGGTAAATAGGCAGTTTCTTGTACTCAATCGATAGAAGAATTGGAGTTCTAGCGAAATAGCTATAACTTTAGTTGATTGAAACATTGGAATTTGCCGAAAATAGGGCTCAACGTGGGCGAAATCGCCGATGCGTAAGTGTCATGGCTACCACTAATTTCGCGAAAGCATAATTCCGTTAGTTTTCGATCAATTTTCATAATTTTTGTGGCGTTATAATCGGAAAAAGATTCTCTATCATTTCATAAGAAAAAATAATATTTTTTTTTTTAAATTCTTGGACCCTGAGAACGAGTTTCGGAGACCCCCCTTGGACCCTGAGAGGGTTAATAATTAATTTCTCTTATACACACACAACCCGCACATATAAAAGAGAGGAGCTTACGACGACGTTTCGGTCCGACTTGGTCCAAGTTGGACCGAAACGTCGTCGTAAGCTCCTCTCTTTTATATGTGCGGGTTGTGTGTGTATTGTTCCAGTCACGGTATTGTGCCTTTTTTGTTAATTTCTCTTATCATATGAGTATGTTAAAGATGCCAGCATTTCAGTCACTCTTATGCTGAAGACAACCTATATTTGTTTACTTTTTTGTTAACTTTTAAATATTTTAATACCCTAGCTAGTCAGCTTTAACTCTCATATATTGTATTATATGTACGGGTATATGAGAGGGTAAGTGAGCAAGACAGTGAGAGGGTAGATGAGAGGGTAAGTGAGCAAGACAGTGAGAGGGTAGATGAGAGGGTAAATGACCAAGACAGTGAGAGGGTAGATGAGAATGTAAGTGAGCAAGACAGTGAGAGGGTAGATGAAAGGGTAAGTGAGCAAGATAGCAGGAAGGTGAGAAGTTGGCAAAGAAAACAGTTGGTGGATGGGGGAGAGAAAGATACAATTTATTCTCCATTGCCTCAGAGAGAAAAGAGAGAGAGAATAGAGAGAAAAGAGAGAGAGAGAGAGTTGCAAAATGGAAAATTTGTTCCCTATATAGTTAACCACAAATACTCAAAGTGGTGAAAGGAAAATTTGCCAGTGGGCAATGTTTACAGAATTCCAGAATTAAATGAGAGTTGGCCATGCTCATCTACATCTTGTTAATATTGTATATATTTAAGAATAGAAAATCAATATTAATGAACAAGTATGCAGATGTTTGAGAAAAGAATGTTGAATATCTAAGTTATGTTTGTTTTACGCTTCTTGAGAATTGTTTTTATACTGATGAAAACTTTTTTGATTTCAAACATAATACAGCCTCTCCTCACTTAATGATGGAGTTCCGTTCCTAAGCCACGTTGATAAATGAATTTGTCGCTAAGTGAGGAGCATACTATAATGGTAGTGGGTTTGTGTCAACCATCTTTGATATTGTTTCAATGTCACCTTTGCACCATTTATAACATTTCTGGTATATTTTTTAAATGTTTATACAGTTGTGTACTGTATATTGTAATAAACAGAATAGAGGAAATCAGCTCTGATATACATTATTTAGGTATGCATACTGGTCAGAGAGCCCATCGTAAGTCCGAGTCATCGGTAAACGAGTACGTCGTTAAGTGAGGAGAGGCTGTAGTGTAAATATGGTAGTTATGGATACAGTATTCTCCTGTATGTCAGAATTTAATGTTTTTTGTTTGATGTTGCAGCAAAAGCAAAGCGCACACAGTTGTTGGCACCCCTTGCTACCTATCACCAGAGTTGTGTCAAGAGAAACCTTATAACCAGAAGAGCGATATTTGGGCACTAGGTTGTGTCCTTTATGAACTGTTGACGTTGAGGCGGGCATTTGAAGCTGAGGTAAGCAAAGGTAAAGAGCTGTTGCTTGCATTAATGGATTTAGAAAACACATGATAGGTTGGATAGGGGAGGGAAGCTTTAGCAGATGTTGTAAATGTATGGAATAGGAGGCAGGTTACTTAAAAGTAAACAGCTTTTATGCAGAATGAAGATGAGGTTAGGGTATGTAGAAGGAAGGAGGGACTATTTCTTAGTAAAAGTAGGACTTTAACTGGGATGTGTGATGTCACCATAGTTGTTTAACATTTATAAATGGGGTTGTAAAATAAGTGAATACTATTGTGTTAGAAATGTGGATTAAAAGATGTTGGATCTGATACATAGCAGGAGTTATCACAGTTGCTCTTTGTTGATGACACAGTTCTTTTGTAGGATTCTGAAGACAAGTTCCAAAGGGTGGTAGACCAATTTGGGAGGATATGTAAAACAAGGAGATTACGTGTTGAAAGAAGAAGAACATTAATGAAGGGGTTCAGGGAAACTGGTTAGCTGGACTAGAACCCTAAAGGTGGGAAGTACATTGCCTACACTCTGAAAGAGTGGTGGGGACATTGCAGTTGGAGGGTAATCTGAACTGTGATGTCAGCACACCTCTGGCAAGAGTGATTGAATGAATGAAGGTAAATGTTTGTTGAGGCAAAATAAAGCAATAATAATAATTATCATTATTATTATTATTATTATTATTATTATTATTATTATTATTTTAATTGAAGTTCAGAGGGTTATTTGAATTGTGATAGCCTTGCACTTCTGGAAAGAAAATTGAAGTACGAGTTAATGTGATAAGTGTTTCCTTTTATGGATCATTGTGCCTTGGTGGGAAATGGCCAGTGTGCTAAAAAAAAAAAGCATTCCTCATCAATATGAAAGAGCATTCTGTTAAGAGAAAAGAATTCTGATTACATGGTATCTCTCTTGTTTCAGACATTGCCTGCCCTTATTGTGAAAATTATGCGGGAATATTTGCCCCTATCCATCCCCACTACAGTGCCCAGATGAGAACTCTGGTTCACCTGCTCCTCCACATGGACCCAGCACAGCGCCCCAATATCCACCAGGTCATAAGTCATCCACTAATATTCCCAACATTGTTTACTTTGCATCGAGATCTTGGAATGGTTCGCTGTATATCTAGGTTAGTAAATTTATATCATTGTACGTAATTGCTTTCATGTATAATGTGCTTTATTCTTTTCATATAGTAGCCATAATACAACCTCTCCTCACTTAGCGACGTACTCGCTACCAACAACTTGGACCTATGATGGGCTCTCTGACCAGTATGCATACCAAAATAATGTATATTTGAGCTGATTTTCTCTATTCTGTTTATTACAATATACAGTACACTACTGTATAAACATTTAAAAATGTACCAGAAATGTTATAGATGGTGCAAAAGTGATAATAAAACAATATCAAAGATGGTTGACACAAACACACTACCATTGAAGTATGCTCCTCATAGCAACAAATTTGTTTACTGACGAGGTCTTAGGAACAGAACTCCGTCATTAAGTGATGGGAGGCTGTATATAAGAATATAATACTGTACAGTATATTCCCTGTACAATGGTTTCAGACATAAAACAAAAATGTTTAAGTTTAGTATTGTATTTTGTTATGGTAATGTTTCACTTTCAGGAACTGTGTCAAGCCATAACAAGCTTGACAAAGTTCCTGGAGAGTGAAACATTGCCACAGTGCTCTATTACCAATAATTATACAACACTTGTGCTACAAACAATAATAAGAAATCAATATGTAGAAGAAAGCAGCTTGTCTCCTCTGCTGGTGGATCCAGTATGAAGTGTGTGGCAAAACTCAAAACTACAGAGCACTGCATAACACCAATTTCACGTATTTTATATATATTTTTTTCAACATGCCGGCTGTCTTCCACTTAGGCAGGGTAACCCAAAAAAGAAAGAAACACTTTCACCATCATTCAGTGGTGCCCAGATATGACAGTTTATATGTCACTCCAAACTGCAAATATTCAAACCCTCCTTTAAAGTGCAGGTTGTACTTCCGACCTCCAGGACTCAAGTCCGCTAACCGGTTTCCCTGCCCTTCACAAAATATTACCCTGCTCACACTCCAACAGCTCTTCAGGTCCCAAAAACCATTCATCTCCATTCACTTCTATCTAACATGTTTACACATTTTTTTTTTTTTTTTTTTTTTTCAACAAGTCGGCCGTCTCCCACCGAGGCAGGGTGACCCAAAAAAGAAAGAAAATCCCCAAAAAAAAAAACTTTCATCATCATTCAACACTTTCACCACACTCACATAATCACTGTCTTTGCAGAGGAGCTCAGATACTACAGCTGAGAAAAGTCCCTCCCAGCTGTCACTATCTCAGACCCCTCCTTTAAAGTGCAGGCATTGTACTTCCATTTCCAGGACTCAAGTCCAACTAAATCAATTAACTGGTTTCCTGAATCCCTTCACAAATGTTACCCTGCTCACCTCCAACAGATCGTCATGTCCCAAAAACCATTCGTCTCCATTCACTCCTATCTAACACGCTCACACATGCCCTCGGAAGTCCAAGCCCCTCGCCCACAAAAACCTCCTTTACCCCTTCCCTCCAACCTTTTCTAGGACGACCCCTACCCCGCCTTCCTTCCCCTACAGATTTATACGCTCTCCAAGTCATTCTACTTTGATCCATTCTCTTAAATGACCAAACCACCTCAACAACCCCTCTTCAGCCCTCTGACAAATACTTTTAGTAACTCCACACCTTCTCCTAATTTCCACATTCCGAATTTTCTGCATAATATTTACACCACACATTGCCCTTAGACAGGACATCTCCACTGCCTCCAGCCTCCTCCTCGCTGCAGCATTTGCAACCCATGCTTACACCCATATAAGAGTGTTGGTACCACTATACTTTGTACATTCCCTTCTTGCCTCCATGGATAACGTTTTTTGTCTCCACAGATACCTCAATGCACCACTCACCTTTTTCCTTCATCAATTCTATGGTTAACCTCATCCTTCATAAACCCATCTGCTGACACATCAACTCCCAAATATCTGAAAACATTTACTTCTTCCATAATCCCTCTCTCCAATGTGATATCCAATTTTCTTTATTTAAATCGTTTGATACCCTCATCACCTTACTCTTATCTATGTTCACTTTTTAAATTTCTACCTTTAAAACTCTCCCCCCAAAATCGTCCACTAACCGCAACTTTTCTTTAGAATCTCCCATAAGCACAGTATCATCAGCAAAAAGTAACTGTGTCAACTCCCATTTTGCATTTAATTCTCCATAATTTAATCCCACCCCTCTCCCCAACACCCTAGCATTTACTTCTTTTACAACCCCATCTATAAATATATTAAACAACCATGGTGACATTACACAACCCTGTCTAAGACCTACTTTTACCGGAAGTAATCTCCTCTCTCCTACACACCCTAACCTGGCCTCACTATCCTCATAAAAACTCTTTACAGCCTTCAGTAACTTACTACCTATTCCATACACTTGCAACATTTGCCACATTGCTCCCCCCCATCCACTCTATCTATGCCTTTTCTAAATCCATAAATGCAATAAAAACTTCTCACCTTTATCTAAATACTGTTCCTATATGCTTCACTGTAAACACTTGATCTACACATCCCCCACCCACTCTAAAGCCTCCTTGCTCATCTGCAATCCTACTCTCTGTCTTACCTCTAATTCTTTCAATAATAACCCTGCCATACATTTACCTGGTATCTCAGTAAACTTATTCCCTATAATTTTTACACTCTCTTTTTATCCCCTTCCCTTTATATAAAGGAACTATACATGCTCGCTGCCAATCCCTAGGTACATACCCAGGCCCCTTGACACAAAACCTCTTTTTACTCCCTCCCCCAACTTTCCTAAGACAACCCCACCCATCCCCCCCTCCACTACAGAATATACCCCTTTCCCAAGTCATCCTATTTTGCTCCTTCTCTTAACGACCAAACCACCTCCAACCTCTCCTCAGCCCTCTGAATAATACTTTTAGTAGCTCCACACTTCCTTTTAATTTCCACACTGTGAAATTTTCTGCATAATATTATTTAATTTTCATAAAAGGACTGAAAATGTGAAATCTTGTATATTAATACCATATTTTTGGATTACTGTAGTATATTATATGCTGTATTTTTCATTCAATGTCTTTATAATTTTATTTGTCTCTCTAAGTAAATTTTTTTTAACACACTGGCCATCTCGTACTAGGCAGGATGCCCCAAAAAAAGAAGAAACACTTTCACCATCTCTCAATCCATCACTGTCTTGCCAGAGGGGTGCCAATACTACAGTTCAAAAATGCAAATATATCTACCCTTCCTTCAGAGTGTACTTCCCACTCCAGGACTCAAAATTCGGCTAACTGGTTTCCCTGAATCCCTTCAATAATGTTACTTTGATCAGCACATCAAGTCATAAAAACCACTTGCCTCCACTCCTATCTAACACGCTCACACACACACGCTTGCTGGATGTCTCAGCCCCTTGCACACAAAATCTCCTTTATCCCCTCCCTCCCTCAACCTTCCTAAGTCAATCCCTACCTTGCTTTATAATAATAATAATAATATTTTTATTTGGACATGATAAAAAAGAATTACATTTGGTTATTGAGATTACATGAGGTGTACATGCCAAAAGCCCCTAGTATGCAGGGCATTTTGGGCAGACTTAAATTAACTTAAAACTAAATTGTAAGAATTTTTGTAGATAGTTTACAATGAGTAAAGGTGAGTATTTAAGCTATGAAATTTGAACATAGTTTTGTACTTTTGTCTTCATTATAAAATTAATTAAATCAGATTAAACAAATTAAAGCAATAATAATAATAAAATAATAAAAAGTTATGGTTGATAATTTATAAAATAAGTAAAGTTGCATATCTAAGTTTTAAAGTTTGAATATAAGTTGAACATATCAATTAATTGTAGCAATTTATTGCAGCAATGCAACTAATTGAGTGAGATAACAATTTAAAACAATTAATTGCATTGCAGTTAGTTTACGTGGTCATTATAATGTAAGTGTTGTGGGAATAATTAGCTAAGTAAGTATTATTCATAACAGGTTTTACATTCATTCATTCGTCCATTCATACATTACATTGACTTTAAAGTCAGGTTTTACGTTAAGTGATTATTCTACTTTGCTGGGAATGGTTGATATGGAGCAATTAGCTTTGGGTGAGAAGGTGGTTTTTAGCATCGTTTTGAATTGGGGTACAGGTAGGGTTTCTTTGGCAATGACAGGTAATGAATTCCAAATTTTTTGTGCCTTTTTTGTGCATTGAGTTTTTACATAGTGTTAGGTGGACACGGGAACATCGAGGAGTGATCTGTGTCTAGTGTTATGGTCATGTGTCCTGTTAAAATTAGTAAGGAGAATTTTTACACCCTCCAAGTCATCCTATCCTATTTTGTTTAATCCTCTCGAAATGTCCGAAACACCTCAAAACTCCTCTTCAGCCCTCTGGATAATACTTTTGTAATCCTGCACCTACTTCTAATATCTAAGCTACGAATTCTCTGCATAATATTCACACTACACATTGCCTCAGACACATCTACACTGCCTCCAGCCTCCTTATTGCACCATTTACAGCCCATGCTTCACACCCATATATGAGCATTGGTACCACAGCACTCTCTTACATTCCCTTTTTGCCTCCATGGATAACGTTCTTTGTCTCCACAGACTCCTCAGTACACCACTCACCTTTTTCTCCTTGTCAGTTCTATGGTCCACCTTGTCTTTCATAGACCCATCTTCTGACAAGTCCACTCCCAAATATCTGAACACATTCACTTCCTCCATACTCCCTCCTTCCAATCTGATATCCAATCTTTCATTACCTAAATTTTTTTTTATCCTCATCATTTTCTCTTTCCTGTGTTCACTTTTAATGTCCTTCTTTACATACCCTTCCAAATTCGTTCACCAACCTTTGCAACCTTTTTTCAGAATCTTTCAAGAACACAGTGTCATCAAGTAAAATATTGTTTTATTCAACTAAGTATTCCATCTAATCTTCTAGGGACATTTTGATTTACCAAGGATAATCTCATAATTTTCAGTGCATCCTCAATGACTTTTTTTTTTTTTTTTGTAATGCTTCAAAAATTTCTTGAAAGTTTATAAATTTACACACCAGTAACTACCCATATGCAGTTGAAGTTGCAGACTGTTTTCTCCTTATTTTTCCCTTCATGTTAATGTTCTTGTTATGCCTGTCTTCATTTTCACTTTTTCTGCTTAATTTTGCATATCATATGATCAAAGTAGAATGACTTGGGAGCGTATAAATCTGTAGGGAAGGAAGGCGGGGTAGGGGTGGCCTCGAAAAGTTGGAGGGAGGGGGTAAAGGAGGTTTTGTGGGCGAGGGGTTTGGACTTCCAGCAAGCACGTGTGAGCGTGTTCGATAGGAGTGAATGGAGACGAATGGTTTTTGGGACCTGAAGAGCTGTTGGAGTGTGAGCAGGGTATTATTTTGTGAAGGGATTCAGGGAAACCAGTTAATTGATTTAGTTGGACTTGAGTCCTGGAAATGGGAAGTACAATGCCTGCACTTTAACCCTTTGGGGGTCGACAGGCCTTCTGAGGAAAGTGTTCCTGGGGTTGAAAAATATTCGGAAAAAAAAAAATTATTTTTTCTTATGAAATGATAGAGTTTTTTTTCTGAATCTAAATAGCTAAACAAAAAATTTTTGCGATCAATACTTACGGAGATATGGAGGATTCAAGTTGACCCAAAACGATCCGGTGACGGCATCATCGGCGACTTCCGGTTGGCCGGTAATCGTTTTTTTTTTTTTTTTAAGTTATTTTCTTATGAAATTTAATTTTTTTTTTTTCAAATAACTTTTATGAACTGTGAGACCAATATAAGTGCTGTTTTTCAAATATTCACTCGCTATTTCTTATAAAATAATGCCACAAAGTTTGTTATCACTAGTTTGTTTACAAAACATATTTACAACAATGTACAATGTACAATTATGTTTATAACTATTGTTCAATCATATATATACACATATTGAGTCACTGCAGATGTTTCTAGAAGTTCTGCAGCCTGTGGAAGTCTCTGAAACATGGTTCCATGCACAATGTTTGTTTCACATTCCACACACATAAAACGAGTGTCTTTGCGTTGCTGTGGGCGTCTTTTGTATGTGCACAGACATAACACCTCTTCTGAGCCTTTTTCTTGCAAGCAGTAGCAGGCAGTTTGTTGGGAAGTGTTCACCACCAAGCCTCAGGAAGAGGGTAGTTGTTGGTAATTTCGTGGGCGGTTTTCTATTGCAGGTGGTGTTTCTTGGTACTTGGTGATTATTTGCCTGATAACAGACAAACAAAATTCGCCATATGGTGGTTTGTTTGTGGTCTTCAACTTATAAACATTATAAGCATTGAGCATGGTAATGCCCAGAATGTGAAAAAAGAGTTTTATGTACCATTTATAACTCTTTCTAACACAATCAGCAAACCCAATCTGCATGTCACATTTGTCCACTAAGCGCATATTGAGAGTGTAATCCATCACAGCTGCAGGTTTTAGAATGGGTTCATCAGTCTCTCTATTCACCCTGCCACTGTCTGCCATTTCATTAGGGTGAATTGATGACAACAGTGTGACATCTCGTTTGTCATGCCACCGAAATGCCATGATATCATTGGCAGCAAACGCCTGCACCTCCCTCACGAGTGCCTGCACTGAACCTAGGCATATGCTTACGATTTGCACCACTGTACCGCACACATCTGTCATGTTCACTGCAAAAATCACTGAGGGAGGGCTTGTGTACCAGTTATCAGTATATAATGTATGCCCCTTACCAAGATATGGTTCCATCATTGTTCTAACCACATCACCAGAGATACCCAGTAACTTCCTGGTATCTTTCAATGTATTACTTCAGTGTACACAATAATATCCAATACAATACCACTGTAGCAATCACAAAGCACAAACAACTTTATACCAAAGCGTTTCCTCTTGCTTGGTATATACTGCTTAACGACAGTCTACCTTTGAACAGAATCAGTGACTCGTCAATAACAAGCTTCCTGAAGGGATAAAAATACATATTGAACTTCTCTTTCAGATACAGAAACACATTCCTAATCTTATATAACCTGTCGGATCTGTCAGGCCTGGTTTTGTCCGAAAATGTAACATGCGTAGAAGTAGCACAAATCGATTCACTGGTATAATATCACTGAAAGCTGGTGTTGCAATCAATCTGTCTGTTGACCAATATGATTTGATACGGTGTTTATAAACATGCGGCATAACATTATTGTGGCAAAGAAAAGATACATCTCTGCCACAGTTGTCTCCTTCCACTGGTGTAGACGTGATTTTGGTGAAAGAATCGTGTTTGCCATGGTGTGTCGAAGTATCTGTTGCTTTCTCTGATAATAATGTCTATCAGGGGTTCGTCAAAGAATAACTGGAAACATTCCAGTTCACTGGCATTGTTCCCAAGTGGACAAGATGGGCGTAATCCACTGTGACTTTCATCAAACTGATGGGGATTGGGAATAAAATTGTCAGCTTCCTGCCAATCCCAGGTGCGGTCTGCTGGTGGGTACTGGATATTTACAGGTGGTTGTGGGGGTTGTAGAAGTGGAGGTTGTGGTTGTGGGGTTGGTGGGTGGGTGAGGGTTGCCTTTGTTGTAACTGAGGCTGAGTCAGCGGCGTGGGTGCCAGCATGGTCCACTGCTGGTGCCTCGCGCGCCACACCACCACCACCACTACCAGTTGCATGCACATTTCTCATACCAATTGCAACGCTATCATCATCATTTTCACTATCACTTCCTGTTGTACGCCCACGGGATGTACTCCGAGATGTACTCCTAACCCTTGGAAGAGCATATGGCACACTACCAGAGCGCATATACCGTCGTTATACTGACGCTTCACTGGTGAATATTCCTCTTCACTCGCGCTACTGGAACTATTTCGAAGGGCTTGGAGTTCATAGTCACTATCAGTATCATCACCATTGCTCACATCTGAGTCTGGGACATTAGAAAATGGAGTTTCCGCCTTCGTTCTGGTACAACTGGCCGTGAACAAGACGCCACAGCACCAGAGGTGGACGGCTGTGGGTCGTCGGGTTTTCCTCACTTATACCGGTATTATGGTCACTATTTTCGGTCACAACCGCCTCAAAACCTTGAAAGTCACCTTCACTAACACCCCCATCACTGTTAGAACTGTCACTGATGAATAAAAGTGTCCCAATTCGCCGAGGAGTAAGGTGTTTCTTGCTGCGAGGCATGGTGGAAAGGTGTACTGAAATGTGTTCCCACAATGCACCACTGGGTGCCCGATTTTTTTCCTACTGCGCACACTGACCACGCAGACCCATTCTCTCATCCCTAGGCCTACCAGCTGTTTCCCGCTTAATTTGAAGCCGCTAGAATTTACGCGTACTAGTACGGCACCAACCCCTGCTCGTAAAAACGACTGAGTACGGCACCGACCCGAAAGGGTTAAAGGAGGGGTCTGGGATAGTGACAGCTGGGAGGGACTTATTCTCAGCTGTCGTATCTGAGCGCCTCTGCAAAGACAGTGATTATGTATGAGTGTGGTGAAAGTGTTGAATGATGATGAAAGTATTTTCTTTTTGGGGATTTTCTTTCTTTTTGGGTCACCCTGCCTTGGTGGGAGATGGCCGACTTGTTGAAAAAAAAAAAACAAGGATTGTCTTTTTAACAATTATGCAACATGAACTTGGAAACCTGGTAGGAAATTACACACTAAAATTAGCCTCAGGGATACTAAGAAGTATGTTATGTATGCAGGCCGCTTCGCTTGTCTTCAGTTGGCACTCGAACTCGGTCATCTCGTGGCAGTGAAGACTCCACAGATAAAGAGAGAACTGATGTAAAGAAGAGATCATCATGTGAGGAGATTAAAATTAGTGATAAAAAGTTACCACACACTGATGTTCAAGCTGCTTCTGTGTTCTATTGGTCCCGTCTTGGTACTCCAGTGAGGTAATGTTGCTTCTAAAAGTTTTTTTGTTTTATGTAAATATCCTTTAATACAAAGAATCCATATTGCTACCAACCTTATGGTGAAGTTTTGAGCAAAAGTGGTTAGCCTCAGTAATGATGTGCCCACTAATATTTATATTTATATCATGATCACCTTGATATGAGCAAGTCTTGAAAATTTCCGTAGATTGTCTGTAGGCAGTGCTGAAGGAGAAGTGGTTCAAGTAGCAGCTAGCAAAACTCATTATGCTGGAGTTACCAGTGTGGGTCAAGTTGTGTTGTGGGTAAAAACAGAACAAAAGTCTAAAGATGTCAAAGGTGAGATAAGAGAATCATTAGTAGCCAAGAAATGGATCAATATGAAAATAAAAATGTGGATCATACATTATATTTTTTAACTACAAAGTGTGAAATAATTTACTTTACACTATAATAATGTCTTATGTTTACTACAATAAACTGTTTAGATTATTTTTATCAGTTAGTGATGCTGGAAATGATGAGAGTCTCCATTCATCCCCACCATCTTAAGGTCTTCAGCTCCTGTCACAGTTGTTCAAGTGTCTTGTGGTGATGGCTTTATTGCCTGTGTCACAGGTAAATTATGAAAGAATAATGAATTATTCTAATGCAGTGGTTCTTAACCTGGGTTCGATCGAACCCCAGGGGTTCGGTGAGTCAGTCTCAGGGGTTCGGCGAGGTCAGTGTTGGGACAGCAGATGTCAGTGACGAATACATCGACGAAATCATTGAACTTCAGCAGAGCCAGGTTCAACAGCATCTCTTCAGAACAACAACACTCTCAACGTTTTGGTGTCACCAAATCGTAGCGTACCCTCTTATTGCTAAGAAAGCCCTTGAGATACTCACTCCATTTGTTACAACGTATCTTTGCGAGCAATCCTTTTCGAGGATGGTAGACATCAAAACAAAGAAAAGGAACAGACTTTGTTGCAAAAATGATATGAGAGTGGCACTTGCCAAGGTGAAGCCGCACATTTCTGAACTTGTCTCTGAAAGGCAACAGCAAGTCATGTTGATTTGCAGTTTTGATTGAAATCATACTTTGAAGAAATCATATTTCATTTTTCCAATTATGAAGGGTTTGGTAAATGCATGGTTGAAACTTGCGGGGTTCAGTACCTCCAACAAGGTTAAGAACCACTGCTCTAATAGGAATTATTTTAGATCAGTGTTTTTTATAAAAGTTTATCATCATTCTAGGTGCAATATCTCTGTTGGTAATGCTTCCTTAGGTTGTTTTGTATGATTGTTGGATATACTTTAGTTGCTTTGTATGATTGTTGGATATACTTTAGACTTCTGGCAAGGCAGCTATTGAATAAGTAATGGTTAATGTGTTTCCTTCTTTGGGTCTTCATACCTTAGCAGAAAATAGCAAATCATCTTCTTTTAATGCACCAACCGTATCCCGCCAAGGCAGGGTGGCCCAAAAGGAAAAACGAAAGTCTCCTTTTAAATTTAGTAATATATACAGGAGAAGGGGTTACTAGCCCCTTGCTCCCAGCATTTTGCAACACACATGGCTTACGGAGGAAGAATTCTGTTCCACTTCCCCATGGGGATAAGCAGAAATAAACAAGAACAAGAACTAGTAAGAAAAATAGAAGAAAACCCAGAGTGGTGTATATATATGCTTGTATATGCATGTGTTCTCCATGGGGAAGTGGAACAGAATTCTTCCTCCATAAGTAGCAATACATACCTGAAATTTTGCATGTTTATGAGACAGAAAAAAAGACAACAGCAATCCTGCTGTCATGTAAAACAATTACAGGCTAAAATGGCAAATAGAAAATTCACTATGGTGTGATCATTAATGGTCTAAGTTAAGCTAACTGTTTTTGCTTTGTTTTAACTATGCAGAATTATGAGATGTTTGTGCAGTATCTTGGTGATTATATTGGTGATTTTTTTGTTATTTTGTTATTTAATAAATGGTAAACTGAAAATGTTAAACAAATATATTACCTTTTTTTTTTTTAGCTCATTATATGTTATATAGTTTTTGAGTACTGGTAATGCAATTTAGTTTTTGCTTACTGTTTTGCAGTGAATGGCATATGTTATTTAATTGTATTTCCAGATATAAGCTTTGAAACAGTGTTATGTCTGCAGGCTGTTTTAGAGATTAACTGCATAATTCTGTGTAACTGATGCTTTGTACATGTTTCAGAATGTAGTTTTATACTGTATATTGAGCCATACATAGTTAAAATTATGTATTGGTGAAGCTATTTATGTACAATATATTGATCAATTTGTAGGAAAAAAAATGTGTTTTACAAAATCTAGACTATTATCTTTGTGATTGTACATTGTTATAGACTTTTTTGTCTTATGACAGATGGAGGTATACTCTTGACTAGTGGGACCGGGTCATCTGGCAGCTTGGGTCATGGGGACACCAGGGATGTACCTCAACTGAGGATAGTGGAGTCATTACTGGGAGGTTCTGTCAAAGAAGTTGCCTGTGGATCAGCACACATGGTAGCTGTATCTGTTGATCATCAGGTGTATGCTTGGGGCTGTGGCAGTAATGGTAAATACTAACTTAGTGAACTGTCTATAATTTTTTGAGGCAAAAGTTTTATGAGAGAATTTGATGTTGATCCATTCATCTTAGTGTACCTGACCTCACCACTGCTTCTGGATGATTAGCCTCCTTGCCGTGAACTTTAATCTTCCTCTCTTTTACTGCTATTTTTATTATTTTTTCTCTTATGAACTTATAGGGACATTTAATATCAGCTGTCACTTTCAATAGATATAGCCTCTTACTGAACCTAGATTCGAACTGTATTTTGTCTTGTTTTCCATTATGCAGCCAATATGTGAAACAAGCTACCATACTATCATTCCTGTCATGGTTCCATCAGGTGGCATCTCTCAAGTTATTCTCTTGTTGAAAGCTGATGTTCTTTTTTTTTCACTGCTTAAGCATTCATGAGTGATCAGTTTTACATTTATTGGGGCATATTCCCTATCTCGGTGGGCATATTCCCTATCTCGGGAGAATTAAGAGATTTCTAACATAATTAATATTTTTAACTTAAGAATATGAAAGTTTTATATACATTATTAGTCTTTCTAGGAATAATATACAGTAAATCTTTACTTGTCTAAAGAAGTTTTGTCTAAGCAGTATCTCATCCACTTAGGCAGATTTTTCCGTAAACATTTTCTTCTTTCTGCATGATGTGCACATTGGTTGGTCAGTTAGGTTAAACTACTGATTTTGTAACCAAGTGGACAGTGCCTCATCCTTTTTTATTTTTTTTAATCTGATGTGTTTATGTGTTAGACCGGGATACCATAAAATCAGGGGCTGTACCAGAATTTCTATACTGGGTGGGGGATTAGTGGGTGGCTCTCTAGTTGGAAGAGAAGAGGGTTAGAGACTTGTTTGTGAAGCAGCATTAATATTATTAATTGTTTTTGTATGGGGGCTTTGAGGGCTGAGGGAATTTTTGGGGACTGAAACTCCCCTGGACCCTGCTTCCTTGGTGCTGTCACAGCATAAAATACAGTACCTTATTCTCATTATAACCATTGACACTGTTTAGGTTGTTCTTTGTTTACTTCCCAATTCTTTCACTTTGATACCATCTTTTTACTTATTCCTATTTCATTTATTTAAATACCACCTTTATATTCCTGTTCCTTTGCTCCCAGTATTTAAGTCACCTCTTACAACACTCAGGGCTTACAGAGGAAGGTTTTTTCTCTACTTCCCGATGGAGAACTGACTCTACTTCTATAATTATAGGAGTAGAGGTTATTACCAATTTGGTGTTTTGGTGCTATATATCTTTATATCCTTTCTCATTACATGACATATCATTATGTTTTTTATATACTATATACATTACCTTTGTTTTTGCAGTAACATATTTCCTTCGTTTTAAAGAACAAAACAGGCACAATACCATGACTGGAATAATACACAAATAACCCACACATAGGAGAGAGACGAGTTTATGACGACGTATCGGTTCCTCTCTTGTGTGTGGGTTATTTGTGTATTATTCCCTCTTTTTACATTATACAGTTTTGTATTGCCTACTGTTTAATAGGATATATTATTATCAGGAATTTTTTCTTATTAAATGACAAAAAACAGGATGAAGTTGCATAAGTAGATAAGTAAAATATTATACATCTCAAAATCACTGTTCCTCTTACAGATTGTGTACAATGATAAAATTTAAGCCTTTAGTTCTTTTTTCTAATACTAGGTCGACTGGGCATAGGCTCTCGCATGACTCAACTGTGGCCACAGCATGTAGATATTCAGTATTCAGAAGCAGAAGTGACTGGGGTTGTGGCAGGACATGACTGTTCATTCCTGGTGACTACATCTGGAGTTGTTCTTGCTACTGGCTCTAATAGGTTAGTTGACATTTTCTGTGGTTAATTTTCCCAAAACTGACAGATGAGTGAGTGTTGAGAGAATGTACTGTAATTTAAATTATTTTAAGTAAAATCTTGAAAGAATTTATGGAAGTTTTTAAAGAATTCTCTCTGACAATTTGACAATTTGCTCTTCATTTTATTTTTACACCCTGACCTTCTCTAACTGAGTTAGAATGAACCAAAAAAAGAAGAAATACTTTCATCATCATTCATTCATTCATTCATTCTCTCTGTCTTGCTACAGGAGTTCTGACATTACAGTTCAGAGGATTCTAAAAACTGCAACATTCTTACCCCTCCTTCAGAGTGAAGGCACTGTGCTTTCCACCTCTAGGGTTCAAGTCCAGCAAACCAGTTTCCCTGAATTCCTTCATAAATGTTACTGTGCTCACACTTCAGCAGTGCCTGCATTTTAAAGTAGGTGTTTGGGATATTTGCTGTTTGGAGCGACATCTAAACTGTCATATCTGAGCACCTCTGCATAGACAGTGATTATGTGTAAATGATGGTGAAAATGTTTCTTTTTTGGGCCACCCTGCCTCGGTAGGAGATGGCAGCATGTTGTAAAAAAATATATAAATAAATAAATAAATATATACTATATACGTATTTTTTTTTTTTCAACAAGTCGGCTGTCTCCCACCGAGGCAGGGTGACCCAAAAATAAAGAAAATCCCCAAAAAAGAAAATACTTTCATCATCATTCAACACTTTCACCTCACTCATACATAATCACTGTCTTTGCAGAGGTGCTCAGATACAACAGCTTAGAATAGTCCCTCCAAGCTGTCACTATCTCAGACCCCTCCTTTAAAGTGCAGGCATTGTATGTACTTCCCATTTCCAGGACTCAAGTCCAGCTAAATCTATAATAACCGGTTTCCCTGAATCCCTTCACTAAATATTACCCTGCTCACATTCCAACAGCTTGTCAGGTCCCAAAAACCATTCGTTTCCATTCACTCCTATCTAACACGCTCCAAGCCCCTCGCCTACAAAACCTCCTTTACCCCCTCCCTCCAACCTTTTCAAGGACGACCCCTACCCCTTCTTCCTTCCCCTACAGATTTATATGCTCTCCAAGTCATTGTACTTTGATTCATTCTCTCTAAATGACCAAATTACCTCAACAACCCCTCTTCACCCCTCTGACTAATACTTTTAGTAACTCCACACCTCCTCCTAATTTCCACACTCCGAATTCTCTGCATAATATTTACACCACACATTGCCCTTAGACAGGACATCTCCACTGCCTCCAGCCTCCTCCTCGCTGCAGCATTTACAACCCAAGCTTCACACCCATATAAGAGTGTTGGTACCACTATACTTTCATACATTCCCTTCTTTGCCTCCATAGATAACGTTTTTTGTCTCCACAGATACCTCAACGCACCACTCACCTTTTTCCTTCATCAATTCTATGGTTAACCTCATCTTTCATAAACCCATCTGCTGACAAGTCAACTGCCAAATATCTGAAAACATTAACTTCTTCCATACTCCCTCTCTCCAATGTGATAACCAATTTTTCTTTATCTAAATCGTTTGATACCCTCATCACCTTACGCTTATCTTTGTTCACTTTCAACTTTCTACTGAGGCAGGGTGGCCCAAAAAAGAAACATTTTCACCATCATTCACACATAATCACTGTCTATGCAGAGGTGCTCAGATATGACAGTTCAGATGTCGCTCCAAACAGCAAATATCCCAGACACCTACTTTAAAATGCAGGCATTGCAATTCCCACTTCCAGTACTCAAGTCTGGCTAACCAGTTTCCCTGAATCTCTTTGCAAAATATTACCCTGCTCACACTCCAACAGCTCGTCGAGTCCCAAAAATCATTTGTCTCCATTCACTCCTATCTAACACGCTCACATATGCCTGCTGTATGTCCAAGCCCCTTGCACACAAAACCTCTTTTACCCCCTCCCTCCATCATTTCTATAATGACCCCTACTCCTCCCCCTCCACTGCAGATTTATACACCCTCAAAGTCATCGTGTTTTGCTCCATCCTCTCTAAATGACCAAACCACCTCAACAACTCCTCAGCCCTCTGAATAATACTATTAGTAACTCCACTCCTCCTGATTTCCACATTATGAATTCTCTGCATAATATTACTCCAGTTAGCCAAATTTGGGTCCTGGAGGTGAGAAGTACAATGTCTGCACTTCGAAGGAGGGGTTTGGGATATTTACTGTTTGGAGTGACATTTAAACTGTCATATCTGGGCACCTCTTCAAAGGCAGTGATTATATGTGAGTGATGTGAAAGTGTTTCGTTTTTGGGTCACCCTGCCTCGTTGGGAAACAGCCGTCGTGTTGAAAAAAAAATTACATATGTACAGTGGACCCCCGGTTTTCGTGATTTTTTCGTTCCAGAATGCTGTTCAAGTGCCATTACCAAACGAATTTATCCCCATAAGGAATAATGTAAAGTAGACTAGTCCTTTTAGACCCCAAAAATACACTTACAAAAGCATTTAAAAAAATACACTTACATAAAAGGGCGAGTTTGGAGCAGGACGAACACCGGGGGTCCACTGTACGTAGTATACATACATACATATTTTCTTTAACACACTGGCAGTCTCCCACTGAGGCAGGGTGACCCGAAAAAGAAGAAATGCTTTCATAAATTTTTTCTTGTTTTTGCATTTAGTAATTTATGCAGAAGGGGTTACTAACCCCTTGCTCTTGGCATTGTAATCGCCTCTTGTGATGCATGGCTTATGGAGGAAGGATTCGTCTTCACTCCCCATGGAGACTGAATGTTCTATATTACCCTCTTCATTTTCTTCACAACTTGGTTTTACAATATGACATACAAATACAGTGGACCCCCGGCTAACGAACACCCCGGAAATCATACAATTATGTAAGTATAATATTGTAAGTGCTTGTGGAAGTGTATTTTTTGGGGTCTGAAATAGACTAACCTACGTGACATTATTTCTTAAGGAAGTAAATTCGTTCGGTAATTGTGGAGAAAATTCTCCAAAGGAGGGGGGTATGCGCCCTTTCTACCCTTGTTAAGGGCCCCTACCCTTTCCGCCCTTAGGAAGGGGCCAGACGAGGCGAGTCTGGTTGCGAAAAACAAATTAACACAGACCAGATGTACTGACCACAGTGTGTCACGTTATCTGACCAAGTAGCAGCGAGTGTATATGTGAGTTAATAGACATTTGAGATAAATGTAACTCTTTGCCGTAACAGGAAAATTATGGTAAACTGCTGTATTAGTTTCTACACTTAAACAATACAATCATGTGTTCCAGTGATCAAAGTATTTAGAGAACACAAACATTTTTATTGCCACTTGTAGCAACATGTAGCAATTGTTGAAATTGTGCTGATATTAGCATGCCAAGCACCGCGGTGCCACGAGGCACCACGAGGAGTCAGATTAGATTGAATACGGGCTCCGAAGAGGTCATACGATGCGAGGGGTCATACGGCGCGAGGCGACGTAACTCAACAAAGACATTAGTCGTACGCGTCCGTTATTCTAATTTAATCTCCACTAACGTCGGGAAATAAGATAAGAACTCTGTTCCAGCGCGTTTAGTGAATAACATCAACATCGCGGTATATTCAGAAGTGTGCGCAGCTTCCTATTACTGCCAAAAGACAAACGTAGAGACAATCGCAAGTGAACTCCATCGAAACAAGACGGTGACTCATCAGCGGCATTCTACAATCAAGACAGCATTTCCGCCGTATATGGTGGAGCCAACACCATCGCTCACGTTACACGAGCAAGGTATGTTTTTATGTTCTTGTCAGGCTGGGGACTGCGCAGTTCTTGTATTTCAAGAGCATCAAAATTTACCTATTGACGGCGGTTATGCGTGGACTTTTAAGTCCAAACACGTGAGTAAACTGCCTTTCAGTCCATCAAATGACTGAAGATATGAGCATATGCTCCTTTGGGGCAATATAATTTATAACCACGTGTAATTTTTACCATACAGCCCGGTGGAGAATGAGGCCATGAATGTATCCTCTGTGAAGGAGTCGGGGATGGCTGCGACTTCTTGGTTTCATCAATAAGCTAAGTATTAGCAATACAGTTCATTATATCGTAGGAGCACGTTCCTCCACAGTAATGGCACTTGAGCAGGCTTCTGGAATGAATTTTTTTTGTTAGCCGGGGGTCCACTGTATTCTGTCTTTATTACCTAATTCTTTTATCATAAACTTCAGAATATTAAAATGCAGTTGCACAAGAGAAACCTAATTAATTCAGCATTAATATTTTTCTGTATTATAATTTTTTATAGTTTTGGAGTGGTTGGTGCTATTTAATAAATGTATGGAAGAGGGTAAGGTACCTAGGGATTGGCAGAGAGCGTGTATTGTTCCTTTGTATAAAGGCAAAGGGGACAAAAGAGAGTGCAAAAATTATAGGTGAATAAGTCTGTTGAGTGTACCTGGTAAAGTGTATGGTAGAGTTATTATTGAAAGAATTAAGAGTAAGACAGAAAGCAGGATAGCAGATGAACAAGGGGGTGTGTAGACCAAGTGTTTACAGTGAAACATATAGGTGAACAGTATTTGGATAAGGGTAAAGAGGTTTTTGTGGCATTTATGGATTTGGAAAAGGCGTATGATAGGGTGGATAGGGGGCCAAAGTGGCAGATGTTGCAGGTGTATGGAATAGGAGGTAGGTTACTGAAAGAAGTGAAGAGTTTTTATGAGGATAGTGAGGCTCAGGTTAGAGTGTGTAGGAGGGAGGGGGACTATTTCCCAGTAAAAGTGGGCCTTAGATAAGGATGTGTGATGTCACCGTGGTTGTTCAATATATTTATAGATGGGGTTGTAAGAGAAGTGAATGCGAGGGTCTTGGCAAGAGGTGTGGGGTTAAAAGATAAAGAATCAAATACAAAGTGGGAGTTGTCACAGTTGCTTTTTGCTGATGACACTGTGCTTTTAGGAGATTCTGAAGAGAAGTTGCAGAGGTTGGTGGATGAATTTTTAGGGTGTGTAAAAGAAGAAAATTGAAAGTGAATATAGGAAAGAGTAAGGTGATGAGGATAACAAAAAGATTAGGTGATGAAAGATTGGATATCAGATTGGAGAGAGAGAGAGTATGGAGGAGGTGAATGTATTCAGATATTTGGGAGTGGACATGTCATGGCAAGAGGTGTGGGGTTAAAAGATAAAGAATCAAATACAAAGTGGGAGTTGTCACAGTTGCTTTTTGCTGATGACACTGTGCTTTTGTGAGATTCTGAAGAGAAGTTGCAGAGGTTGGATGAATTTGGTAGGGTGTGTAAAAGCAGAAAATTGAAAGTGAATATAGGAAAGAGTAAGATGATGAGGATAACAAAAAGATTAGGTGACAAAAGATTGGATATCAGATTGGAGGGAGAGAGTATGGAGGAGGTGAATGTATTCAGATATTTGGGAGTGGACATGTCAGCAGATGGGTCTATGAAGGATGAGGTGAATCATAGAATTGATGAGGGGAAAAGGGTGAGTGGAGCACTTCGGAGTCTGTGGAGACAAAGAACCTTGTCCATGGAAGTAAAGAGGGGAATGTATGAGAGTATAGTTATACCAACACTCTTATATGGGTGTGAAGCATGGGTGATGAATGTTGCAATGAGGAGAAGGCTGGAGATGTCATGTCTGAGGTCAATGTGTGGTGTGAATATAATGTAGAGAATTCGGAGTTTGGAAATTAGGAGGAGGTGCGGGATTACCAAAACTATTATCCAGAGAGCTGAGGAGGGGTTGTTGAGGTGGTTTGGACATGTAGAAAGAATGGAACGAGACAGAATGACTTCGAGAGTGTATAAATCTGTAGTGGAGGGAAGGCGGGGTAGGGGTCGGCCTAGGAAAGGTTGGAGGGAGGGGGTAAAGGAAGTTTTGTGGGCGAGGGGCTTGGACTTCCAGCAAGCATGTGTGAGCGTATTTGATAGGAGTGAATGGAGACAAATGGTTTTTAATACTTGATGTGCTGTTGGAGTGTGAGAAAAGTAACATTTATGAAGGATTCAGGGAAATCGGCAAGCCGGACTTGAGTCCTGGAGATGGGAAGTACAGTATCTGCACTCTGAAGGAGGGGTGTTAATGTTGCAGTTTTATAACTGTAGTGTAAAGCACCCCTCTGGCAAGACAGTGATGGAGTGAATGATGATGAAAGTTTTTCTTTTTCGGGCCACCCTGCCTTGGTGGGAATCAGCCGATGTGTTAATAAAAAAAAAAAAATATTATAATTTTTGTACAATTAACACAGCTGACTTTTCTAGAATGAACAAATTGTGCGTTGATGAGACAGACCTGGCTGGATGTGAGACACTCAAACAGATAGAAGACGTGGCAACATTTGTACAAGTGTGTTCTCGGCCCCTTGCTAATGCCTCCATCATCAAGGTGGCAACAGGTCACAACCATTCCATCTTTTTGACAGGTGAGAGTGGATGTTGTATACTCTGGATCACACAAAACACAGGTAGTATAAGAAGGCTATACAAACTGTAAAATGGATGAGAAATTGCAGAACAGAAAACTTGTGCTGTATCAAAGATATCCTAGCCAAGAGTAAGGATATAACTATGCAGTCAGGGTATCATGTTGACACCTTGGCAGATTCATTTTGAGCATGTAAAATTGTTTGGAAAGACACTTCCAAAAAATTAGTAAAAATCGTTAAACATCTTTGAAGGGAAGACCTTGCAATGCTGAAGCTTAGTGAGTCAAGGTGACACAGTCTTGCTTAACGCTCAATTATATATTATATTAAATTCATTTAAAGATTGTTTGTCTTTATTTTTTTTCCAGAGGTATTAAATTTTTTACATTGTACACAAAGGTTTATTAGTATTTTACATGTACTTATTGATTTATTTGTGAAGGGTGATTCTTGGCCCCAATCTCCACCACCTGTTAAACTTCATCGACTGGCATTACTTTTCTCTTGCATACCGAACTCTAATATCACCGTTTCCACATCACTTCATTCTGCTTCCCTACTACCTTGAGATTGAAAAATATCTTCCTAACATCCCTGTGACTCACAAGTGTTTTAACTCCCATCTATGTCCTTTGCAGTCTGGCCTTATGCATCGTCATTTTCTTGGAGTATTTTATATGTTGTAATCATGTCTTCCTAGACCACTTCTCTTCCAGGATTGTCAATTTTGGTTCTTTTAGTCATAAGGTACTTCCTCTCAGCTTTGGGACTAGTCTAGTTGCAAACTTTTATACCCTTTCAAGCTTCTGAACACTTAACTCTGAACTGTGGCATTCCTGAAAATTCAAATCCCTGTGTGCTTCGCAAAATTTTGAAAGTAATTTTTCTTACAGATTGAAAAAAAACTACTTTTCTAGATAGAACTATAAAAAGGAAAAAAACTGCAATCAAAAGAAAACATATGGTTTTAAGGTGTATTGAAGTTGGTGAAGAAAAATCACTTGTTAGCAACGTCAGAGTAAATATGTATAGCAATATTTATGTTTTCCAATTAATGCCAAATTCTGATTACTTTTCTATTTTTTATTTTGTTTTCAGTGTCTAACACTATGTACTCTACTCTGGTTCAAGGTATTTTAGTACTTGAGACATTCATGCTATAGCCCCCAGTGCATTATTCATTAAAAATTGGTACAAATAATTGTTTTTCTTATTTCTGTTAATTTTTTTTTGTCTTTTAACTGTAAACAAAGAAATCTTATTACTGTTGTTTTAAGGCATAAAACTCTTCATAATGTGGAAGTAAGTCACATTGTGTGACTTTATATGATTATCCTTCTTTAAATATACAGTGGTACCCAGAGTTTCGTAATTTATTCGTTCCAGAAGGCTGTTCGAGTGCCGTAACCGAACGAATTTGTTTCCATAAGGAATAATGTAAATTAGATTAGTCCGTTTCAGACCCCCAAAAATACACTTACAAAAGCACTTACAATAATTCACTTACATAATTGTTTAAGTTGGGAGCAGTACGAAACTCGGGGTACCACTGTACTTAGTGTTCATTTTGGTTGAATTTCAGTGTTAGAAATTGTGATAAATTGAAACAAATAAGGCATCTTCCTGCCAGTTCCACAATGTATTTGTTGGCAGAGAAGCTGGTGGTGGTACAACAAGTCCTGGTTGTTGTTGTTGCCTCCAGGTGCTACTCAGCAGTGTTACCCATGATGAATTCTGTGCACCTGATTGATCCTAGAGATTTTTCCACTTAAGGGGTGGTAGGTAACCCGAGTACTTGAACTGAGACTTGAAATAATGGTACGTGATATATTTAAAGGCATGAAAATTACGCATACTAGTACTTCAAGCACAGTTTTGACCCATGAGTACTAGTACATTGTGCACAGATTAACAGTTAAACACTGTGGGCTTCAAGCTGAGGCTGCATATTCTAAGATGGACCTGACATATTTTTTGTGCTGAGTTCAAAAGGATTTCTTAATGAGATTCCTTAACTGTTTAGTGCTCCTCTACCCCCAAATGGGGTACATTTCTAGGCCTACTTTGAGTTTTTGCAGAGCCCACTCCATGTAACAGAAAATTGTTAAGATTTCCTCTGGTCAATAAAGAAACTCTTCATTCTCCAGCACCAAATGTGATAGTCTTAAGTTTTTTCCAAGTGGAGTGAGGAGTTGAGATGTGAAGCAGTGTGGTTCTAGACATCAATGTGTGTCTCCCAATTGTTCATAAGTACAAAGAACTGTTTGGACTCACAGACATTCATAAAAAACTGTGTAAGATATGGCAAAAGTCACAAGAGTAAAAAGGTCTTAGAATGGGCCATTCTATAACATTCTAGAAGTACAATTAAATCCTGTCAATATTTTGATGCCCAAACAATAAACGGTTAAAAGTTATTCTTGAGATTTGCTATCCTTGCATAGGTTGCCAAAATCATACAGTTTATGTGCTCTTCTAGCAAGATGATAAATGTGGCATTGACTCCGAGATCCTGTATCTCTAGACAGTGTTTCTTAGGATTACTAACTCCTTGCTCTCAGCATTTTAGTCGCCTCTTATGATATGCATGGCTTATGAAGGAAAGATTCTTTTCCATTTTCCCATGGAGTAAAGTAAAATATATAGAAGTAATTTCAAGATGATTATGAATATTGATAATGATTATAAATAAAATAAGCCTGTTATTGCTTTCCTCTCACACCTCCTTACTTATCAAGGTAACACTTATTAGGAGGGAATTGATTATAAGCTTAGGAGATTAAGTCAGTGCCCACCTACCTTTGACCTTGTACCATAATCATTTCACTTCACTTGTATTTTTTTTGTAACCATCTCATTTCACTTGTATTTTACTTCTCTTCTGCTTTCTTGTATAGGACCTGCAACTGAGGATGAGCACATACTGTACTTAGGTTTATTCATGTTATCATCCATAGGAACATACCATGATTAGTAAGGTTATCTGAATAACAAATCTGCAGATATCATTCTGTACCAAAGTTTTGTGGTACCTGTCATCTAGAGTGCATTGGCTGCTTCCCACTAAGGCAGGGTGGCATTATTAAAAAACTTGTTTAATTCCTGCTTCATCATTTTAGATGTTATTACAGGGGAAGCAGCAATCAACATTTTGTTCCTGGTACAGTACTAGATTCACTTTCTACAACATGCAAGGTTATGAAGGAAAGTGTCTTGTTTTTGCTTGGGAAATGTTGTGATATACTGTATGTTTTTTTTTTTATTAATACATCGGCCATTTCCCACCAAGGCAGGGTGACCCAGCAAAGAAGAAACACTTTCATCATTCACCTCATCACTGTCTTGCCAGAGGCATGCCTACACTACAGTTAAAAAACTGCAACATATCAACACCCCTCCTTCAGAGTGCAGGCAATGTACTCCAGTCTGGTTATCCGCTTTCCTTGAATCCCTTCATAAATGTTACCGTATGCATATAAAATATTTAAATATCAGAATGAATCTATGGGATATCCCTAAGATTTTCTGAAACAAGGAAGTGATAAAGTGATTTTTCAGCCATGTTTGTCCCTATCCCTGCCATCTCTGTTCATGCTTCTTAAAGTAGTCTGTTGTTTCTTCAACTGTGTCTTCTGTTATTACAGATGCTGGAGAAGTAGTTACTGCTGGGAAAAACACTTGTGGTCAGTTGGGTCACATTGGCTCACAGAACCCTCGGGTACCTGCACGGGTGATGGATCCAGTGGCACGCACCCAGGTCACACATATTGACTGTGGTGAAGATTTTTCTCTAGCCGTTACACAAGGTAAGTCATGAAATGTTGCTACTTTTGAGGAAGCTTTAACCTAACTGTGAAACCTAACTTAAATATGAAACCTTTGCTTCATATTGTTGCTTATCTAGTCTTTAGTAATATAGTGGAAGCATGGCTCTTTCCTAATAAATGAATAAATTTTGTGTGTAGAAAATAATTCAGATTATTCACTCACTAAACCATTATACAGTGGACCCCCGCCTAACAAACAAAATTCATTCCAGAAGCCTGCTCAAGTGCCATTACTGAACGAATTTACTTCCTTAAGAAATGTAATGTCACGTAGGTTAGTCTATTTCAGACCCCCAAAAATACAATTCCATAAGCACTTACAATATTATACTTACATAATTGTACGATTTCCGGGGTGTTCGTTAGGCGGGGGTCCACTGTATGTAAGTCGTCATCTTCTTTCAACAAACCGGCCATATCCTACCGAGGCAGGGTGTCTTAAAAAGAAAAATGAAAGTTTCTCTTTTTAAATTTAGTAATTTATACAAGAGAAGGGGTTACTAGCCCCACCCATCAGGAAGTGGAATAGCCTAGAAAGCGACGTAGTGGAGGCAGGAACCATACATAGTTTTAAGACGAGGTTTGATAAAGCTCATGGAGCAGGGAGAGAGAGGACTTAGTAGCGATCAGTGAAGAGGCGGGGCCAGGAGCTATGACTCGACCCCTACAACCACAAATAGGTGAGTACATGGGTTACAGAGGAAGAATTCTGTTCCACTTTCCCATGGAGATAAGAGGAAATAAACAAGAACAAGAACTAGTAAGGAAATTGAAGAAAACCCAGAGGGGTGTCAGTCTGGAGTTTTGAGACTCTGATCACGGGTTCTAACCCCACCCGTGGTATGTTTTATTTTTTTTTATGCTTGTACATGCATGTGTGGTGTGACCTAAGTGTAAGTAGAAGTAGCAAGATGTAGCTGAAACCTTGCATGTTTATGAGACAGGAAAAAAAAAAAGACACCAGCAATCCTACCATCATGTAAAACAATTACAGGCTTCCCTTTTACACTTATTTGGCAGGACGGTAGTACCTCCCTGGGCAGTTGCTGTCTACCAACCTACTACCTATAATGTAAGTCATATAGATAATAAATTATGAGCAAGACTGGTTAACAATTTTGGATGCTGAATGACTGATTGCTGGATAATCATTGATTTAGTAATAAAAATAATGATAATGATATTTTTTTTAACACGTCGGCCATTTCCCACCGAGGCAGGGTGACCCAAAAAGAAAAAAAACTTTCATTCAACACTTTCACCATCACTCATACATAATCACTGTTTCCAAACTGCCAATATCCCAAACCCCTCCTTTAAAGTGCAGGCATTGCACTTCCCACTTCCAGGACTCAAGTCTGGGTAACCAGTTTCCCTGAATCCCTTCACAAAATATTACCCTGCTCACACTCCAACAGCTCATCAGGTCCCAAAAACCATTCGTTTCCATTCACTCCTATCTAACATGCTCACGCACGCTTGCTAGAAGTCCAAACCCCTAATAATAAAAAGATTTAACTGGTGTCTCCCACCAAGGTGAAAGATGGCAGGTGTGTTAAAAGAATAATAATACACTAATAACAATAATTATAATAATAATAGTTATTGTCCTAGGTAGTAGGTTGGTAGACAGCATCCGCCCAGGGAGGTAATACCGTCTTGCCAAATAAGTGTAAAACAGAAGCCTATAATTGTTTTACATGATGGTAGGATTGCTGGTGTCTTTTTTCTGTCTCATAAACATGCAAGATTTCAGGTACGTCTTGCTACGTCTACTTACACTTAAGTCACACTATACATGCATATACAAGCATATATATATACACACACACCCCTCTGGGTTTTCTTCTCTTTTCTTACTAGTTCTTGTTCTTGTTTATTTCCTCTTATCTCCATGGGGAAGTGGAACAGAATTCTTCCTCCGTAAGCCATGCATGTTGTAGGAGGCGACTAAAATGCCGGGAGCAAGGGGCTAGTAACCCCTTCTCCTGTATACATCACTAAATTTATAAAGAGAAACTTTTGTGTTTCTTATTGGGCCATCCTACCTCGGTGGGATACGGCCGGTGCGTTGAAAGAAGAAGAAGAATACGTAATAATTATTATGATATGTATATGTAAATCAACTGAAAATGATATTAACAGATACTGACTTAATTCACCAGTTATAACAACTAAGAACATTACATGTGCATATATTAAACATTTTTCTAAAGCTGAGTTATTATTTGCAGCTTTCTTTTAAAGTTTATCATGTTACTATACACTAATATAAAACACAGAATTTTTTACAAGATGTATGGGAATTTTGAAAAATTACAGGATATTATGCACAACATTTTGAGCAGACAGACTAGTAGTGTAGTGGGGGTGGTGGTGTTTTGCATGTCAGGAAACAGGGCGTGGGTCTCTAGATACAGGTCGCTGTTAATTTATTTTTTGCATCAAACATTTACCCAGTACAGTGTACATACAGTAAGTTTTCCCATGAAGCTCCTCTTATGTAGTGTGATATTTTTTTTTTTTTTTTTTTTTTTTTTTTAAATTCAATTGAAAAAGTGCATCTAGCATTTGATGTGCATTATTTTAAGGCCTTTTCATGTGCTATTCAATTTTGGCTGTACTTTTTTCAGTTTCATTCACAAAAAATCACACTGTATAGAGGAGCACTATAAGAGAGCTGACTACATATGAGAAGTATTAAGTCACTTCCCTTTTTGTTGTTTAGACTAGTGATGTATCGGATATCCGCATCCACGGAACATCCGCACAATTTCTTACATCCGAATCCGCATCCGCATCTGCATTTTACTGTAAACAGATATCCGCATATGCATTCGCATCCGAAATCCGTGGAACATCCACACAATTTCTTACATCCGCATCAACATCCACGGAACATCCGCACAATTTCTTACATCCTGCATCCACATCCGCAATATAAATAAGTAAGACATCCTCATACACATCTGCATCCACGGATATCTAAATTTTCACATCCGATACATCTCTAGTTTAGACTAAGTTTAGATGCTAGAACTTTACTCTGAAAGCTGAAAAATTAACTTCCCTTTCATTAGAGTGCATTTTTTAATACTTTTTATTAAAAAACTATTGATGTACTATATTATCCAATGTGCTATAATTATTAAAAATTATTGATGTGCTATATTAGTAATTATTAATGTACTATGATCAATGCAAATTATACTTGAACATTTCATTCAACCAGTCATATTCTTTTCCCAGATGGTCGTGTTTATTCGTGGGGTGGTAAGTGGGATCATAAAGCAACTGTGGATGACCCAAGGAAACCCAAAATGCTGACGAGGGATCCTGTAGGAGAGAGTGTTCGTCCTGTGCTGGTGGATGTACACCAGCATATTAAAGGAAATGTATCAGTAGCTGCTGCAGGAGACACAGTGTTGCTTTGCCTTAAATCATAAGCTTTTATTTTTAAGATACAGTACTGAGCACATTTAATAAATTTATGTACAGTATCTAAATAAATGAATAATATTTCAAAACACTTTGCGTTTATGTAGAGCACCTCTTGAATCTCCAGTACACTACATAAATTCTAACTTTAGTTAAATATTACTTGAATGTACAAATAGATAGGTACATCAACTAGACACTATGAATGACCATATGCTTATCACTCAGACCATGCCCCCACACACTCCAATATGAAGTCATGATACGTGTACATCATTTACATTATGTGCTAAGATACATATATACAATATGTTCATTGTTTTTTTTAACACCGAGGCAGCATGACCCAAAAAAGAAGAAACAAAAGTTTTTTCTTTTTCTTCTTTCTTTCAACAAACCGGTCGTATCCCACTGAGGCAGGGTGGCCCAAAAGGAAAAACGAAAGTTTCTCCTTTTAAATTTAGTAATATATACAGGAGAAGGGGTTACTAGCCCCTTGCTCCCGGCATTTTATTCGCCTCTTACGACACGCATGGCTTACAGAGTAAGGCTTCTTCTCCACTTTCCCATGGAAAGTATGTACATATACAGTTTTAATGACAGCTTACAAATCTTGCCAATGGTTTGCTAAGCCTTTGTTAGAGCATAGAATTACAAGTGCCATATGATCAC
Organism: Cherax destructor; assembly: GCA_009830355.1. Classification (NCBI taxonomy): domain Eukaryota; kingdom Metazoa; phylum Arthropoda; class Malacostraca; order Decapoda; family Parastacidae; genus Cherax; species Cherax destructor. Next base: position 375,486 of record WNWK01000655.1, on the reverse strand, counting down.
CAGTCCTGTATTAGCACATAGCATTTAAAAAACTAAAATTAATTTTTTTAATTTCTTGTGAGGTGTAAAGTAATTGTAACAGTTATTACTTTTATATGTAAGCATGTTTAGCCCTTTTTTTTTTTTTTTTCAACAAGTCAGCCGTTTCCCACCGAGGCAGGGTGACCCAAAAAGAAAGAAAATCCCCAAAAGAAAATACTTTCATCATCATTCAACAGTTTACCTCACTCATACATAATCACTGTATTTGCAGAGGTGCTCAGATACGAGAGTTTAGAATAGTCCCTCCAAACTGTCACTATCCCAGACCCCTCCTTTAAAGTGCAGGCATTGTACTTCCCATTTCCCGGACTCAAGTCCGGCTAAATCTAAATAACCGGTTTCCCTGAATCCCTTCACTAAATATTACCCTGCTCACACTCCAACAGCTCGTCAGGTCCCAAAAACCATTCATCTCCATTCACTCCTATCTAACACGCTCACACACGCTTGCTGCAAGTCCAAGCCCCTTGCCCACAAAACCTCCTTTACCCCCTCCCTCCAACCTTTTCGAGGACGACCCCTACCCCTCCTTCCTTCCCCTACAGATTTATACGCTCTCCAAGTCATTCTACTTTGATCCATTCTCTCTAAATGACCAAACCACCTCAACAACCCCTCTTCAGCCCTCTGACTAATACTTTTAGTAACTCCACACCTCCTCCTAATTTCCACACTACATATTTACACCACACATTGCCCTTAGACAGGACATCTCCACTGCCTCCAGCCGCCTCCTCGCTGCAGCATTTACAACCCAAGCTTCACACCCATATAAGAGTGTTGGTACCACTATACTTTCATACATTCCCTTCTTTGCCTCCATATATGATACAAATTTATATGCGGTGAGCAACTGCAGTGACTTGCGTAAAAAGAAACATGGCTGCATGACATATTACTGAAATTTTCAGTTTTCTTTGTAATTAAACAAAATACAGTGGACCCCCAGTGTTCGTGATGCTCCAAACTCGAACAATTATGTAAGTGTATTTTTGTAAGTGCTTTTGTAAGTGTATATTTGGTGGTCTAAAAGGACTAGTCTAATTTACATTATTTTTTATGGGAACAAATTCGTTTGGTAACGGCTCTTGAACAGCATTCTGGAACGAATAAATCACGAACACCGGGGTCCACTGTATATTAAATGATTTGAATTATTTAAAATTAATAACATAGTATATAATGCAGGCTTTCACAGATGAGGGGAAATTAGTACAAAAATCAAGATTCAGCACTAATTGTGGTTGAATAACTATACACTGTTTGAAAACTGTTCCACCCAGGGTGTGTTGGCATACCCATCTACACATCAAGGTTCATGTTCATCAAGGCACCAAGCTGATGCCATGGTACCATGTTCATCAAGGCTGATGCCATGGTGCCATGTTCATCAAGGCTGGTGCCATATTCATCAAGCTGATGCCATGGTGCCATATTCATCAAGGCTGGTGCCATGTTCATCAAACTGAGGCCATAGTACCATGTTCATCATGGCTGGTGCCATGTTCATCAAGCTGATGCCATGGTACCATATTCATTGAGGTTGATGCCATGGTGCCATGTTTATCAAGGTTGGTGCCATGTTCATCAATGCTGATGCCATGGGTGCCATGTTCATCAAGGTTGGTACCATGTTAAAGGCAGGTGCCATATTCATCAAAACTGGTGCCATGGTACCATTTTCAAGGCTGGTGCCATGTTCATCAATGTTGATGCCATGGTTGCCATGTTCATCAAGGCTGGTGCCATGGTGCCATGTTCAAGGCTGGTGCCATATTCATCAAAACTGGTGCCATGGTACCATTTTCAAGGCTGGTGCCATGTTCATCAATGTTGATGCCATGGTTGCCATGTTCACCAAGGCTGATGCTATGGTGCCATGTTTATCAAGGCTGGTGCCATGTTCATCAAGGCTGATCACATGGTCCCATGTTCATTAAAGCTGGTGCCATGTTCATCAATGCTGATGCTATGGTGCCATGTTCATCAATGTTGATACCATGTTAAAGGCCTTGAACGTGCCATGTTCAACAAAGCTGGTGCCATTTTCAAGGCTGGTGCCATGTTCATCAAAGCTGGTGCCATTTTCAAGGCTGGTGCCATGTTAATCAAGGCTGATGCCATGGTCATCAAGGCTGGTGCCATGCTCATCAAGGCTGGTGCCATGTTCATCTATGCTGATGCCATGGGTGCAATGTTCATGAAGGCTGATGCCATGGGTGCCATGTTCATGAAGGCTGATGCCATGGGTGCCATGTTCATGAAGGCTGATGCCATGGGTGCTATGTTCATCAAGGTTGGTACCATGTCAAAGGCAGGTGACATATTCATCAAAGCTGGTGCCATGGTACCATTTTCAAGGCTTGTGCCATATTCATCAAGGCTAGTGCCATGTTCATCAAGGCTGGTGCCATGTTCATCAAGGCTGGTGCCATGCTCATCAAGGCTGGTGCCATGCTCATCAAGGCTGGTGCCATGCTCATCAAGACTGGTACCATGTTCGTCAAGGCTGATACGATCGTGACATGTTCATCAAGGCTGATGACATGGTCCCATGTTCATCAAGGCTGGTTCCATGGTGCCATGTTCATCAATGCTGATGCCATGGGTGCCATGTTCATCAAGGTTGGTACCATGTTAAAGGCAGGTGCCATGTTCATCAAAGCTGGTGCCATGGTACCATTTTCAAGGCTGGTGCCATGTTCATCAAGGTTGGTGTCATGGTACCATTTTCAAGACTGGTGCCATGGTGCCATATTCATCAAGGTTGATGCCCTGTTCATCAAGGCTGGTGCCATGTTCATCAATGCTGATGCCATGGGTGCCATGTTCATCAAGGGTGGTGCCATGTTCATCAAGGCTGGTGCCATGTTCATCAAGGTTGGTGCCATGTTCATCAAGGCTGGTGCCATGTTCATCAAGGCTGGTGCCATGTTCGTCAAGGCTGGTGCCATGTTCATCAAAACTGGTGCCATGTTCATTAAGGCTGGTGCCACTGAAAGTCATCCAGGTGAAATGTTCATCAAGGCAGGTGCTACTTAAGAGCTCTTGATGCAAGGATTGCAGCTGCCTTCCAATTCCTGGGATTACACTTGATTACCTGCCATCACCCACTCCTCAGGCACTGCTTGACCACTACGGGTTTAGTGCTTCCCAGTCAGTGTCATGGTCATAACTAATGGGGCACAACTAGGGCTCCTTTGGGGCACTTCTGAGGACACTGCTGGGGTACTGCTGGGGCACTTCTGGGGCACTGCTAGGGCACCTTTAGGGCACTGCTGATGCACTTTTGGGGAACTGCTAGGGCACCTTTGGGGCACTGCTGAGGCACATCTGGGGCACTGGTAGAGTACTGCTGGGACACTACTGGGGCACTGTTGGGACACTGCTGGGGCACTGACAGAGTACTGCTGGGATACTGCTGTGGCACTTCTGGGGCACTGATAGAGTACTGCTGGGACATTGCTGGGGCACTTCTGGGGCACTGATAGAGTACTGCTGGGGTACATGGGCAGGTGCCAAGCGGATGCACCAGAAAGAAAATAAGGTCGAGAAGTTGTGAGGGGAAATTGAGGTCCACTGCCAGCTGAGAGAGAGTGAAAGAGAGTGTGTGTGTGAGAGAGGGTATGAGAAATAGAGACGGTATGTGAGAGAGTGATAGAGGGAGGAGAGAAGAGGAAGAGAAGAGGGGAGAGGGAGGAGAGAAGAGGAAGAGAAGAGGGGAGAGGGAGGAGAGAAGAGGGAGGGAGGGAGGAGAGAAGAGAGAGGGAGGAGAGAAGAGAGAGGGAGGGAGGAGAGAAGAGAGAGAGGGAGTAAGGGAGGACACTCCTGCAACATTGCAGGAAAAAACCTGTAGCCAGGGAGGGTGTGGCTGCCTGTGGTAACGGTACTCCCCCTTAACCCTCTCCCTTAACACTCGCCTTAACCCTCCCCTTAACCCTCTCCTTAACCCTCCCCTTAACACTACCCTTAACGCTCCCCTTAACACTCCCTTTAACCCTCCCCTTAACCCTTCCCTTAACCCTCCCCTTAACCCTCCCCTTAAACTTCCCCTTAACCCTCCCCTTAACCCTCCCCTTAACCCTCCCCTTAACCCTCCCCTTAACCCTCCCCTTAACCCTCCCCTTAACCCTCCCCTTAACCCTCCCCTTAACCTTCCCCTTGCTGAACTCCACCTTAACCTCCCCTTAACCCTCCCCTTAACCCTTCCCCTTAACCCTTCCCCTTAACCCTCTCCTTAACCATCCCCTTAACCCTCCCCTTAACACTCCCCTTAACCCTCCCTTAACCCTCCCCTTAACCCTCCCCTTAACTCTCCCCTTAACCCCTTAACCCTCCCCTTAACCCTCACCTTAACCCTCCCCTTAACCCTCCCTTAACCTCCTCTTAACCCTCCCTTAACCCTTCCCTTAACCCTCCCCTTAACCTTCCCCCTTGATGTACTTCCCTTACCCTCCCCCTTGCTGTACTCCCCTTAACCCATCCCCTTGATGTACTTCCCCTTAACTCCACCCCATAATGTGCATCCCTTAACTTACTCTCTTAATGTACTCACATAACCCTCCCTTTTGTACTTTAATTTCATCCCTCTCTCTCTCTCTCTCTCTCTCTCTCTCCTCTCTCTCTCTCTCTCTCTCTCTCTCTCTCTCTCTCTTCTCTCTCTTCCTTCTATATATAATTTTTCTTGGCTCTGGAGTGATGGAAAAATACTCATAAAAAATTCATTTCTGGTGAGTATGTTTGAGGCTGTTGATGGTGACCCCCAAGTGATGGTGACCCCCAAGTGATGGTGACTCCCAAGTGATGGTGACCCCCAAGTGATGGTGACCTCCAAGTGATGGTGACTCCCAAGTGATGGTGACCCCAAGTGATGGTGACTCCCAAGTGATGGTGACTCCCAAGTGATGGTGACCCCCAAGTGATGGTGACTCCCAAGTGATGGTGACCCCCAAGTGATGGTGACTCCCAAGTGATGGTGACCCCCAAGTGATGGTGACTCCCAAGTGATGGTGACTCCCAAGTGATGGTGACCCCAAGTGATGGTGACTCCCAAGTGATGGTGACTCCCAAGTGATGGTGACTCCCAAGTGATGGTGACCCCAAGTGATGGTGACTCCCAAGTGATGGTGACCCCCCAAATGATGGTGACTCCCAAGTGATGGTGACTCCAAAGTGATGGTGACCCCCAAGTGATGGTGACTCCCAAGTGATGGTGACCCCCAAGTGATGGTGACTCCCAAGTGATGGTGGCTCCCAAGTGATGGTGACCCCCAAGTGATGGTGACTCCCAAGTGATGGTGACTCCCAAGTGATGGTGACTCCCAAGTGATGGTGACCCCCAAGTGATGGTGACTCCCAAGTGATGGTGACCCCCAAGTGATGGTGACTCCCAAGTGATGGTGACTCCCAAGTGATGGTGACCCCCAAGTTATGGTGACTCCCAAGTGATGGTGACTCCCAAGTGATGGTGACTCCCAAGTGATGGTGACCCCCAAGTGATGGTGACTCCCAAGTGATGGTGACTCCAGCTACATCAAGAAGGCACAATACCGTGACTGGAACAATACAGAAATAAGCCTCACATGGGAGCGAGGAACGTACCACGACGTTTCGCTCTGACTTATACCATACAGCCACTGACACTACAGTGAGGGAGCCAACACACCTGGATAGTAACTGCAGCTCTGTTGTAAGATAACCTTGATGCGATACTTGACCATATTCCCACTGATCTGCTGAAGTCTACCAGCTCAAGTTGGCACTGCTGAAGTCTACCAGCTCAAGTTGGCACTGCTGAAGTCTACCAGCTCAAGTTGGCACTGCTGAAGTCTTCCAGCTCAAGTTGGCACTGCTGAAGTCTACCAGCTCAAGTTGGCACTGCTGAAGTCACAGTGGTATAGTGTTGACTGCCACAGTGGTACAGTGTTGACTGTCACAGTGTGCTGCACTGACTGCCAAGTGTACAGTGGACTGCAAGTGACAGTCACAGTGTTGACTGCCACAGTGAGTGTAGTCAGTGTATGTCACGTGGTACAGTGTTGACAGTCACAGTACTGACAGTGTGACTGCCACAGTGGTACAGTGTTGACAGTCACAGTGTTGACTGTCACAGTGGTACAGTGTTGACAGTCACAGTGTTGACTGCCACAGTGTTGACTGCCACAGTGGTACAGTGTTGACAGTCACAGTGTTGACTGTCACAGTGGTACAGTGTTGACAGTCACAGTGTTGACTGCCACAGTGTTGACTGCCACAGTGGTACAGTGTTGACAGTCACAGTGTTGACTGTCACAGTGGTACAGTGTTGACAGTCACAGTGTTGACTGCCACAGTGGTACAGTGTTGACAGTCACAGTGTTGACAGTCACAGTGTTGACTGTCACAGTGGTACAGTGTTGACTGCCACAGTGTTGACTGCCACAGTGGTACAGTGTTGACAGTCACAGTGTTGAATGCCACAGCGTTGACTGCCACAGTGGTACAGTGTTGACAGTCACAGTGTTGACAGTCACAGTGTTGACTGTCACAGTGGTACAGTGTTGACTGCCACAGTGTTGACTGCCACAGTGGTACAGTGTTGACAGTCACAGTGTTGACAGTCACAGTGTTGACTGCCACAGTGGTACAGTGTTGACAGTCACAGTGTTGACTGCCACAGTGGTACAGTGTTGACTGTCACAGTGTTGACTGCACAGTGTTGACTGCACAGTGGTACAGTGTTGACTGTCACAGTGTTGACAGTACAGTGTTGACGCAGTGGACAGTGTTGACAGTCACAGTGTTGACTGCCACAGTGGTACAGTGTTGACAGTCACAGTGTTGACTGCCACAGTGGTACAGTGTTGACTGTCACAGTGTTGACTGCCACAGTGTTGACTGCCACAGTGGTACAGTGTTGACTGTCACAGTGTTGACAGTCACAGTGTTGACTGCCACAGTGGTACAGTGTTGACAGTCACAGTGTTGACTGCCACAGTGGTACAGTGTTGACAGTCACAGTGTTGACTGCCACAGTGGTACAGTGTTGACTGTCACAGTGTTGACTGCCACAGTGTTGACTGCCACAGTGGTACAGTGTTGACTGTCACAGTGTTGACAGTCACAGTGTTGACTGCCACAGTGGTACAGTGTTGACTGTCACAGTGTTGACTGCCACAGTGTTGACTGCCACAGTGGTACAGTGTTGACAGTCACAGTGTTGACAGTCACAGTGTTGACTGCCACAGTGGTACAGTGTTGACAGTCACAGTGTTGACAGTCACAGTGTTGACTGCCACAGTGGTACAGTGTTGATTGTCACAGTGGTACAGCGTTGACTGTCACAGTGGTACAGCGTTGACTGTCACAGTGGTAGTGTTGACTGTCACAGTGGTACAGTGTTGACTGTTAGTTACCATTTTGTCCTAGGCACATGTCGATTAGACACTAGGCCTGTTATATGTGTGTGTAGGGAAACACTTCGAAATGTTTCCGCCCCGCCGGGAATTGAACCCGGGCCCTCCGTGCGTGTAGCCACCAGGCCACCGGGGCATGTGTGTATGAGTGTATGTGTGTGTGTATGAGTGTGTGTATGAGTGTGTGTATGTGTGTGTGTATGTGTGTGTGTATATGTATGTGTATACTTACCTAGTTGTGGTTGCAGAGGTCGAGTGTGTGCATGTGTGTGTGTATGTGTGTGTGTTAGTTATGTATGTATGTGTGTGTGTGTTAGTTGTGTGTGTGTGTGTGTCACAGTGGTACAGTGTTGACACTATCATGGACAATAGTGTAGCAGCACGCTGCTGATGTATTCAAGTTAACTCGGTACTACTTGTTACTCTGGCAGTAAGTTACGCAGTGCCACACCTCAACAAGCACACCAACACAACAACAATTGAAAATATTAATCACAGACGTGTGACGTCTTTGCCCCTGACATCCTTGTGAAACCTTTTGACGTTATTGCTAGTGACAGCATAGTGACGTCATTACTAGTTACAGCATTGTGACGTCATTGCTAGTGACATTGTGACGTCATTTCTAGTGACAGCATAGTGACGTCATTACTAGAGACAGCCTTGTGACATTGTACCTGACATCCCTGTGACGTCACCACAAGGCAAACCTGGGGCAGCAGACAATAAACAGTAAGGTCGGAAACGGTATTCAGGAAGAAGATAATGTCGACCTTGTGGACCTTCAGTGACTGCTGATGAAACCATTGACCTTAATGACCTTATTCTGTACCCACTGAACTTTGTACCCACTGACTTTACTCTGTAACCACTGACCTTATACTATACCCACTGACCTTACTCTGTACCCACAAACCTTACTCTGTACCCAATGTTCTTACTCTGTTCACATTGACCTTTCTCTGCAGTCACTGGCCTTACTCTGCACATACTGACCTTACTCTACCCACTGATCATACTCTGTACACATTAAGCTTTCTCTGTAATCACTGGCCTTACTCTGTACCTACTGACCTTACTCCTACTCACTGGCCTTTCTCCTATCCAATGTCCTTACTCCATACCTATTAACCTTAATCCATACCCACTAATCTTACTCTGTACCCTCTGAATTACTCTGTATACATTGACCTTACTCTATACCCACTGACCTTACTCCTACCCACCTGATTTTACTCCTTATCTAGTAACATTTCTCCATACCCGTTGACCTTACTCCATACCTACCGACCTTAATCTATACCCATTGACCTTATTCCATTTCTAGTAACGTTACTCCATACCCATTAACCTTATTCCATACCCATTGGCCTTTCTGCATACCCAATGACCTTACTCCATACCCATTGACCTTACCTTACTCCATACCCATTGACCTTACTCCATACCTAGATAACTTACTCCATACCCACTGACTTTACTCCATACCCATTGACCTTAATGCATGCCTAGTAACCTTACTCCATACCTAATAACCTTAATCCATAACTATTGACTTTACTCCTTAAACCCTGACCTTAATCCATACCCATTGACCTTGCTCAACACCTTAATCCATACCTATTGACCTTACTCCATATCTAGTAACTTTACTCCATACCCATTGACCTTAATCCATGCCCATTGACCTTAATCCATACCCATTGACCTCATTCCATACCCACTGATCTTATTCCATACGTAGTAACCTTAATTCATACTAATTGACCTTATTCCATATCTAGTATCCTTACTCGGTACACACCGACCTTACTCCATACCTAATAACCTTACTCCATGCCCACTGACCTTAATCCATATTCATTGACCTTACCCCATACCCACTGACCTTAATCCATTTCTGTTGACCTTACTCCACACATAGTAACCTTAATTCATACCCATTGACCTTATTCCATACCCACTGACCTTATTCCATATGTAGTAACCTTATTTCATATGTAGTAATCTTAATCCATACCCATTGACCTTATTCCATACCTAGCATCCTTACTCAGTTTACACTGACCTTACTCCATATCTAATAACCTTACTCCAAACCCACTGACCTTACTTCATATCATGTGGGGGGGGGGAGGTTTAGATGTATTATAAGAATGAATGCAATAAAAGAGTCCACTGTTGGTCTTCGCGTTCTCATCTTTCTCGTTTACAGCTCAGAACCCCAACAGCCGCGGGTCTGGGGTCTCCGATGTCGGTTGTCTTAGTTCCCATTGGGCTGTAATAGAGCGGGCTACAATAATTAATAAGCCCTCATGACATATTATTACAACATGTGCAGACCACGTCTTTTACCTGTGTTTGGGCGATGGCCCTCCTGCCATGGCTTCGATGCTTAGCACTACTCACCTAACATCTACCCTAGGCACTGCTGTGATTAATAGGCTGATGTCGGGATGAATAGTGACTTACCTGGCTCACTGTAGTAGGAGCTCTTGATGCTACCACGTCGTTGAAGCCGGTATTGATGGCTTGATTGAGGATATGGCGTTGGACGTCTTCACTTCTTTCAACACCCCTGACGTCCATCACTTGTCCACAAGTTCAACTTGCAAACTATGTCCATGGATAATGTCAACAGTACGGATAAAGTTCTCTATAATGATCGTTTGTACACGATAAAGCGGCACGGATAAATGTTCTGCTGTGAAAACTTGGTCACTCACGAATATGTCTAATTATTCACGGCAGGAAGAGTAGTTCTTCCTGGAGACTGTCGGGTACGACTCGAGTTTCACGAAGTACACACAGAGTTCCACAAAGTACACATGGATATGTCCACGAATGTTCATTCTATGTTTCAACGCGGCAACACTCGGTCACTTGTTACATCGTCACTGTCGAAATGAATTTGCAGTCACAATCTGGCTCAAGAACCCCCTAGCATCTCTATTTACAGTCTGGTTTCTGATGACATAATTGGATCAAAGAATGTGGATTCCATGACTCCAAGGTGCAGGTTATTGGGTTTAATGCCACTAGCTATATTATCAGGTTAGAGGGATATTATTTCAAATCTTTACTGGTCTTAGGAAACAGAAGCTTCTTCAGACAAACATGTGAATATATTGTTGCAGATTCTCCCACACGAGGCAAGAGCTCAGCTGCACATACAAGTCTCAAATGTCCATTTTATCTGCTCTTGATCTTCATCCAGTTTAGAGAGAGACCTTGAGACTGTTGACCTTGAGACTGTTGACCTTGAGACTGTTGACCTTGAAACTGTTGACCTTGAGGCTGTTGAACTTGAAACTGTTAACCTCGAGGCTGTTGACCTTGAGACTGCCGACCTTAAGACTGTTGACCTTGAAACTGCTGACCTTAATATTGTTGACCTTGATACTGTTAACCTTGAAACTGTTGACCTTAATACTATTGACCCTGAAACTGTTGACCTTGGGCTGTTGACCTTGAAACTGTTGACCTTGATACTGTTAACCTTGAAACTGTTGACCTTAATACTATTGACCCTGAAACTGTTGACCTTGGGCTGTTGACCTTGAAACTGTCATTGAGACTGTTGACCTTGATAATGCTGACCTTAAGATTGCTGACCTTGATACTGGTGAACCTAGGATTGTTGACCTTCATACCATTGACCTTGATATTATTGCCCTTGCGACTGTTGACCTTGTGCTGTTGACCTTGAAACTGTTGACCTTGAGATTGTTGACCTTGATACTGTTGAACCTAAGATTATTGACCTTGAGACTGTTGACTTTGAGAGTGTTGACCTTGAGATTATTGATCTTGAGAACGTTGATCTTGAGACTGTTGACCTTGATACTGTTGACCTTGAAACTGTTAACCTAATATTAATAATAATAACAACAATAATAATAATAATAATAAGGCAGCTGGGATTGATGGGATAAAGATAGAAATGTCAAAAGCAGGTGGGGATATAGTTTTGGAGTGGTTGGTGCTATTATTTAATAAATGTATGGAAGAGGGTAAGGTACCTGGGGATTGGCAGGGCGTGTATTGTTCCTTTGTAAAAAGGGAAAAGGGGAAAAAGGGGAGTGAAAAAATTATAGGAAATAAGTCTGAGTGTACCTGGTAAAGTGTATGGTAGAGTTTTAATAAAAGAATTAAGAGTAAGAAAAAAGCAGGATAGCAGATGAAAAAGGGGGGCTTTGGGAAAAGGTAGGGGTGTGTAGACCAAGTGTTTACAGTGCATATGGTGAACAGTATTTGGATTAGGGAAAAGGGTTTTGTGGCATTTAATTTGGAAAAGGCGTATGATAGGGTGGATAGGGGGCAATGGGCAGATGTTGCAAGTGTATGGAATAGGGGTAGGTTACTGAAAGCAGTGAAGAGTTTTTATGAGGATAGTGAGGCTCAGGTTAGGTGTGTAGGAGGGGGGGGGACTTTTTCCCCAGTAAAAGTGGGCCTTAGACAAAGATGTGTGATGTCACCGTGGTTGTTCAATATATTTATAAAAGGGTTGTAAGAGAAGTAATGGAGGGTTTGGCAAGAGGTGTGGTGTTAAAAGAAAATGAAAAAATACAAGTGGGAGTTGTCACAGTTACTTTTTGCTGTGCCCTGTGCTTTTAGTTCTGAAGAAAGTTGCAGAGGTTGGTGGATAAATTTTTGGTAGGGTGTGTAAAAGAAGAAAATTGAAAGTGAAAAAGGAAAGAGTAAGGTATGAGGATAAAAAAAAAGATTGGGTGACGAAAGATTGGATATCAGATTGGAGGGAGAGAGTATGGGGGGGTGAATGTTTTAATATTTGGGGGAATGTCAGGATTCTATGAAGGATGGGTGAATCATAAATTGATGGGGGGAAAAGGGTGAGTGAGCACTTCAGTCTGTGGAGAAAAAGCCTTGTCCATGGAAGAAAAAGGGGAATGTATGAGAGTATAGATATCCCAACACTTTATATGGGTGTGAAGCATGGGTATGAATGTTGCAACGGGAAAGGCGGGAGGCAGTGGAGATGTCATGTCTGAGGTCAATGTGTGGTGTGAATATAATGCAGAGAATTCGGAGTTTGGAAATTAGGGAGGTGGGTTTCCAAAACATTTCCGAAGCGAGGGGGGTTGTTGAGGTGGTTGGAATGAGAGAATGGGAAAAGAATGATTTGGGGTGTATAAATCTGTTGGGGAAGGGGGGGTGGGGTCGGCCTAGGAAAGGTTGGGGGGAGGGGGAAAAGGGGGTTTTTTGTGTGCGGGGGGGCTTGGATTTCCCAGCAAACATGTGAAAGCGTATTTGATGGGAATGAATGGGCAAAGGGTTTTTAATATTGGGGCTGTTGGAGTGTGAGCAAAGTAACATTTATGAAGGGATTCGGGGAAACCGGAGGCCGGACTTGGTTCTGGAGATGGGAAGTGTGCGCACTCTGAAGGGGGGGTGTTAATGTTGCATTTTTTATAACTGTAGTGAAAAGCACCCTTCTGGCAAGACAGTGATGGGTGAATGATGATAAAAGTTTTTTTCAGGCCACCCTGCCTTGGTGGGAATCGGCCGATGTGTTAATAAAAAATAAAATAATACACGAGGCAAGAGCTCAGCTGACATACAAGTCTCAAATGTCCATTTTATCTGCTCTTGATCTCATCCGTTTAGGAGAGACCTTGAGACTGTGACCTTGAGACTGTTGACCTGAGACTGTTGACCTGAAACTGTTGACCTGAGGCTGTGAACTTGAAACTGTTAACTCGAGGCTGTTGACCAGTTGAGACTGCCGACCTTAGACTGTTGACCTTGAAACTGCTGACCTTAATATTGTTGACCTTGATACTGTTAACCTTGAAACTGTGACCTATACTATTGACCCTGAAACTGTTGACCTGGCTGTTGACCTTGAAACTGTGACCTTGATACTGTTAACCTTGAAACTGTTACCTTAATACATATTGACCCTGAAACTGTTGACCTTCTGTTGACTTGAAACTGTATTGAGACTGTTGACCTTGATAATGCTGACTTAAGATTGCTGACCTTGATACTGGTGAACCTAGGATTGTTGACCTTCAGTACCATTGACCTTGATATTATTGCCCTGGACTGTTGACCTGGCGTTGACTTGAAACTGTGACCTTGAGATTGTGACCTTGATACTGTTGAACTAAGATTATTGACCTTGAGATGTTGACTTTGAGAGTGTTGACCTTGAGATTATTGATCTTGAGAACGTTGATCTTGAGACTGTTGACCTTGATACTGTGACCTGAAACTGTTAACCTAATATTAATAATAACAACAATAATAATAATAATAATAAGGCAGCTGGGATTGATGGGATAAAGATAGAAATGTCGTAGGTGGGGATAGTTTGATGGTTGTGTATTATTGTATAAATGTATGGAAGAGGTAGGACTAGGATTGGCAGAGAGCGTGTAGTGTCCTTTGTTAGTGCAGGGGACAAGAGAGTGCAAAATTATAGGAAATAAGTCTGTTGAGTGTCTGTAAAGTGTATGGTAGAGTTATACTGAAAGAATTGTAAGACAGAAAGCTAGGATAGCAGTGAACAAGGGGCTTTGGAGGTAGGGGTGTGTAGACCCAGCTTTACAGGAAACATATAGGTGAACAGTATTTGGATTAGGGTAAAGAGGTTTTGTGGCATTTATGGATTTGGAAAAGCTATGATAGGTGATAGAGGCAATGTGGCAGATGTTGCATGTAGAATAGGAGGTAGGTTACTGAAAGCAGTGAAGAGTTTTTATGAGGATAGAGGCTCTAGGTTAGAGGTGAGAGGGAGGGGACTATTTCCAGTAAAGTGCTTAGACAAATGTGTGATGTCACGTGGTTGTTCAACTATATTTATATATAGGGTTGTTAGAGAAGTGAATGCGAGGGTCTTGGCAAGAGGTGTGGTGTTAAAGATAATGAATCAAATACAAGTGGTTGTCACAGTTACGTTTTGCTGATGACACTGTGCTTTGGGAGATCTGAAGAGAAGTTGCAGTTGTATGATTTGTCTAGTGTGTAAAAGGTTGATTTGGAATAAGGTCATGAGGAAAAAATAAGATTAGCTACGGATTTATCTTAGGAATGGAAAACTTTCAGATTTTGAGTGGCTTCACAGATGGGCTAGAAGGTGGGTTCTAAATTGCTGAAAAAGGGTGAGTAGACAGTGTCAGGGTCTGGGGAACAAAAATTCTTTTTTAAAAAAGATGTATGGAATGCTGTTCTTAAGGGTGGGGCTGGGGCCATAGCTGCAGCAGTTATTTGGTTGATGTGCGCCTCAGGAGATGTGTCTGGTGTTATACTCACCCCAAGATCTTTTCCTTGATTGAGGTTTGCAGTCTCGGGCCCCCCTAGGCTGTACTCCGTCTGCGGTCTTCTTTGCCCTTCCCAATCTTCATGACTTTGCACTTGGTGGGGTTGAACTCCAGGAGCCAGTTGTGGACCAGGCTTGCAGGCTGTCCGTCCTTTTGTAGTTCTGCTGGTCCTCGTCGATTGAATTCTTCTCATCAACTTCACATCATCTGCAAACAGGGACACTTCGGAGTCTATTCCTTCCGTCATGTCGTTCACAAATACCAGAAACAGCACTGGTCCCAGGACTGACCCTGGGGAAACCCCGCTCGTCACCGGCGCCCACTCTGACACCTCGCCACGTACCATGACTCGCTGCTGTCCCCTGACAGGTATTCCCTGATCCAATGTAGTGCCTTCCCTGTTACCCCTGCCTGGTCCTCCAGCTTCTGCACTAATCTCTTGTGGGAACTGTGTCAAACGCCTTCTTACAATCCAAGAATAGCAATCACCCACCCTCTCTCTCTTGCCTTATCGCTGTCACCCTGTCGTAGAACTCAGTAGGTTTGTGACACAGGATTTCCCGTCCCTGAAACCGTGTTGGCCGTCGTTGATAAGCTCATTCCTTTCCCAGGTGCTCAACCACCCTTCCCCACTTATTTCTCCATGACCTTGCATACAATACATGTCAGTGACACTGGTCTGTAGTTTAGTGCTACGCCTGTCCCCTTTTTTAAAAAATGGAACTACATTTGCTGTCTTCCAAACCTCAGGTAGTTGCCCTGTTTCGATAGATGTGTTGAAGATCTTTGTTGGGGGTACACATAGCCTCTGCCCCTCTCTCGGACCCATGGAGAGATGTTATCTGGCCCCATCGCCTTTGAAGTATCAGCTGCTTAGAGCCTCTTCACTTCCTCCTCATTTGTGTGTATTGTGTCCAGCACTTGATGGTGCCCCTACCTTTTCCTCCTTTCTGGAGGCCCTTCTATCTCTCTGTGAACACCTTTTTTGAATCTCATGTTTGAGCCCCCTCACCCTTCCGGTCATTTCTTGTGACCTCCTCCTTCCTTCCTCAGCCTGATCCCTGGTCCTTGACTGTTGTTCTCCCCTGATGTGGCTGTACAGCAGCTTTGGGTCAGATTTGGCTTTCGCTGCTATGTCATTCTCGTACTGTCTTTGGGCCTCCCTTCTGATCTGTGCATATTCATTTCTGGCTCTACGACTGCTCTCCTTATTCTCCGGGGTTCTTTGCCTTCTGTACCTCTTCCATTCCCTTGCACACTTGGTTTTGGCTTCCCTGCACCTTTGGGTGAACCATGGGCTCATCCTGTCTTTTTCGCTTCTCCTGTTACCCTTGGGTATAAACCTCTCCTCAGCTTCCTTGCAAATTGTTGTCATATATTCCATCATCTCGTCTACTGTGTGTGTGTGTGTGTGTGTGTGTGTGTGTGTGTGTGTGTGTGTGTGTGTGTGTGTGTGTGTGTGTACTCACCTAGTTGTACTCACCTAGTTGTGGTTGCAGGGGTCGAGACATAGCTCCTGGCCCCGCCTCTTCACTGGCCGCTACTGGGTCACTCTCCCTGCGCCATGAGCTTTATCATACCTCTTCTTAAAGCTGTGTATGGAACCTGCCTCCACTACATCGCTTCCCAAGCTATTCCACTTCCCGACCACTCTGTGACTGAAGAAATACTTCCTAACATCCCTGTGATTCATCTGAGTCTTCAACTTCCAACTGTGTCCCCTTGTTGCTGTGTCCCATCTCTGGAACATTCTGTCTCTATCAACCTTGTCAATTCCTCTCAGTATCTTATATGTCGTTATCATGTCCCCCCTATCTCTCCTGTCCTCCAGTGTCGTCAGGTCGATTTCCCTTAACCTCTCCTCGTAGGACATACCCCTTAGCTCCGGGACTAGTCTTGTTGCAAACCTTTGCACTTTCTCTAGTTTCTTTACGTGCTTGGATAAATGTGGGTTCCAAACTGGTGCTGCATACTCCAGTATGGGCCTAACGTACACAGTGTACAAGGTCCTGAACGATTCTTTATTAAGATGTCGGAATGCTGTTCTTAGGTTTGCTAGGCGCCCGTATGCTGCAGCAGTTATTTGGTTGATGTGCGCCTCAGGAGATGTGCCTGGTGTTATACTCACCCCAAGATCTTTTCCTTGATTGAAGTTTGTAGTCTCTGGCCCCTAGACTGTACTCCGTCTGCGGTCTTCTTTGCCCTTCCCCAATCTTCATGACTTTGCACTTGGTTGGGTTGAACTCCAGGAGCCAATTGCTGGACCAGGCTTGCAGCCTATCCAGATCCCTTTGTAGTTCTGCCTGGTCCTCTTCCGATTGAATTCTTCTCATCAACTTCACATCATCTGCAAACAGGGACACTTCGAGTCTATTCCTTCCGTCATGTCGTTCACAAACACCAGAAACAGCACCGGTCCTAGGACTGACCCCTGTGGCACCCCACTCGTCACCGGCGCCCACTCTGACACCTCGCCACGAACCATGACTCGCTGCTGTCTTCCTGACAGGTATTCCCTGATCCATTGTAGTGCCTTCCTGTTATCCCTGCCTGGTCCTCCAGCTTCTGCACTAATCTCTTGTGTGGGACTGTGTCGAACGCCTTCTTACAGTCCAAGAATATGCAATCTACCCACCCTCTCTCTCTTGTCTTACTGCTGTCACCCTGTCATAGAACTCCAGTAGGTTTGTGACACAGGATTTCCCGTCCCTGAAACCGTGTTGGCCTTCGTTGATAAGCTCATTCCTTTCTATGTGCTCCACCACTCTTCTCCTGATAATCTTCTTCATGACCTTGCATACTATACATGTCAGTGACACTGGTCTGTAGTTTAGTGCTACGTTTCTGTCTCCTTTTTAAAAATTGGAACTACATTTGCTGTCTTCCATACCTCTGGTAGTTGCCCTGTTTCGATAGACGTGTTGAAGATTGTTGTTAGGGTACACATAGCTCCTCTGCTCCTCTCTCAGGACCCATGGAGAAATGTTGTCCGGCCCCATCGCCTTTGAGGTATCTAGCTCGCTTAGTAGCCTCTTCACTTCCTCCTCAGTTGTGTTTATCGTGTCCAGCACCTGGTGGTGTACCCTACCTCTCCTCCTTTCTGGAGGCCCTTCTATTTCCTCTGTGAACACCTCTTTGAATCTCATGTTGAGCTCCTCACACACTTCGTGGTCATTTCTTGTGACCTCCCTCCTTCCTTCCTCAGCCTGATCACCTGATCCTTGACTGTTGTTCTCCTCCTGATGTGGCTGTACAACAGCTTTGGGTCAGATTTTGCTTTCGCTGCTATGTCATTTTCGTATTGTCTTTGGGCTTCCCTTCTTACCTGTGCATATTCATTTCTGGCTCTACGACTGTTCTCCTTATTCTCCTGGGTCCTTTGCCTTCTATACTTCTTCCATTCCCTGGCACACTTGGTTTTGGCTTCCTGCACCTTTGGGTGAACCATGGGCTCATCCTAGCTTTTTCGCTTTTCCTGTTACCCTTGGGTATAAACCTCTCCTCAGCTTCCGTGCAAATTGTTGTCATATATTCCATCATCTCGTTTACCGACTTCCCTGCCAGCTCTCTGTCCCACTGAACTCCGTGCAGGAAGTTCTTCATGCCCACGTAGTCACCTTTCTTGTAGTTTGGCTTCATTTGTGCAGCCCTTCCTGCTTCCCTCTCCACTTGTAACTCTACTATGTAGTCGAAGCTTAGAACCATATGATCACTGGCCCCAAGGTGGCTTTCATGTGTGATGTCCTCAATATCTGCGCTACTCAGGGTGAATACTAGGTCCAGTCTCGCTGGCTCGTCCTCCCTCTCTCTCTGGTATTGTCCTTTACATGTTGGTACATGAGATTTTCCAGTACCACCTCCATCATTTAGCCCTCCATGTTTCTTGGCCCCCATGTGGTTCTAAGTTCTCCCAATCGATTTCCTTATGGTTGAAGTCGCCCATGATCAGTAGCTTCGCCCTGCTCGCATGAGCCCTTCTGGCCAATTCGGCCAGTGTGTCAACCATCGCTCTATTACTCTCATCATACTCTTGCCTTGGTCTCCTGCTGTTCTGTGGTGGGTTATACATCACTGCAATTATCACCTTTGGACCTCCGGACTGAAGTGTTCCTATTATACAATCTCCTGCTTCTCCTCTGTCCCCTCTCTCCAGCTCATCAAAATCCCATCTGTTTTTGATCAGCAGTGCCACTCCTCCACCCTTTCTGTTCCCTCTGTCTTTCCTCAGGATCTGGTATCCCGTTGGAAAGATGGCATTTGTTATCATCCCTGTGAGCTTTGTTTCAGTGAGGGCTATGATGTCCGGTGATGCCTCTTTGATTCTTTCATGCCACTCCTCCCACTTATTCGTTATTCCATCTGCGTTCGTGTACCATACATTCAGTTTCCTCTCCAACACTGTGTGTGTGTGTGTGTGTGTGTGTGTGTGTGTGTAAGGACTCCTTCACCCTCTGCTTTCTTCTCCTGTCATCCCCTTGACACTCCTCACCCCTTCTTCCCCTCCCTCATCCCTCTCTAACCATTCCCTCACCTCCTCTCCTTACTTTTCTTTTTCTCCTTCCCTTTAATTCTTATATAATCCTCTGGCTCTTCAGTTCCTTCTATCCCTATAGCTACGTCTCCCTCCCTCACCTTCCACTATCCCCTTCCTCTCTTTTCATTTTCCACTTTATTTGCTTCCTATTTTTTTTATTCATTAACCCCTTTTCTCTTTCTCCTCATCATATATTCCTCTTCTTTTCCCCTTCTCTTCATTCTCTGCCTCTTTATCCTTCCCTTCCTCTTTCTATCTTCTTCCCCCTCTTTTCCCCTTTCTTATCAACTGCTCACCACTACATCCTCCTCACTCCACTTACTCTTCCTACTCTATTAATTCTTCCTCCCTCATCATCTGCCTCCAGTCCAGTATTTCCATATTTACTTTTATATTTCACACATGCGTTAACAAATAAGTCAGAGGATATACCCTGAAGGAAAAAGTTGAATATACCTCTGTGTGAAGCGCTGGCAGTCACATCAGGAGAGAAGTAAATAATGAATCTGAATGTCTTAGGAGAACAGCTAGAAGCCTGAGTAGATCTGTCACTCATGATGGTAACTTGGACGTAAATAAGCATATTTACGGAGCACCTTGCAGTGTTAACAGGCTGATGTTGTAGCAGTCAGGCTTAGTCTTGGTTACAAGTACTGACTGATGTTGTAGTAGTCAGGCTTAGTCTTGGTTACAAGTACTGACTGATGTTGTAGCAGTCAGGCTTAGTCTTGGTTACAAGTACTGACTGATGTTGTAGTAGTCAGGCTTAGTCTTGGTTACAAGTACTGACTGATGTTGTAGCAGTCAGGCTTAGTCCTAGTTACAAGTACTGACTGATGTTGTAGCAGTCAGGCTTAGTCCTAGTTACAAGTACTGACTGATGTTGTAGTAGCCAGGCTTAGTCTTGGCTACAAGTACTTCTGACAGTTTGGCAGACACACTGTGTGCCCAATTGTCCACTTCCTGAATAATAAAAAAAAAACATAGACAGTATGTGCAATGACAAGACAACTTGGCATTGAAAATAAGATACCAGACGGATGAAACAAAGTATAAGTCTATATATACTCTTGCTAATTGCTAACCTATTCCTAGGATTATTGTGTACGTGTGTGCTCTTGTGCTAGGTTAACATTACACATGAGCTAGATTAACATTATACGGGGGCTAGTTAAGCATTATGCAAGGCTAGGGTAATATGCAGGACTAGGTTAACATTATACAGGGCTAGATTAAGAGTATGCTGTGCTAGGTTAACATTATACACGGCCAAGTTAACATTATACAGGGCTAAGTTAACATTATGCATAGCTAAGTTAACATATACAGGGCTAAGTTAACATTATACATAGCTAAGTTAACATTATACAGGGCTAAGTTAACATTATAAATAGCTAAGTTAACATTATACAGGGCTAAGTTAACATTATACAGGGCTAAGTTAACATTATACATAGCTAAGTTAACATTATACAGGGCTAAGTTAACATTATACATAGGTAAGTTAACATTATACAGGGCTAAGTTAACATTATACATAGCTAAGTTAACATATACAGGGCTAAGTTAACATTATACAGAGCTAAGTTAACATTATACAGGGCTAAGTTAACATTATACATAGCTAAGTTAACATTATACAGGGCTAAGTTAACATTATACAGGGCTAAGGTAACATTATACATAGCTAAGTTAACATTATACAGGGCTAAGTTAACATTATACAGGGCTAAGTTAACATTATACAGGGCTAAGTTAACATTATACATAGCTAAGTTAACATTATACAGGGCTAAGTTAACATTATCCATAGCTAAGTTAACATTATATATACTCACACTCTCACTAGAAATGAAATTTTTACGAAGGTAATTCCATTATGGCAGAGCCAAGAAGAAAATATATATATATATATATATATATATATATATATATATATATATATATATATATATATATATATATATATATATATATATATATATATATATGAGAGAAGGAAGATAAATCTCAATGACTTGATACACGTACCTACGTTAATACCGGAGACTCCAGTCATTATATACATACTTAAGAATACATCACACACCAGCCTGAGACCACCAGTCTGAATATAGTAAACACAGTGAAGAGGCGGGGCCAGGAGCTATGAATCGACCCCTGTAACCAGAACTAGGTGAGTACAACTAGGTGAGTACACTCAACTACACTTGTAATGAGCGACAAACTCCATTAGACATACAAATATACACATACACACACACATATATAAATGCTTAACATTTCGCAAACAGGTAAAATTATTTATAAACTTTATCTCTCAGTCCACGCCAGGATTCGAACCCGCGCACTCCGCATCAAAGTACGCAGTACTTTCGCCACTCAGCCAGATCCCAGATGTAAGTGTGGGCGCCTAGCCGAAGCTACACTGTCACTCCCATACTCCGGGACACCAAGCAGTGAACTTCAAAAGAGATTCTGAAATGCTTAGCAATACGCAAACAGGCGAAGTTCACTGTATGTGGCAGGATTTGATGATATAACTTTCCACAAGCCTGGTGCTACGGGGTATGGGTGATCCCCTAGCTTCGGCTAGGCGCCCATACTTACATCTGGGATCCGGCTGAGCGGGTAAAGTACTGCGTACTTTGATGCAGAGGGCGCGGGTTCGAATCCTGCACATATGCATGTGCAAAGAGGGGAGGAGAGGGGGATATACCCCTCTCTCCCCTCCCCTCCTCCGCAGAGACCTTTTCCCCTCTACAACCTCACCCACTCATTCTCCCCCCTTTCACCTTCCCCTCAACGCCCACAGCATCCCCACCTCTCATCCCCCTCCCCCTCCCCAAGCTCTCAAAGACAAATCTAGATTAGTACCGCTATCCAGGTAAAAACTAGACACACACACACACACATACACACACACACACGAGGCAAAACAAGGGAAGCAACTGGACCTGTCATTAACACGTCTAAAATAAATCTACGTGTCCTAGACATGTCTACAATATCTCCTTAGCGAGTCAACATACCCCAGACGTGTTTACAACATGTCCTTCACGTGTCTACATGTCCTTCACGTGTCTATAACATGTCCTTAACGTGTCTACAACATGTCCTTCACGTGTCTACAACACGTTGCACTCGTGTTTACAACACGTCCTGGACATGCCAGTAACACGTCTCACATATGTCTATTGTCTATCTATTTGCTTGGTTTAAAGCTCTATTACGACCAGCTTCCGTGCCATATTCATTTGGCCAAATTCAGTAGAATACCTGCTAAAAAGGACCTTAGATAGAGGTCGAACTCTACAGACCATCATTCTTCCTATTTTTTGGGGGGTTTAGCAGCATGGTTCTCTCTCACTGGCCAGTGTTTATTACACGTTTCGGCACCAGCATATTATAAATTTATTTACTAGTCAGTAAAATCAACGATATATTTTTTTTCGTTACGTTCAGACTGATTTTGATTTTGACGGATTTATTGCATAAAATTTCACTCTGCCTATTCGGCAAAAACGACCCTTGTTTTTATAATCCAAACTCTCCGATTTGGCCTATTCGATACTATATATATATATATATATATATATATATATATATATATATATATATATATATATATATATATATATATATATATGTGTGTGTGTGTGTGTGTGTGTGTGTGTGTGTGTGTGTGTGTGTGAATGTTTGTGTGTGTGTATGTTTGTGTGTGTGTATGTTTGTGTGTGTGTGTGTGTGAATCACCATAGGTCACGTGAGCATGCTAGTCCTTACATCCGGTATAAAGGTCACTTGTATAGTGGCGCCTCCTGTCACGCCACACCCATCCTGACCTTACTCTCCCCTCCCATGACCCCCTCACGCCACACCCATCCTGACCTTACTCCCCTCTCCCCGTCTCTGTGGAGTTACTGTCCCCCTCCCCTCTGTTATGATATTACCCCCACCCATAACCCCTCTTATGATATTACCCCCACCCATAACCCCTCTTATGATATTACCCCACCCATAACCCCCTCTTCTCTGTGACATCAATGGCCTCACCTTCTCTGTGTGACCTTATTACCCCCTACTCCTACCCCCCTCCCTTAATTTACCCACTCTCCTTTCTCTGACCCCCCTTTCTTTGTGACCTTGAAGGGACTACATCAAGGCTCCAGCATCAAGGTACCATCCTTGAAGAGTCTGTATCAGACTCCACCAGTATCAAGGTACCATCCTTGAAGAGTCTGTATCAGACTCCACCAGTATCAAGGTACCATCCTTGAAGAGTCTGTATCAGACTCCACCAGTATCAAGGTACCATCCTTGAAGAGTGTATCAGACTCCACCAGTATCAAGGTACCATCCTTGAAGAGTGTATCAGACTCCACCAGTATCAAGGTACCATCCTTGAAGAGTCTGTATCAGACTCCACCAGTATCAAGGTACCATCCTTGAAGAGTGTATCAGACTCCACCAGTATCAAGGTACCATCCTTGAAGAGTGTATCAGACTCCACCAGTATCAAGGTACCATCCTTGAAGAGTGTATCAGACTCCACCAGTATCAAGGTACCATCCTTGAAGAGTGTATCAGACTCCACCAGTATCAAGGAATGAAAAACATCTAGTTTTGTCCCTCCAGTGTTAAGTGGTAAGTGTTAGCAGTGTTAAGTGGTAAGTGTTAGCAGTGTTAAGTGGTCAGTGTTAGCAGTGTTAAGTGGTCAGTGTTAGCAGTGTTAAGTGGTAAGTGTTAGCAGTGTTAAGTGGTAAGTGTTAGCAGTGTTAAGTGGTAAGTGTTAGCAGTGTTAAGTGGTAAGTGTTAGCAGTGTTAAGTGGTAAGTGTTAGCAGTGTTAAGTGGTCAGTGTTAGCAGTGTTAAGTGGTCAGTGTTAGCAGTGTTAAGTGGTAAGTGTTAGCAGTGTTAAGTGGTAAGTGTTAGCAGTGTTAAGTGGTAAGTGTTAGCAGTGTTAAGTGGTAAGTGTTAGCAGTGTTAAGTGGTAAGTGTTAGCAGTGTTAAGTGGTCAGTGTTAGCAGTGTTAAGTGGTAAGTGTTAGCAGTGTTAAGTGGTCAGTGTTAGCAGTGTTAAGTGGTCAGTGTTAGCAGTGTTAAGTGGTCAGTGTTAGCAGTGTTAAGTGGTAAGTGTTAGCAGTGTTAAGTGGTAAGTGTTAGCAGTGTTAAGTGGTAAGTGTTAGCAGTGTTAAGTGGTCAGTGTTAGCAGTGTTAAGTGGTCAGTGTTAGCAGTGTTAAGTGGTAAGTGTTAGCAGTGTTAAGTGGTCAGTGTTAGCAGTGTTAAGGGGTCTGTGTTAAGTAGTCAGTGTTAGCAGTGTTAAGTGGTCTGTGTTAAGTGGGCAGTGTTAGTACTGTTAAGTGGTCAGTGTTAGCACCTTTAAGTGGTCAGTGTTAGCACTCTTAAGAGGTCAGTGTTAGCACTGTTAAGTGGTCAGTGTTAGCACTCTTAAGAGGTCAGTGTTAGCACTGTTAAGTGGTCAGTGTTAGCACTCTTAAGAGGTCAGTGTTAGCACTCTTAAGTGGTCAGTGTTAGCAGTGTTAAGTGGTCAGTGTTAGCCTACACTATAGCATTTCATATATACTAGCATCAACAATTCCTTGATCCCTAAAATATAGTTTGAAGTAAATTCAATGTATATATTCTGAGAGATACACACCTCTCAATAAAAACATACTAAGATAGGTATTAAACTCTCAAGTGTATATACATAGAGAGTTATACCTCTGGCTGCTCATATATACCTTTCTCTCCTCCGTGTTGCCGGCTATAGGTCAATTGCCGTGTGCCGTTTTCTTTGCAAATTTGCAAACGTCCTTGACGGGTGTTAGCACGGCTACCACCACTTTGACGGGTGTTAGCACGGCTACCGCCACCTTGACGGGTGTTAGCACGGCTACCGCCACCTTGACGGGTGTTGGCACGGCTACCGCCACCTTGACGGGTGTTGGCACGGCTACCACCACCTTGACGGGTGTTGGCACGGCTACCGCCACCTTGACGGGTGTTGGCACGGCTACCGCCACCTTGACGGGTGTTGGCACGGCTACCGCCACCTTGACGGGTGTTAGCACGGCTACCGCCACCTTGACGGGTGTTGGCACGGCTACCGCCACCTTGACGGGTGTTGGCACGGCTACCGCCACCTTGACGGGTGTTAGCACGGCTACCACCACCTTGACGGGTGTTGGCACGGCTACCACCACCTTGACGGGTGTTAGCACGGCTACCACCACCTTGACGGGTGTTAGCACGGCTACCACCACCTTGACGGGTGTTAGCACGGCTACCACCACCTTCCTGTGCACAACACTCATTTCTGTTTGTTCTTCCCATGTTTAGAATCATGTGTGTGTGTCAGAGAGCTAGCGGACAAGACAAAAACAACGCCGTTATGTGAAGGAGGCGGAGTGTTGAGTGCGATACTGCAGGTGAAAGTGAGGTGCCAGCCAGGAGGGAGGACAGGTGCCAGCCAGGAGGGAGGACAGGTGCCAGCAAGGAGGGAGGACAGGAGCCAGCCAGGAGGGAGGGCAGGTGTCAGCCAGAAGGGAGGACAGGTGCCAGCCAGGAGGGAGGACAGGTGCCAGCCAGGAGGTAGTGCAGGTGCCAGCCAGGAGGGAGGACAAGTGCCAGCCAGGAGGAAGGGCAGGTGTCAGCCAGGAGGGAGGACAGGTGCCAGCCAGGAGGGAGGACAGGTGCCAGCCAGGAGGTAGTGCAGGTGCCAGCCAGGAGGGAGGACAAGTGCCAGCCAGGAGGAAGAGCAGGTGTCAGCCAGGAGGGAGGACAGGTGCCAGCCAGGAGGGAGGACAGGTGCCAGCCAAGAGGGAGGGCAGGTGTCAGCCAGGAGGGAGGGCAGGTGCCAGCCAGAAGGGAGGACAGGTGCCAGCCAGGAGGGAGAGAGGACAGGTGTCAGCCAGGAGAGAGGGTGGACAGGTGCCAGCCAGGAGGGAGGGAGGACAGGTGCCAGCCAGGAGAGAGAGGGTAGGTGCCAACCATACTGAATATTTGTGAGAATGTTGTTTGTGTGTGTGTATGTACTCACCTATATGTGATTGCAGGGATCTATTCACAGCTCCTGGTCCCGCCTCTTCGCTGGTCGCTACTAGGTCCACTCTTTCCTTGCTCCATGAGCTTTATCATACCTCTTCCTAAAGCAATGTATGGATCCTGCCTCCACTACATCATTTTCCTGACTGTTCCACTTCCTGACAACTCTATGACTGATAAAATACTTCCTAACATCCCTGTGACTCATCTGAGTTTTCAACTTCCAGTTGTGACCCCTTGTTGCTGTGTCACATCTCTGAAACAGTCTGTCCCTAACCACCTTGTCAATTCCTCTCACTATTTTGTACGTCGTTATCATGTCCCCCATATCCCTCCTGTGTCTTCAGGTTGAGTTTCCTTAACCTCTTCTCATAGGATATACTCGTTAGCTGCAGGACTAGTCTTCTTGCAAACCTTTGTACTTTCTCTAATTTCTTGACGTGTTTAACCAGGTGTGGGTTCCACACTGGTGCTGCATACTCTAATATGGGCCTGACATGCACAGTATACAGAGTCTTGAACGATTCATTGTTTAGATGTGGAGGCGCTATTCTTAGGTTTGCCAGGCTTGCACCTCCGTCTGCCAGTCTCCAGTTATAACATTTGAAACAATTGACTCAATATTATTGACAAATTAAAACTCACGCAGCTCAGAGTGAGAAATTTAATGGTTAAAGTTTGAAGCCGATAAGAAGAGTTATTCTTCGGTAACTGATCTGATTCCAACTATTCCAATTTTTTTTTAAATTATTTTAATAAATTTTCAGATTTGTACAAACTGGGACTTAACCCACGGGTTGTTATTCTTATTATAGACTTAACCCACCGGTTGTCATTCTTCTTATAGAATGAATCCTCATTAATACTTAGTAGCTAGTCGGAAGAGACAGTCATCAGTTATTGAATAAAAATAAATGTGACTATTTATTCAATAAACTTGGCAAATTGGGACGTACGACAGCCAGGTGCACCTGGTGTGCAGATCACCACAACACTGCTGGAAATTTGAAGCCGAGCCAGTGTATGATTGAAGGTCCACCACTGAGCATTGTGGAAGTTATCTTAGTTATTCCACGAGGAAGGGAATGTGTTTGACATCTTCGGTCATAGGGAACGTGAAGAACCTACCCTTTATAACCTACCCTCTATAACCTACCCTTTATAACCTACCCTCTATAACCTACCCTTTATAACCTACCCTCTATAACCTACCCTTTATAACCTACCCTCTATAACCTACCCTTTATAACCTACCCTTTATAACCTACCCTCTATAACCTACCCTTTATAACCTAGCCTCTATAACCTACCCTTTATAACCTACCCTCTATAACCTACCCTTTATAACCTACCCTCTATAACCTACCCTTTATAACCTACCCTTTATAACCTACCCTTTATAACCTACCCTCTATAACCTACTCTCTGTAATCTACCCTTTATAACCTACACTCTATAACCTACCCTCTATACCCTACTCTCTGTAACCTACCTTCTATAACCTACCCTCTATAACCTACCCTCTATAACCTACCCTCTATAACCTACCCTCTGTAACCTACTCTCTGTAACCTACCTTCTATAACCTATCCTCTATAACCTACCCTTTATAACCTACCCTCTATAACCTACCCTCTGTAACCTACTCTCTGTAACCTATCTTCTATAACCTATCCTCTATAACCTACCCCTATAACCTATCCCCTATCGACTACTCCCAATCCATCATCAATCCCCCTCCCCTCCCCCAAGTTCCCCGCTGAGTGGCAGTTGCCACAACTGGTGACCTTTGTGACCTGCTAGAACTGGCACTGGTGGGGAGTGGGGGAGAGGGGTGAGTGGAGGGGAGTGTGGGGGATAGTGTGGGGGATAGTGTGGGGAGAGTGGGGTGTGGTGAGGAGAGGGGTGAGTGGTGGAGTGGGGGAGAGGGGTGATACATCAGTGAATAACACAGTAGTGAACGGCAAATACAGTAGTGAACGACAAATACAGTAGTGAACGACAAATACAGTAGTGAACGACAAATACAACAGTGAACGACAGACACAGTAGTGAACGACAGACACAGTAGTGAACGACAGACACAGTAGTGAACGACAGACACAGTAGTGAACGACAGACACAGTAGTGAACGACAAATACAACAGTGAACGACAGACACAGTAGTGAACGACTGACACAGTAATGAACGACAGACACAGTAGTGAACGCCAGACACAGTAGTGAACGACATACACAATAGTGAACGACAGAAACAGTAGTGAACGACAGACACAGTAATGAACGACAGACACAGTAGTGAACGACAGACACAGTAATGAACGACAGACACAGTAGTGAACGACAGACACAGTAGTGAACGACAGACACAGTAGTGAACGACAGACACAGTAATGAATGACAGACACAGTAGTGAACGACAGACACAGTAATGAACGACAGACACAGTAGTGAACGATAGACACAGTAGTGACCGACATACACAATAGTGAACGACAGATACAGTAGTGAACGATAGACACAGTAGTGAACGACATACACAATAGTGAACGACAGATACAGCAGTGAACGACAGACACAGTAGTGAACGACAGACATAGTAGTGAACGACAGACACAACAGTGGGGCCAGGTGAGGCCAGGAGCTGAGTCTCGACTCCTGCGACCACAATTAGGAGAGTGCAGTAGTGAACGGATGAAAGGAAGGGGTCTGCTAAGGATTGGGGTCACGTTTGTGTAAAGCCAGTGTGACCAGGACCTGGTCTGACAGCAGGACGTGTCAAGGTTGTGTCAGACAGCCACGACACCAACTACTACAACACGACTGGAGAAGCAGCACCACCACCAGCACGACAAGAGAAGCACCAACATCATCACCACCACGACAGGAGGTGCATCACCACCAACACGACAGGAGGTGCATCACCACCAACACGACAGGAGGTGCATCACCACTAACACGACATTAAGTGCATCACCACCAACACGACATTAAGTGCACCACCACCAACACGACAGGAGGTGCATCACCACCAACACGACAGGAGGTGCAGACTGAGCCATAACAACAACAGCAACGACTGTTATAAACTTTGAGACGACCTCCCATACACGACCAGGCAACAAGGTCGTAGCTACTTAATGTACGAAGAAGTAAAGAGTTCCTCCGAGCAGGTAGCTTCAGTGTGGCCTTCCAGGTACTCCCATGTACTCACATGTACCCCTATGTGCCCCCGTGTACTCCTAGGTGCCCCCCGTGTACTCCCATCAACATCTACGTTCTACGAAGAGTAAGACCCGCCCTACAGTCGTGTATCTTCACTGCTGACTGAAACATATCGCCGACACAGCAGGCTTCTTCAGTCAAATACAGTGAGAGCAGTAGTAGCTAAGTGATGTAATCAGTGGTCAGTCCCCCAGCCTGGAGAAGTGTTGACCTACGTAGTCGTTATTATAAAACTAAATATTGATATACTCTCTATGAGGATTGCAGCAGGTAGCAACGGTACACATGTACCGGTACACATGTAGCGGTATACATGTAGCGGTACACATGTACCGGTACTCATGTACCGGTACTCATGTACCGGTACATGCTGGAGTACTCTTAATCCACGGAATAAAACGAAATTGTTTCCTACGTTAGTTAACTCTTATAATGAAAAAGTTTCTTCTGATGGGATATTTAATAATCATTTATCGTCTAACAGTCATTAATCACTCGTTTATCATTATAATAAAGGTGATGAGCAAGACGCATGTGTAACACCTCTGTACCTTTGGTTAACCTACAGAGATGACTATGTTGGAGACAACAGAGGCAGTGGAGAGGTAAAGATGAGGTGGTCAGTCCCTCAGTCTTGAGGTGATCAGTCCCTCAGTCTTGAGGTGATCAGTCCCTCAGTCTTGAGGTGGTCAGTCCCTCAGTCTTGAGGTGATCAATCCCTCAGTCTTGAGGTGATCAGTCCCTCAGTCTTGAGGTGGTCAGTCCCTCAGTCTTGAGGTGGTCAGTCCCTCAGTCTTGAGGTGATCAGTCCCTCAGTCTTGAGGTGGTCAGTCCCTCAGTCTTGAGGTGGTCAGTCCCTCAGTCTTGAGGTGGTCAGTCCCTCAGTCTTGAGGTGGTCAGTCCCTCAGTCTTGAGGTGATCAGTCCCTCAGTCTTGAGGTGGTCAGTCCCTCAGTCTTGAGGTGGTCAGTCCCTCAGTCTTGAGGTGATCAGTCCCTCAGTCTTGAGGTGATCAGTCCCTCAGTCTTGAGGTGATCAGTCCCTCAGTCTTGAGGTGATCAGTCCCTCAGTCTTGAGGTGGTCAGTCCCTCAGTCTTGAGGTGATCAGTCCCTCAGTCTTGAGGTGGTCAGTCCCTCAGTCTTGAGGTGATCAGTCCCTCAGTCTTGAGGTGATCAGTCCCTCAGTCTTGAGGTGATCAGTCCCTCAGTCTTGAGGTGATCAGTCCCTCAGTCTTGAGGTGGTCAGTCCCTCAGTCTTGAGGTGGTCAGTCCCTCAGTCTTGAGGTGGTCAGTCCCTCAGTCTTGAGGTGATCAGTCCCTCAGTCTTGAGGTGGTCAGTCCCTCAGTCTTGAGGTGGTCAGTCCCTCAGTCTTGAGGTGGTCAGTCCCTCAGTCTTGAGGTGGTCAGTCCCTCAGTCTTGAGGTGGTCAGTCGCTCAGTCTTGAGGTGGTCAGTCCCTCAGTCTTGAGGTGATCAGTCCCTCAGTCTTGAGGTGGTCAGTCCCTCAGTCTTGAGGTGGTCAGTCCCTCAGTCTTGAGGTGGTCAGTCCCTCAGTCTTGAGGTGGTCAGTCCCTCAGTCTTGAGGTGATCAGTCCCTCAGTCTTGAGGTGGTCAGTCCCTCAGTCTTGAGGTGGTCAGTCCCTCAGTCTTGAGGTGGTCAGTCCCTCAGTCTTGAGGTGGTCAGTCCCTCAGTCTTGAGGTGGTCAGTCCCTCAGTCTTGAGGTGATCAGTCCCTCAGTCTTGAGGTGATCAGTCCCTCAGTCTTGAGGTGATCAGTCCCTCAGTCTTTGACGTTACTAGAAGTCTGTCCAACCCAAGTTTAGATAGTTTTATTATAAAGAGTAAGTTGCAGCATCATATTGTCGTGGTGACATCCACGTAATGATGTCACTCATTGTTGTGGTGACATCCACGTAATGATGTCACTCATTGTTGTGGTGACATCCACGTAATGATGTCACTCATTGTTGTGGTGACATCCACGTAATGATGTCACTCATTGTCGTGGTGACATCCACGTAATGATGTCACTCATTGTTGTGGTGACATCCACGTAATGATGTCACTCATTGTCGTGGTGACATCCACGTAATGATGTCACTCATTGTCGTGGTGACATCCACGTAATGATGTCACTCATTGTTGTGGTGACATCCACGTAATGATGTCACTCATTGTCGTGGTGACATCCACTTAATGATGTCACTCATTGTTGTGGTGACATCCACGTAATGATGTCACTCATTGTTGTGGTGACATCCACTTAATGATGTCACTCATTGTTGTGGTGACATCCACGTAATGATGTCACTCATTGTTGTGGTGACATCCACGTAATGATGTCACTCATTGTTGTGGTGACATCCACGTAATGATGTCACTCATTGTTGTGGTGACATCCACGTAATGATGTCACTCATTGTCGTGGTGACATCCACTTAATGATGTCACTCATTGTTGTGGTGACATCCACGTAATGATGTCACTCATTGTTGTGGTGACATCCACTTAATGATGTCACTCATTGTTGTGGTGACATCCACGTAATGATGTCACTCATTGTTGTGGTGACATCCACGTAATGATGTCACTCATTGTTGTGGTGACATCCACGTAATGATGTCACTCATTGTTGTGGTGACATCCACTTAATGATGTCACTCATTGTTGTGGTGACATCCACTTAATGATGTCACTCATTGTTGTGGTGACATCCACGTAATGATGTCACTCATTGTTGTGGTGACATCCACGTAATGATGTCACTCATTGTTGTGGTGACATCCACGTAATGATGTCACTCATTGTTGTGGTGACATCCACTTAATGATGTCACTCATTGTTGTGGTGACATCCACTTAATGATGTCACTCATTGTTGTGGAGACATCCACTTAATGATGTCACTCATTGTTGTGGTGACATCCACTTAATGATGTCACTCATTGTTGTGGAGACATCCACTTAATGATGTCACTCATTGTTGTGGAGACATCCACGTAATGATGTCACTCATTGTTGTGGAGACATCCACGTAATGATGTCACTCATTGTTGTGGAGACATCCACGTAATGATGTCACTCATTGTTGTGGTGACATCCACTTAATGATGTCACTCATTGTTGTGGTGACATCCACGTAATGATGTCACTCATTGTTGTGGAGACATCCGCGTAATGATGTCACTCATTGTTGTGGTGACATCCACTTAATGATGTCACTCATTGTTGTGGAGACATCCACGTAATGATGTCACTCATTGCCGTGGTGACATCCGCGTAATGATGTCACTCATTGTTGTGGAGAACAGCCCAGTTCTGCAAGTATCCTCCTGAAGTGCCTTCAGGGGACGCCGACCACAACACCTGCGTAACCTTGCTCCCCCTGTGAGAGAGTAACGCCACAGGTGTCCTCACAGCTACGACTGGAGCACTTCTCTCACGCCTCGGACCGGAAATGACCGAAACTTAGCGTGGGGATTTTCTTCCCCGAGTGTCGGGGAGTCTGGCAAATTTTCAAAAAATAGTTGTCTCTGTGTTCCCGTGTTGCTGTTCTCGGTATACACCACGTATACAGGTATCCAGGATACACATCATGTATACAGGTGTCCAGGGTATACACCGTGTATGGAGGTATCCAGGATACACGTCATGTATGCAGGTATCCCGGATACACGCCATGTATACTGGTATCCAGGATACACACCATGTATACTGGTATCCAGGATACACGCCATGTATACTGGTATTCAGGATACTCACCATGTATGGAGGTATCCAGGATACACATCATGTATACTGGTATCCAGGATACACGCCATGTATGGAGGTATCCAGGATACACACCATGTATACTGGTATCCAGGATACACGCCATGTATACTGGTATCCAGGATACACACCATGTATACTGGTATCCAGGATACACACCATGTATACTGGTATCCAGGATACACACCATGTATACTGGTATCCAGGATACACGCCATGTATACTGGTATCCAGGATACAGCCTTCTCCTCAAAGGCTGCCTGACAGTGTGACCCGGGTCACCTTAGAAGATCAGGTCATCGCAGGTGATAGAGACAGGGAGGAGGAGGTGAAGGTTGGAGGAGAATGGAAGGGAAGGAGGACTATAGGACAGGGGAAGGGGGGAAGAGGAGGGGGGAAGGGGAGGAACGTGAGGCACATGTTTCGG
This sequence comes from Cherax destructor, assembly GCA_009830355.1. Taxonomy (NCBI): domain Eukaryota; kingdom Metazoa; phylum Arthropoda; class Malacostraca; order Decapoda; family Parastacidae; genus Cherax; species Cherax destructor. Next base: position 341,761 of record WNWK01000655.1, on the reverse strand, counting down.
AAATTGTGAAGTAAAGACAAGAGTCAAGTGAAGTAACTGTGTTACCTCCTCCTCCACCTCCACTTCCACCTCCTCCTGCACCTCCACCTCCACCTCCACCTCCACCTCCACCTCCACCTACACCTCCTCCTCCACCTCCACCTCCACCTCCTCCTCCACCTCCACCTCCACCTCCACCTCCTCCTCCACCTCCACCTCCTCCTCCTCCTCCACCTACACCTCCACCTCCACCTCCTCCTCCACCTCCACCTCCACCTCCTCCTCCACCTCCACCTCCACCTCCACCTCCACCTCCACTTCCTCCTTCCAAATGTATCTCTTAGTCCCACACCTGCGGAGAGTGAGGTACAGGTGTGTCTGGCAACACACCTGGCAGCGTAGAGTGAAGTACAAGTGTGTCTAACATATATATGACAGAAACTTCTGGCGACGTTTCGGTCCCACCTGGACCATTAGCTGGTTACACACATCGTTACGTGTTCCTTTGTCCTGTGTGCGCATTATTTGTGTATTGAATTATAAATACAACACAACTGAAAAAAAAAAATACTGAAAACTCGCGTATAGTGAACTATTCAACACTGTACGACTAATAACAGTGTCAACACTGTAAAATACAGTGTTGTGGTCTTAACAGTGTCAACACTGTAAGATACAGTGTCGTGGTCTTACTAACAGAATCAACACTGTAAGTCAGTGTTGTGGTCTTAAACTCACTTCCTCCAAGACTTTTATTTATACCTTCAGAACGCCTTAACTGATCGGCTTCAAACCTTCAACTGTGGTCAGCTGTTACAACGTGAAGGTTCCTGGCACACCTGACAGGTGTGTGCAATTTTATATATAAATTATGGTGGATGGATGGATGGAGGGATGGATGGATGGATGGATGGATGGATGGATGGATGGATGGATGGATGGATGAATGGATGGAGGGATGGATGGATGGATGGATGGATGGATGGATGGATGGATGGATGGATGGAGGGATGGAGGGATGGATGGATGGATGGATGGATGGATGGATGGATGGAGGGATGGAGGGATGGATGGAGGGATGGATGGATGGATGGATGGATGGAGGGATGGATGGAGGGAGGGATGGATGGATGGATGGATGGATGGATGGATGGATGGATGGATGGATGGATGGATGGAGGGAGGGATGGATGGATGGATGGATGGAGGGATGGATGGATGGAGGGATGGATGGATGGATGGATGGATGGATGGAGGGAGGGCCGAAAGTCTGGGGAAGGAGAGAAAGTTGAGGGTCACTGAAGAAGGAAGGACTCTGGAACTGATGGTCCAGAGCCATGATCTCTATCTCTCTTACTTTCTTTTAGCGAAGAATGACATGGTAGGTAGGTCTCTCTCTCTCTCTCTCTCTCTTGTTCTCTGCCTTCCCTATATTTCAAGTCTGTCTAATCTCAACAACTCTCTCTCCGTTCCTTAGACATCAAACTTACTTTTCGCCAAACTGATACTCTTCGTGGTAATCTACTTCGCAACTCTCCCTCTGCTATAGATGCTCCTGGTGTCTACTCTATTACCTGCTCCTCTTGTCCTCTTCAGTACTTTGGAGAAACTGGCTGTTCTCTTTCTGACAGACTCAGGGAACACGAAAGTCGTGTTAGGCTTGCTCACACCAACAATGCTCTTTCCTGTCATGTTAGAGATCACAGGCATCCTATTGACTGGTCCTCTGCCAGAACTGTCTCTCCTACTTCTAGCCTTCACAGACGCCGTCTTGTTGAAGCATCGCTTATACACAACTTTCCAAATATGAATCTAAGTCGTGGCTTTGTCTCAGTAGATACCTGCCTTTCTCATCACATTGTCAAATGTTCCAAACTTCTTCTCCTCCTCTTCTCCCTACCTCTTCTCCTTTCCTATTTTTTCATTATTTCTTTCTTTATTTTCTTCTACCTAAGTGTGTTCTATCCTTCAGTTTTTTCCCTTGTGAACCTACCACTACTTCTGTGTCTCTTCACTCCCCTCTCTATCTCTTTTACTACTAAAACTACTCCCCCTACTTCCTACTACCATTATTACTTCTACTACTACATCCACTACCAGCTTTACCCCTACCACTACTTTTATCTTCCTCTCTTGGTCCCTTCCCTTACCACCCTCGCCTATATATATACTGTCTCCCTCACACTCTTGTGTTAGTGTGACTTGTAAATGGTCCAAGTCGGACCGAAACGTCGTCGTAAGCCTATGTGGGGGTTATTTGTTTATTTTACCTAGAAAAGTGCTGGGGGTCAGGATCTCAGTCTGTACAATGCAGTAACAACTTACTGGAGTGAGAGATATGGATGAGAGTGTAAAGTACACAGAGAGCAGCAGGAGTGACCTAGACACACGGAACACTGTGGATGTAAATATAGCAACGTTTCGCCCACGACTGGGAGTTTTATCAAGGTCACTTGACCAGTACCCGCCTCAGGTGGGAGATAAACAACTCTGGAAACCTTGCTAAGGTAAACAACAGGTGTGTCACCTGGTCTACCCACACTAGTACTCTACAGTAATCTGATCTACCCACACTAGTACTCTACAGTCACCTGGTCTACATACACTAGTACCCTACAGTCACTGTCTTCTCACACTAGTACTCAACAATGATTGTCTCCCCTCACTATTACTCTACAGTCACTATCTCCCCTCACTAGTACTCTACAGTCACTATCTTCTCACACTAGTACACTACAATGATTGTCTCCCCTCACTATTACTCTACAGTCACTATCTCCCCTCACTAGTACTCTACAGTCACTGTCTTCTCACACTAGTACTCTACAATGATTGTCTCCCCTCACTATTACTCTACAATCACTATCTCCCCTCACTAGTACTCTAGAGTCACTGTCTCCTCACACTAGTACTCTACAGTCTCTTCAATAACAGAAACTTTCTCCACAGAGAAAGAGCCGAGAGAAAGGAGTGACTCACTCCATACGAATTCTGCCAGATGTGACCCAAAAGTTTTTTTTATCGAAGTATGTAGCTCCTGGGCCAGTTGCTAACCTTGTACACCGTGTGTGTAGCTCTTGGGCCAAGTGCTACCCTTGAACACCGTGTGTGTAGCTCCTGGGCCAGGTGCTAACCTTGTATACCTTGTGTGTAGCTCCTGGGCCAGGTGCTAACCTTGTATACCTTGTGTGTAGCTCCTGGGCCAGGTGCTACCCTTGAACACAGTGTGTGTAGCTCCTGGGCCAGGTGCTACCTTTGAACACCGTGTGTGTAGCTCCTGGGCCAGGTGCTACCTTGTACACCATATGTGCAGCTCCTGGGTCAGGTGCTACCTTGTTCACCGTGTGTGTAGCTCCTGGGCCAGGTGCTACCTTTGAACACCGTGTGTAGCTCCTGGGCCAGGTGCTTGTACACCGTATGTGTAGCTCATGGGCCAGGTTCTACCCTTGTATACCGTGTGTGTAGCTCTTGGGCCAGGTGATACCCTCGTACACTGTGGGGCGAAATGTTTCCTCAATAAAGATACCCAAGTGTTGCATATGTGTCTAATTTATCAACTTGTCGGTTCTCTGAACCATTCATCTACAGAGACTGAATGTAGTGAGTGGGAAGTAGTTGTACGACTACCAAGATCACGGACAATAGTCCTTGTTATCATCCAACAAGAGCACGGACAGTAGTCCTTGTTATCATCCAACAAGAGCACGGACAGTAGTCCTTGTTATCATCCAACAAGAGCACGGACAGTAGTCCTTGTTATCATCCAACAAGAGCACGGACAGTAGTCCTTGTTATCATCCAACAAGAGCACGGACAGTAGTCCTTGTTATCATCCAACAAGAGCACGGACAGTAGTCCTTGTTATCATCCAACAAGAGCACGGACAGTAGTCCTTGTTATCATCCAACAAGAGCACGGACAGTAGTCCTTGTTATCATCCAACAAGAGCACGGACAGAAGTCCTTGTTAACAAGGGATTATATAGAATTTACGAGAAGAAAAAGGCACAATACACAAATAACCAGCACACAGAAGAGAGAAACTTACCACGGCGTTTCGGTCCGTCTGTGACCAGACTGTTAGTGGCGTACGTAGAATTTTCACCAGCATCGCTGTCGACCTTGGGAAATAGACTATCTCCTTATTTCCCAGGAGATAGAGCTCCCTGACTCTCTTCTGTATTCCCAACCAACAAACCTCGATTCAACCATCGGTCTTAATTTATTTTTAGTATATTTAATTGAAATACTTTGATTTTTTGTAACATTATTATTATTATTATTATAAAAAGTTAGTGCACACTGTACCGTGAACACTGTATCGTGAACACTGTATCGTGAACACTGTATCGTGAACACTGTACCGTGAACACTGTATCGTGCACACTGTATCGTGAACACTGTATCGTAAACACTTGCTGTTTTTATTGGACAAAGGTCAGGTGAAATACGTGACAGAGAGGAGGCCAAACATGTGACAAAGGTCATAGCTGTGTTACACAGAGGTGCTGAACTTAGGCAGCAGTCAAGGTCGTCTTCACTCACACCAGAAAATTAATTAAGGTTTGTAGTAATATTGAGTAGTTTCTATTACAGTCACATTGACTGCAACTGTGACTGCAACTGTGACTGCAACTGTGACTGCAACTGTGGAGTTGAAGGATTAGAGATGATAACCTCTTTGACCTAGCTCCTTTTCTTCTTTTTCTTCTTCCTCATCTTTCTTCTTCTTCTTCTTTTCTTCTTCTTCCTCATCTTTCGTCTTTCTTTTTCTGTCTTCTTTTTCTGTTCTCTTCTTTTTCTCTTTATTCTTTTTTGTCTTCGTCTTCCTCTTCTTTTTCTTCTTCTTCTTCTTCTTCTTCTTCTTCTTCTTCTTCTTCTTCTTCTTCTTCTTCTTCTTCTTCTTCTTCTTCTTCTTCTTCTTCTTCTTCTTCTTCTTCTTCTTCATCATCTTCATCTTCTTCTTCTCCGTCTTGGTCGCAGCTTCAGGTGTGTCAACACTGAGGTTATCAGCACACCAGACACACTATCCTTCAAGACTTCACTTGAGAGGGCGAGTGGGAAGTCAGGTGTGTGTAGAAGCCAACTCGGCTCTCACAGTTGTTTACACCCGTCATTACTACTGCAGACACTGTCTACATGGTATGTAATACCGACTACTGCAGACACTGTCTACATGGTATTTAATACCGACAAGATGAGTGAGACACATGTGAAACAGTTGGGTATCTTTATTGTTCGAAACGTTTCGCCCACACAGTAGGCTTCTTCAGTGGAATGCAGAGATGAAAGCAGCAGTAAAAACAATGTTGAACAAACCTTCGTAACTGATACCGATAAACTGGTTTAAAAAACGCATGAATAAATACTAGGATATATTTATTAGAGAACATTTCGGTCCTGGGATCTTGATCATTTCTAACACACAGAGGTTAAAATGATAGTATATATAGGCGGAGAGTGAGGTGTGGGGGACACATAGTGGTGACCTGAAAAAGACATATCTGAGATGAGGTCCTAGTAGATAATGAGGTCACGGGACTCCTGTGTTGCTAGGCAGATGTTGCTGCCTGGTTGAGTGTCATGTATGCCAATGTTTTCGAAATTTTGTAGCTTTCATTGTCGTGACGGCAATTAGCGAGGCTTCCAGACATCGTCGGCCTCTGAGACCTTGTACGGTGAGGACGATTTGTGCCTTATGCCCGTGGAGTCCCTGTTGTGGGCACAGGCGTACCTTGAGGGGCACGTAAGTTCCCCAGTCTTTTAATAACATGTTCATTTTTCCACTATAATCTACCTTGTCCATAATTACTATCGCATTTGCTTTGTCTGTTTCGTAAGGTGAAGTCTATAGGAACTTTCCTTAATTCATGGTATAACTTAAATCTTTGAGGACAATTGTGTTGTAGAGGTCTGAGCTGTTCTCAAACCTCTACAACATTTATGTTGATTCTAGCAAGTCCCTGGCGGGTATTCTTGGCAACATCACCACACGGGAGCACTATCAACCTCTTAGAGGACTGTTCCATGGGGGATTTCTTGAGGACGGATGAACACTGAAGACGTGTGATGCCTTGTGTTATGTAGAAACATTCTTCAAGAAAACAAGGGCTGGAGATACAAAAAGCTCTCAAGAAGAAGCCAAAAAGGTCACCTCTTTTATTGCAGGTGTCTTGGTGCGAATATAAGTGTATAAGATCGTTCTTGTTGGTAGGTGTTTCTATACACTTTGAAGAGAACAAGTTTGTCACTGTCGGGAGACCTGCACAGGAGGACGTCGAGAAGAGGAAGTTATTTATCTTATCAATATCGGTTGTAAATGGTATGGTGATACCGACTAGTTGTCGGTAAGAACTCTGACGTACGGTACGGAACATATCTTGAAGAAAACCTTTCGCCACGAGTCATTTTTATCATTAGTTCCTTAAATAAATGTCCCCAACCATATGTAAGTGTCCTGATAAATGTCCTCAACCGTACGTAAGTGTCCTGATAAATGTCCTCATCCGTACTTTAAGTGTCCTTAGCCATAATGTCAACATCATCCACGACTGGCTCACTGTCTCTTCCACTAACTTTCCCATTTTCCTTAACTGGTGAAGGACCCAGCCAGTGACCAACTCAGTCTTCACAACCAAAAAAAAGACGTGTGGGAGTCAGGTGTGTAGCAGGAGAGGTGAAGTGTGGGAGTCAGGTGTGTAGCAGGAGAGGTGACGTGTGGGAGGCAGGTGTGTAACAGGAGGTGACGTGTGGGAGGCAGGTGTGTAGCAGGAGAGGTGACGTGTGGGAGGCAGGTGTGTAGCAGGAGAGGTGACGTGTGGGAGGCAGGTGTATAGCAGGAGAGGTGTAGCAGACATAACTACCTCAAATAGCAAAGTGTGACACAAGAGGACCAGGAATACGAGACGTTGAACATCAATAACATCAAAAACATCAATAACCGCAGAGTTGGGAGCCATGGCAGCACAAGTTGAGAAGTGTTGTGTTGTAACACCTACGTAACACAGTGTTACATTGTAACACCTGGCAGTGTATAAATGATTAAAAAACCCGACAAGTTGATAACTGTGACACTTGTGTAACATTTGGGTATCTTTATTCTGGAAACGTTTCGCCCTCCAGTGGCTTCTTCAGTCCCATACAGAGAAAGGTGAAAGATGAGGAGGAGTTTGAGGTAATCAGTCCCTTTACTTCAACCTCCTCCTCATCTTCCAACTATCTCTGTATTGGACTGAAGAAGCCACTGGAGGGCGAAACGTTTCTAGATTCCAAAATGTTACACAAGTGTCTCATTTATTAATTCCTAGTACGTTTCGACCGGATACCCCGGCTCACCAGGATACCCTAGTGAGCTGGGGTAAGCCAGGGACAAGCCCGGTGTACACTAGGGGGCAAATCCGGGGCAAGCCCAAGGCAAGCCAGGGGCAAACCCGGGGAAAGGTAAGGGGCTAACCAGGGGCAAACCCGGGGCAAGCTAGGGGGCAAACCAGGGGCAAGCCCAGGGCAAGCCAGGGGCAAACCCGGGGCAAGCCAGGGGCAAACCCGGGGTTTTGAACCGGAGACCAGCGTCAATGACCTTTGCATTCCTAAGCCGTGACACGTCAACATGCCACTGACAGTCCTCGTGCCATTACAGTGTCACGACTCAGGAATGCAAAGGTCACACTGACTCTGACCTCCAGTTCAACACAGCACCTTTGACAACCACTAACACAACAGACCAAGTAACGAGTAATAACATTGTCAACAGCAGATATTAACTTTATTTAAATATTTGACCTTCCTGTGTTAATAACCATTGTTGAAAATAAACATTACCTTATATATCTGACGTTGTCATTATAATTTTAAAAATAAACGTCTAGAGTACTGACCTAGTGTGCTGGGAACTTCTATAGTACTGACCTAGTGTGCTGGGAACTTCTAGAGTACTGATCTAGTGTACTGGGAACGTCTAGAGTACTGACTTAGAGTACTGGGAACGTCTAGAGTACTGACCTAGAGTACTTGGAACACCTAGAGTACTGACCAAGAGTACTGGAAACGTCTAGAGTACTGGGAACGTCTAGAGTACTGACCTAGAGTACTGGGAACGCCTAGAGTACTGGGAACATCTAGAGTACTAGGAAAGTCTCACCGGATTGAAGTGTTCTCTCTCTAAGGGGAGAGAGAGAACTAATATAATATATAGGAGGACAATACTTTAAAATAACTGAGAGATAAGAGAGAGAGAGAATAAAGAATAACTGAGAGATATGAGAGAGAGAATCAAGAATAACTGATAGATATGAGAGATAGTATACAATAAACAATTAAATCCTTATCGCCACTGGTACAGTCGGAAATCACTGGATCAACATGTGTGGGCCACGACTCTTCAACCTCCTTCAAACATATTTTTTAAAAGCAAGTAATGATGGAAGACAGAGAGATGTTGTCACACTAGCTGAACCAACTCCTGCAAAATGTTCCTGGTTGTGGTGGCTGTCTAGGGCTGCTGGCTGCTGACGGCAACAGCCAGGTTGATCTGACAGTCTTGTTCCAGGAAGACCTGCCAGGGTATAACCCTGGAAACAGGTCACAGGTATGTCATTGAACAGGTGTGGTGCAGGAAACAGGTGTGTCTCCTAATGGTATGTGTGGAACGCGGGGAAACTCGCTACACCAGTTCAACAGCTGTTACTGAATGTACAGGTATAGGTGGGTAGGTTGTAGTGGGTAGGTTGTAGTGGGTAGGTTGTAGTGGGTAGGTTGTAGTGGGTAGGTTGTAGTGGGTAGGTTGTAGTGGGTAGGTTGTAGTGGGTAGGTTGTAGTGGGTAGGTTGTACTGAGTAGGTTGTACTGGGTAGGTTGTAGTGGGTAGGTTGTAGTGGGTAGGTTGTACTGGGTAGGTTGTAGTGGGTAGGTTGTAGTGGGTAGGTTGTAGTGGGTAGGTTGTAGTGGGTAGGTTGTAGTGGGTAGGTTGTAGTGGGTAGGTTGTAGTGGGTAGGTTGTACTGGGTAGGTTGTAGTGGGTAGGTTGTAGTGGGTAGGTTGTAGTGGGTAGGTTGTATTGGGCAGGTTGAGTGGTAGGTTGTAGTGGGTGGTTGTAGTGGGTAGGTTGTAGTGGGTAGGTTGTACTGGGAGGTTGTAGTGGGTAGGTTGTAGTGGGTAGGTTGTAGTGGGTAGGTTGTAGTGGGTAGGTTGTAGTGGGTAGGTTGTAGTGGGTAGGTTGTAGTGGGTAGGATGTAGTGGGTAGGTTGTGGTGGGTAGGTTGTAGTGGGTAGGTTGTAGTGGGTAGGTTGTAGTGGGTAGGTTGTAGTGGGTAGGTTGTAGTGGGTAGGTTGTAGTGGGTAGGATGTAGTGGGTAGGTTGTGGTGCGTATGTTGTGGTGGATAGGTTGTGGTGCGTAGGTTGTGGTGGATAGGTTGTAGCGGGCAGGTTGTAGCGGGCAGGTTGCAGTGGGCATTCCTCTATACTTAATCAGGCTCCTGAGATACGTACCATATTTACAGTCAACAGTATCACCAGCCTGGGATGTATCCTACTGTGACTATTCACAGTCACTGGCATTGTTTCTGTTACAGTAATATCCAGCCTATCCTCCCCTCTCCCATCTCACTCTTTCAAGTCTATCCTCTCCCTCCCCCTTCCTCTCAAGCCTATCCTCTCATTCCCCCGTCTATCTCTTCTCTCTCCCTATCCCCTACCGTTCGTTGAACCCCACCAGCAGGACAAGGTATCCCCACCCCACATCCCCACCACATCTCTCTCCCTCTCTCTCTTCTACTCAAAATATCTAAGTATTTGTCTGTCTCTCTATCATAGTCAGTAGATTTAATATATTTTCAAATGATCAACTTCAGTTGTATCCAATCTGCATATCGGGTCAATATTCTTGTAAATGCTGGTGAGTTCATAAACCACGAGCGTGTTGCTCCCTACCTGGGACCACCTCACTCGCTGACTTCTCATTAGTGGTCAACAACCCAGGATATATATATATATATATATATATATATATATATATATATATATATATATATATATGTATATATATATACATATATATAAAGGCTTCGAGGAAGAATATTTGGATTTCTTCCTGAAGCCATTTGAGGAATATTCCACTTCCCTTACCACCCCATCTTTTAATTTTTTAACTAATGAGTATATTTTATTACATAATATGGTATACAATATTTAAAGGATACATCGCTGGTACAAAGATGGTATATATATTACATGAGGTTTGAGGAATTCATTTCAAGTACATATTGTTACGTGTTTATCACAGATTACAATGCAAAAATCTCATCCAGCTCCTCAGAGCTGAGGCGCGCACCCAGGATACAGCAGGCATTACCCCTCTGAACCGCCACGCTGAGTCGCTGGAACAGAAAACTAGCTGTCCTGGGATCCCTAGTTACCCTGATGAGTCTTTTGCCCAGCTCCTTAAGGAACTTAGATGCACTCTTTCCCGATGAGCCAAGTGTCTCCGAGCCTATGGGAACAAATATATAATGATGGGCAAGTTCACTGTATTTTCTAGACTTTTGGGACTCCCCGAAGCTGGCAGCTGCCCCTCCTTCCTCACTGGTGTAATGGAGATAGGTATCAGCCAGTGTAGAAAGACATGTGTAGTCCCACACCACCTGCTTGCCGTCTGTCAAGGCTTGAAAGGTGATTCCATCCGGGGCCTTTTGGTTACCATCCGAACTGCATAATTGAGGCGGCTCCCTTATTGCTGAGCATCCGGCTGTTGCGAGACTCCTCTTGATGACATTATTAACCTCTTCATGCCTTGCAATTTTTTCCTCGGATCTACGGAACACAACATTGTGGTACCTGAATCGGTCTGCCGATTCACTACCAGAAATACACCTGTGTTCGGCGATAATAGGGGCGGAAAGTCGAAAGGCAACACCAATGTAGATGGTCTGTGGGTCGAGGCGTGTGCCAAGGCTGGAGTTGGGAACAGCCAACAGAAAGTCCCCTGCATGAGGAGCATTCACTGTCAGGAGGCGGGCTTTATCCTTCCCCGACACACTCTGGAGTACTGTTGAGGCTATATTCTCCACTATTGGGCCATCCCAGTGTGACTGTTTGTAGTTGTTGGGGGGAGCAGGTCTGGTTTCAAAGCCCGTTAGATTATTCCAGAGTGTGGCTCTGTCAACGAACTTTTGGTCATGGACTCCAACCTTGTCCGTAAGATGTTCAGGGAGAATCCCTGCTACAAGTCGACTGGATGCAACACATGAGAACAGGAAAACAGGTAGCGCAATCTGTGATACCCTACGGACACCATAGATAGATAGAGGACACAGGGTAACTATACTGAGAGGTTTATGTCTTGCAGAGTATGCGTATAAATCGAGAAATGAATATCTGTGAGGTAAACTGTTGTGAAGTCACCTGATGGCTGTGTTCCGAGGTGGGCGGGGCGAATCATGCTCACTCTTAGTCTCCATGTTAGAGAACGGACACAGTGCAGTGAAGTTGGTAGAATTACTGAAAATATGTTAGGTAAGAGGACACGTGTGCAACTAATGCAAAATTTTACTGTGGCAATGTTTCACTCTACAGGAGTGCATATATATACAGGTACCATATTACGAACACAGGTGTAGTCTAGTGGCCTGCACACCTGGTTGTAGCACCATAACAAAGGTAGAAACGATGAGTGAGCAAAAGGCAGCATGCAGTACATACTTATATATGTCCTTCACCAAACACCAGGCAATAATATGCACATTATTTACAGAGGATATGTTGCAAGCAAGGGACACTGCGAGAACCGTCTTTGATCAGACTTGGACTTAAGTCTGCCAAGGTTGATTCACAAGTGTACAATATCATGTTACAACTTTGGTGGGCTTCCTTCTGATTGGCTGGTTGAACCAAGGTGCTAGCATAACAAGGGGACCCCACTCATTATACTCTTAGCACCTGGCTAAGAGTAGGTTCAAGACACTTTCGAACGGGAGTAAAGTGTTCCCTCACTATAAAGAAACCTTATGGCCAGATTTACTCAAATTTAGTACTATGGCCATAAGGAATAAAAAAGAGCATAGTACCCATTTTCCCCCTAACACAAAAATACATCCTAACAACTGAAGCCCGGGATAGGTTGTCTGCGAGACTATTATCTATGCCGGCAGTATGGTGTATACACAAGTTATAGGGCTGTAGATGCACTGGATAGGTGCGTGAGTGAGTGTGGTTGATGCGAGTTGGATCTGCCTAGCATGGATCATTAGGATTAAGGTAGTGCTCCTCCTTTCTTATGTTCTTATGTGTTAACATGACTGGTGAGCCACACTGACACACGTGAAGTGTAGTCAACACAAAACACTGACCTCTCGGTGCCCCAACACAGCGACTTGCATCAACTTTAGTTGTCTCTGCTAAAACGACAAGTTGATAAATGAGACACATATGCAACATATGGAAGTCTTTATTGAGGAAACGTGTCGCCACACAGTGGCTTCATCAGTGCAATACAAAGAAGTACGGTGTAAGGAGAGGAGGAGTTTGAGGTAATCAGTCCCTCAGCCTGGAATCGATGTGTTCAGTCCATCAATCTTGAGGAAAGTACAGCATATGATGGAATATACTGGCTTATATACTGTAGTCAGGTGAGTGGAAGCAGAAGGAGGCAGTCACAGTGGAACCATCCACTAGTGTAAGTAGGTCTTCATCCAAAGGTTGGACAAGGAATTCTTCAATACGTGTCCAACCTTTGGACGAAGACCTACTTACACTAGTGGATAGTTCCACTGTGACTCCGCCTCCTCCTGCTTCCACTCTTCCCGTGGCCTGTTCCAGCAGATTGTGGGTGAGAGTACTGAACCTGTGACCCTCCCTCACTACCTTCCTCCCCCCCTCTCTCTCTCTCTTCTCTCTCTCTCTCTCTCTCTCTCTCTCTCTCTCTCTCTCTCTCTCTCTCTCTCTCTCTCTCTCTCTCTCTCTCTCTCTCTCTCTCTCTCTGCCATTCAATATCCTTTACTCTTTCTCCTCCATTCCCCTCCACTATACCGTTAGTTGTTATCCCTCCCTCTCCCTTCCCCCTCCCTCTCTCTTTCCCCCTCCCTCTTTCTTTTCCCTCCCTCTCTCTTTTTCTCCTCCCTTTTTCTTTCCTCCTTTTTCTCTCTTTTCCCTCTCATCTCTCTTTCCCCTCCCTCTTTCTTTTCTCCCTGTCTCTTTCCCCTTCCTCTCTCTTTCACACTCCTGTCTCTTTCCCCCTTCCTCGATCCCTCCCCCTCACCTAAACCCTCCCCACCCCCTCCCCCAGTAAAAGTGTTAACGGGGACTTAACACCGTTACTACACTCACTTTCCTTCCTTCCCTCTCACCTGGATGAGGAGGGAGGGGAAGCGTGAAGGGGGAGGGAGAAGGAGAAGTGAAGGGAAGAGGGAGTAGAGGGTGAAGGGAAGATGAAGAAGGGGAGGAGGAGGAAGGAGAGGAGGAGGAGGAGGTGAAGAAAGGGGAGTACCTGTAACCCCTGGTAGTACCTGTAACTACTAGGAGTACCTGTAACCCCTGGTAGTACCTGTAACCCCTGGAAGTACCTGTAACCCCTGGAAGTACCTGTAACCCCTGGCAGTACCTGTAACCCCTTGAAGTACCTGTAACCCCTGGAAGTACCTATAACCCCTGGAAGTACCTGTAACCTGTCAGGGTACGACAGTGCACATGATCACTGTCAGGGTATGACAGTGCACATGATCAGACAGGCTATGACAGTGCACATGATCAGACAGGGTATGACAGTGCACATGATCAGACAGGGTATGACAGTGCACATGATCAGACAGGGTATGACAGTGCACATGATCAGACAGGTTATGACAGTGCACATGATCAGACAGGCTATGACAGTGCACATGATCAGACAGGGTATGACAGTGCACATGATCAGACAGGGTATGACAGTGCACATGATCAGACAGGGTATGACAGTGCACATGATCAGACAGGGTATGACAGTGTACATGATCAGACAGGGTATGACAGTGCACATGATCAGACAGGGTATGACAGTGCACATGATCAGACAGGTTATGACAGTGCACATGATCAGACAGGCTATGACAGTGCACATGATCAGACAGGGTATGACAGTGCACATGATCAGACAGGGTATGACAGTGCACATGATCAGACAGGGTATGACAGTGCACATGATCAGACAGGGTATGACAGTGCACATGATCAGACAGGGTATGACAGTGCACATGATCAGACAGGGTATGACAGTGTACATGATCAGACAGGGTATGACAGTGCACATGATCAGACAGGGTATGACAGTGCACATGATCAGACAGGTTATGACAGTGCACATGATCAGACAGGCTATGACAGTGCACATGATCAGACAGGCTATGACAGTGCACATGATCAGACAGGGTATGACAGTGCACATGATCAGACAGGGTATGACAGTGCACATGATCACTGTCAGTAGGAAAGTTGTCAACCTTCAACTAATGGAACTTCCGCAAAGGAATGATCGAATTCAGAACGGATTGTTTTCCTAATTTTCCCCTCACTGAGGCTTCTGGTGGTGCTGGTGTGGTGGTGCTGGTGTGGTGGTGCTGGTGTGGTGGTGCTGGTGTGGTGGTGCTGGTGTGGTGGTGCTGGTGTGGTGGTGCTGGTGATGTAGTGGTGGTGCTAAACAAAACAAAAGTCTGTCTTGACGGAAGTGAAATATCGTCTGAGTAAAGTGCAACAGTGTTTCCGAGGTTACTTTCACCATGGAGAGGTTTCCATGGCTTCGGGATGGACACGGAGCACAGAGAGGTTTCCATGGCTTCGGGATGGACACGGAGCACAGAGAGGTTTCCATGGCTTCGGGATGGACACGGAGCACAGAGAGGTTTCCATGGCTTCGGGATGGACCCGGAGCACAGAGAGGTTTCCATGGCTTCGGGATGGACACGGAGCACAGAGAGGTTTCCATGGCTTCGGGATGGACACGGAGCACAGAGAGGTTTCCATGGCTTCGGGATGGACACGGAGCACAGAGAGGTTTCCATGGCTTCGGGATGGACACGGAGCACAGAGAGGTTTCCATGGCTTCGGGATGGACCCGGAGCACAGAGAGGTTTCCGTGGCTTCGGGATGGACACGGAGCACAGAGAGGTTTCCGTGGCTTCGGGATGGACACGGAGCACAGAGAGGTTTCCATGGCTTCGGGATGGACACGGAGCACAGAGAGGTTTCCGTGGGTTCGGGATGGACACGGAGCACAGAGAGGTTTCCGTGGCTTCGAGATGGACACGGAGCACAGAGAGGTTTCCATGGCTTCGGGATGGACACGGAGCACAGAGAGGTCTCCGTGATTCAGGAACTGACACAGACCACGGAGAGATATTACGAACACAGGTGCAGTCAAGAGACACAGTGAGATCCATGAATGACCAGACTTGAGGTGGCCAGCGCACCTGTGTCATAACTGTCAATAGGATAAGAAAATAACAATGTAGGTCCGAGCAAAAGACAACAGAGTAAATACGTTAATTTCCTTCACCAATTAAGCATGATATAAGTACAATATTTACAATATATACAGCTTGACAAGTTTGCAGTCAAGAGACACAGTGAGATCCATGAATGACCAGACTTGAGGTAAGTCAGTCAGGGTTGTTTTGAGAGTCCCAGACATCGCTTCACAACTTTGGTGGGCTGTGTTGTGACTGGCTGGGTTATACCAGGCAGTTTAGCATAGCAGTGGAGATCCTTGTGCTATACTTCTCAACCGCTGGGTTACTGGTCGGAAAGGGCGTATCTATATCGGTGTGTGACTTACGTCGAATAAAGTAACGTAATCTTAGCATGCCACAAGAGAGTTTCGTGGTTCAGGGATGGTATAGTTGTGAAGAGGGTAAGCGACTTGTGTAGAAGGGAAGGGGTGGGAGAGGAAGTGCATGGGAGAGATGGAGAAGAGGGTAGAGAAGGTAGCTGGTGTTTTCACTGGTCGTTCCCTCAACAACTGAACATTCAGTTCTCGACCAGCTGAACAATGTTACTGAACATCGACCACCAATAGTGACTGATATCATTCCTGGCCTCCTTCAGCAACCACCTAGGTGTCCTAACTCCGCCAGGCATCCTAGCACTGCCAGGCGTCCTAGCACCACCAAGCATCCTAACACCGCCAGGCGTCCTAGCATTGCCAAGCATCCTAGCACTGCGTGTGTTCTTTGATGTCACTGTGCGTCCTCTTGTCTGCTCCTCTTTTTTTTTCGTGTTTTTAATGACTAGTCGACGAGCGGTGACTGAGCCCTGCGGCTACCTTACCTTGCCTTATATAAAGCAGGAAGCTTTATGATTACTTACCTCACAACAACCAATCATAGCAGCACGGCTACGCAACCTCAACTACCACAACCAATCAGCAATTTGCAGCTGCTGACAGCCACCCTCTGTGCTGGTTATTGGTCGAGTTAAACTTGATGAAGCAGCCAATCATCATAGTCTTCATAACGTATATACACACAAAACCTGGAGCACAATAGCATGTCAGAGTTCCATCAGGAAGCTGTAACCCCGCGGGCCAAATATTTCTGCTGTATATAATCATGGCGGGGCAGAGATGAAGAGAGCGAGAAACTACCGTTGTGTGTATAATGAACCTGAGCGACCAGACAAGGTGAAAGATCACACCAGGAACACCTAGAATAAATGACGGCGAGAGTAAAGCAGGAAGCTGCCGGCGCCAGAGTTATTACTGAAAGAATTAAGAGTAAGACTGAGAGCAGGATCGCAGATGAAAAAAAGGAGGCTTTAGGAAGAGTAGGGGGCGGGGTACACCGAGTGTTTACGGTAAAACGTACTGGTGAACAGTATTTAGATAAGAGTAAAGAGGCTTTCGTTGCATTTATGGATTTGGAAAAGGCATATAATAGGGTGGATAGGGGGGCAATGTGGCAGATTTTGCAAATGTATGGAATAGGTGGTAAGTTACTGAAAGCAGTTAAGAGTTTTTACGAGGATAATGAGGCCCAAGTTAGAGTATGAAGGTGAGAGGGAGATTATTTCCCAGTAAATGTAGGCCTTAGACAGGGATGTGTGATGTCACCATGGCTGTTCATTATATTTATAGATGGAGTTGTAAGAGAAGTGAATGCTCGGGTCTTGGCAAGAGGTGTGGGGTTAAAAGATAAAGAATCTAACACAAAGTGGGAGTTGTCACAGTTGCTCTTTACTGATGACACTGTGCTTTTGAGAGATTCTGAAAAGAAGTTGCAGAGGTTGGTGGATGAGTTTGGTAGGATATGTAAAAGAAGGAAATTAAAAGGGAACGTAGGAAAAAGCAAGGTGATGAAGATAACAAATGAATGGATATCAGATTGGAGGGAGGAAGTATTGAGGAAGTGAATTTATTCAGACATTTGGGAGTGGACTTGTGAGCAGATGGGTCTATGAAAGATGAAGTGAATCGTAGAATTGATGAGGAGGAAAAAAAGTGAGTGGTGCACTGAGGAGTCTGTGAAGACTGAAGCAAAGAGGGAAATGTATGAGAGTATAGTGGTACCAACGCTTTTATACGGGTGTGAAGCATTGGTGGTGAATGTTGCAACAAGGAGATGTCGTGTCTGAGGGCAATGTGTGGAGTGAATATAATGCAGAGAATCCGTATCTTGGAGATTAGAAGGAGGTGCGGGGTTTCTAAAAGTATTATTCAGAGGGCTGAGGAGGGGTTGTTGAAGTGGTTTGGACAGTTACAGAAGATAGAACAAAATAGAATGAATTGGAAGGCATATAAATCTGTAGTGGAGGGAAGGCGGGTTAGGGGTCGACCTAGGAAATGTTGGAGGGGGAAGGGTAAAGGAGGTTTTTCGTGCTAGGGGCTTGGACTTCCAGCAAGCGTGAGTGATCCTGTTAGATAGGAGCAAGTGGAGACGAATGGTTTTTGTGACTTGACGTGCTGTTGGAGTGTGAGCAAAGTAACTTTTATGAAGGGATTCAGGGAAACCAATTAGCTGAACTTGAGTCCTGGAGATGGGAAGTACAGTGTCTGCACTCTGAAGGAGGGCTGGAGATATGTTGAAGTTTTTTAACTAGTGTAAGTACACCTCTGGGAAGACAGTGATCGAGTGAATGATGATGAAAGTGTTTCTTCTTTATCGGGTCACCTGCCTTGGTGGGAAACGGCCGATGTCATACGTAATAAGCCCTACTTATTGAATAGGCCTAACTCCCTTAAGGACTAAACTTTTTCAAAAAATCTTGTTGCAGATTGATAGCTAATTAACAATGATATAGTGATTTTTATTTTTGGGCCAAAACTAACTTAGAAAGCTCATCTAATCTCCCTAAAACTAACACAATTATTTTAGCTAAATTCTGCTATATATATGTCATTGGTCAATTTAAATATATTTAATATTTTATTAAGTAAATGATATATATTTTTCTCGTAATGCTCAAGTCGATTTCCGCTGATTATGGCAAAAACAAATTATCATTCGGCATATTCGGCAAAGTGACCCTTGCCGGATAGACCAAACTGGATGACTCAGTTTATTAGGCCCGACATAAATATATTGTTGATGCTTGGAACAATCTACCGAGTAGGGTAATTAAGGGAAGCTCCGACAAATGAGTGAAAAGGGTTGAATCTGATTAGTGGCTGGGGTACTGAAACAAACTCTTGGATACCTTACATATGTGGGTTTGATAAGAACCTGCCTTGTATGGGCCAGTAAACCTTCTGCAGTGCTGTGGAAAAAGACACCTATGTACATTTCAGGACATTTAAGAAACGTTTCGCCACAAATGTCTACTTGAGGACTGCAGAAGCCACTCGTGGCGAAACGTTCCCTCTAATAAACGTCTAGGAACTGTATATAAGTGTATTTTCCTGTGTTGTGTGTGCTGGCAGACCCTTGTTTACGTTTGAGAGAGTGACCACTTCCTGCCTGAGGCTGACGGACTGATCACCTCAATACTCCTTTCAGTCTTATACTTGCATGTATTCGACTGATGATGCCTCTTGTGAAGGCGGAGTGTTTCCACAGTGAAGAAACTCAATTGATGAACACGTGACTCATTCATCAACTTGTCGGTAGTCATTTATTTTTTGTGTTCTGCCGAAAGGAGGAGAAGAAGTAGTGCCGCTGCCGACGATTCCGTCCTGGCCGGCCGGAAAATAACCGCCTCTTGTTTGTTGTGCTCTGCGCCGAAAGGAGACACGGACACGGAGGAGAAGAAGCAGTGCCGCTGCCGACTATTCCGTCCCAGAAGTTTGGAAAAAAAAAAATTGGGGGCCTTAAAGATAGATTTACATGCACAAATGAATGAACTCTTATGTGGCACTTACCTTTATTGAAGACTGATGTTGCTGGATGGAAGAGAGGGAGGAGGGGAGAGGAGAGAGACCCTATTTTTTGAAAGGGGAATCCCCTTCCATAAGGAATTTATCGGTATTACGATAATATTGATCTTCGTTGATGACACAGCTTCGGGGAACATTAATAAATGTCCCGCACTCAGCTCACATACTGACTCTCCGTGGTTCGATCCCCGGAACGGGTGGAAATGTTGGTCATGTTTCCTTACTCCTGCTGTCCCTGTTCACCTACCAATAAGTAGGTACCTGGGTGTTAGTGGACTGGTGTTGGTGGCATCCTGGGGGGGGAAGTATACCTCAGACAGCGCTGGACTTTTTAATGAGCTGAGGTAGGATAACAGCTCTTGGGCCGGAAAACTGATTTGTGTAATATAAAAGGCGAGGAAAGTTAGAAGAGCTCGGAAAAAGAATGAAATTGAAAGTAAACAGAGATAAGAGCGAGGCGGTAAAGTTCATAAGTAAGACACATGTACAACAGCCAGGTATCTCCATTCTGAAACGTTTACGCGGTTGGCTTCTTCAGTCTAGTACAGAGGAGGAAGCAGAATCAGTAGAGACGTAAAGGCGAAGCAGTCAGTCCACCTCCCTCGAAGACGTAGTAATGAGGTAGTCAGTCCCTGAGCCTGGTAAGTGCTGCAATAAGTCGATGTCATGAAAGATTAGACTTGAAACTAAAAGAAAAAGTATTTAGAAAGTGAATATATTTAGATGTATGGGAGTGGACGAGGCAGCAGGTCAGTCTGAAAGATGAACTGAAGCAGAGAAAAAACTTACTGAATAAAGCTGCTGAAATGTTCAAGAGACTGAACAGAGGAATGAACAGATGTAAATTAAAGGTAATAAAGCAGAATATAGTGGTGCTACCTCCTTTATTTGGGAGGAAGGAAGAAGAAGAGGAGGAGGAGGAGGAAGAGGAGCAGGAGGCTGCAGGCATCGAGTGTGTGTATAAGAGCAGTGTTTGCCGGGAACATTATGCAGGGAATGAGGGGTGAAGGAATAAGAGGAGGGTGTGGTGGTATGAGGGATATACCTCACTGGGAGGAGGAGGAGGAGGAGGTGTTGAGGTGTGGTTAGTTCGAGAGGAGCAAAAGAGGTTGATAAAGGAGCTGCCTCCCTGCTGCCTGTGTTGCTTCTTACCTCCCTGCTGCCTGTGTTACTTCTTACCTCCCTGCTGCCTGTGTTACCCGCAATAATGGATTCAATTTAGATAAGTTTAGATTTAGAAAGGATATAAGAAAGTATTGGTTTGGAAATAGGGTAGTTGATGAGTGGAACAGTCTGCCTAGTAGGGTTATTGAAGCTAGGACCTTGGGTAGTTTCAAATTTAGGTTGGATAAATTCATGAGTGAGAGGGGTTGGATTTGAGTGGGACTCGCAAATGAGTGAATGGAATTGTCAAAGCTTATTTCTTGGGTAGCATTGAAAATTGGACTGAGCAAGTGTTCTGTTAGTGGGACGGATTGTGAAGGACTTGCCTAGTATGGGCCAACAGGCCTGCTGCAGTGTTCCTCCTTTCTTATGTTCTTATGTTCTTACCACCCTGCTGCCTGTGTTGCTTCTTACCTCCCTGCTGCCTGTGTTGCTTCTTACCTCCCTGCTGCCTGTGTTGCTTCTTACCTCCCTGCTGCCTGTGTTGCTTCTTACCTCCCTGCTGCCTGTGTTACTTCTTACCTCCCTGCTGCCTGTGTTACTTCTTACCTCCCTGCTGCCTGTGTTGCTTCTTACCTCCCTGCTGCCTGTGTTGATGCCACACAGACAGCAGGGAGGCAGCAACACAGTTAGCAGGGAGGCAGCAACACAGTTAACAGGGAGGTAGCAACACAGGTAGCAGGAAGGTAGCAACACAGATAGCAGGGAGGTAGCAGGGAGGCAACAGGGAGGCAACAGGGAGGCAGCAGGGAGGCAGCAGGGAGGCAGCAGGAAGGTAGCAGGGAGGCATCAACACAGGCAGTAGGGAGGCAGCAATACAGGCAGCAGGGAGGCAGCAACACAGGCAGTAGGGAGGCAGCAATACAGGCAGCAGGCAGGCAGCAGGGAGGCAGCAACGCAGGCAGAAGGGAGGCAACAACACAGGCAGCAGGGAGGCAGCAACACAGGCAGCAGGGAGGCAGCAGGGAGGCAGCAGGGAGGCAGGGTAAACACTCTGCTGACCTTCACAAGATCATCAACAACCTGCGGCTGTGACTCGATCAACCAGCCAGGCGATCACCACTAGAGGGGCCCTCAACACACCTGATGTACCACTAGAGTGGCCCTCAACACACCTGATGTACCACTAGAAGGGCCCTCAACACACCTGATGTACCACTAGAAGGGCCCTCAACACACCTGATGTACCACTAGAAGGGCCCCCAACACACCTGATGTACCACTAGAGTGGCCCTCAACACACCTGATGTACCACTAGAGTGGCCCTCAACACACCTGATGTACCACTAGAAGGGCCCTCAACACACCTGATGTACCACTAGAGTGGCCCTCAACACACCTGATGTACCACTAGAAGGGCCCTCAACACACCTGATGTACCACTAGAGGGGCCCTCAACACACCTGATGTACCTCTAGAGGGGACCTCAACACACCTGATGTACCACTAGAGGGGCCCTCAACACACCTGATGTACCTCTAGAGGGGACCTCAACACACCTGATGTACCTCTAGAGGGGACCTCAACACATCTGATCTACCTCTAGAGGGGCCCTCAACACACCTGATGTACCTCTAAAGAGGCCCTCAACACATCTGATCTACCTCTAGAATTGCCCTCAACACATCTGATCTACCTCTACAGGGGCCCTCAACACACCTGATCTACCTCTACATGGGCCCTCAACACACCTGATCTACCTCTACAGGGGCCCTCAACACATCTGATCTATTTCTAGAGGGGCCCTCAACAAATCTGATCTACCACTGGAGGGGCCCTCAACACATCTGATCTACCTCTAGAGGGGCCCTCAACACATCTGATCTACCTCTAGAGGGGCCCTCAATACCCCTGATCTACCACTGGAGGGGCCCTCAACACATCTGATCTACCTCTAGAGTGGTCCTCAACACCTCTGATCTACCACTGGAGGGGCCCTCAACACCCCTGATCTACCACTGGAGGGGCCCTCAGTACCCTTGATCTACCTCTAGAGAGACCCTCAACATACCTGATCAACCACTGGAGGGGCCCTCAACACATCTGATCTATTTCTAGAGAGACCCTCAACACACCTGATCTACCACTGGAAGGGCCCACAACACACCTGATCAGCCACTAGAAAGGTCCCACAACACACCTGATCAACCACTGGAGGGGCCCCACAACACACCTGATCAACTTTTCGAAGTAATTTTATTTAAGATTTTGAATTCCACTGTTATCGTGAGATTGAGAGATGATCCAGTGTTGTTGAACCCCTGAGATTGGGAGATGATCCAGTGTTGTTGAACCCCTAAGATTGGGAGATGATCCAGTGTTGTTGAACCCCTAAGATTGGGAGATGATCCAGTGTTGTTGAACCCCTAAGATTGGGAGATGATCCAGTGTTGTTGAACCCCTAAGATTGGGAGATGATCCAGTGTTGTTGAACCCCTGAGATTGAGAGATGATCCAGTGTTGTTGAACCCCTGAGATTGGGAGATGATCCAGTGTTGTTGAACCCCTGAGATTGGGAGATGATCCAGTGTTGTTGAACCCCTGAGATTGGGAGATGATCCAGTGTTGTTGAACCCCTGAGATTGAATGATGATCCAGTGTTGTTGAACCCCTGAGATTGGGAGATGATCCAGTGTTGTTGAACCCCTGAGATTGAGAGATGATCCAGTGTTGTTGAACCCCTGAGATTGAAAGATGATCCAGTGTTGTTGAACCCCTGAGATTGGGAGATGATCCAGTGCTGTTGAACCCCTGAGATTGGGAGATGATCCAGTGCTGTTGAACCCCTGAGATTGGGAGATGATCCAGTGCTGTTGAACCCCTGAGATTGGGAGATGATCCAGTGCTGTTGAACCCCTGAGATTGGATATGATTGCTGGCTGACCACAACGGGAAGTGTTTCGTCTCGTTAGCAATGTATCAGAAGCCGAGTTGTGACGACATGTTATGATACTCTTGACAGGTTGATGAATTGTCTCTCTTCTCTCTCTCTCTCTCTCTCTCTCTCTCTCTCTCTCTCTCTCTCTCTCTCTCTCTCTCTCTCTCTCTCTCTCTCTCTCTCTCTCAGCTGATCGTAGGAGAGTCACCGTGACCTGAACTCCGTTGACCTTCCACCACTGCTGCAGGGGTCGCTTCAACACACACACTAGAGTATGATGAGAGCAAGAGAGTAATGTAGATACATTAGCTGAGGTGGCCAGAAGAGCCCACTTGGGCAGGGCAAAGTTACTAGTTATGGGGATTTCAACCACAAGGAGAATGACTGGGAAAACCTGATGCCACATGGGGGACCAGGAACGTAGAGAACTAAGATGGTGGAAGTGGTATTGGAAAACCTCATGGAGCAACATGTTAGGGATACTACCAGAGAGAGAGAGAGAGAGAGAGAGAGAGAGAGAGAGAGAAGAGAGAGAGAGAGAGAGAGAGAGAGAGAGAGAGAGAGAGAGAGAGGAGAGGGCGAACCAGCAAGGCTGGACCTAGTATTCATGTTGAGCAGTTCTGATGTTGGGGACATTGCATATGAAAGGCCCCTCGGCGTTAGTGATCATGTGGTCCTGAGTTTCGAATATATAGTAGAGAGTGAAGCAGCATGGGAAGGATGGGAGAAGTCAAATTTCAAAAGAGGGGACATCACAGGTATGAAGCAATTCCTGAATGAGGTGCAGTGGGGAAGAGAACTAGAGAGAAAGACAGTAAATGAAATGATAGAACACATGGCCACAAAGTGCAGGGAGGCAGAGAAGAATTCCGTGCATAGAAGCAACAGAAACAATAGGAAGACCAGAGTTAGCTCATGGGTTTACCCAGAGGTGTAGAGAGGCCAAAGCCAAGTGTGCTAGAACATGGAAAAAGTATATAAGGCAAAGGACTCAGGAAAATAAGGAGCTGGGCCAGAGAGGCAGCAACAAATATACTTGGATAAGGAGGAAGCCCCGGAAACAGTATGAGAATGACATAGCCTGGAAACCAAATCTTACCCGAAGCTGTTGTACAGCCGCATCAGGAGGAAAACAACAGTCAAGGACCAGGTAATCAGGCTGAGGAAGGAAGATGAGAACTCACAGAGAATGACCAAGACGTATGTGAAGAGCTCAGCAAGAGATTTTGGAAGGAATTCTTAGTGGAAACAGAGAGGCGTCCAGCAAACCGAGGTGGTAGAGTACACCAACAACAAAGGAGGAGGTGAAGAAACTGCTATGCAAATTTAGATACCTCGAATGCAGTGGTCCCAGACAACATCTCTCCACTGTGTATGTCACTAACAACACTCTTCAGCACCTAGAAGGGAACGAACTCTTACTGGAGTTCTAAGACGAGGTAACAGAAGTAAGACAGGAGAGAGAGAGAGAGAGAGAGAGGGCTGAGTAGACTGCATTTTCTCAGACTGTAAGATGGCTTTCGACATATTTCTGTACAAGAGATTGATAAAAAAAGCTATAGAAGCAGGCAGGTATAGCAGGAAAGGTACTACAATAGAACAGAGAATACCTGACAGGAAGGAAACAACGAGTGAAGGTACGTGACGAGGTGTCAGAGTGGGCGCCTGTGACGAGCGGGGTTCCACAAGGGTCAGTTCTAGGGTCAGTGCTTTTTCTGGTATATGTGAATGACATGACGAAAAGGATAGATTCATAGGTGTCCCTGTTTGCAGATGATGGGAAGAATTCAAGAAGACGAGGATCTGATAGGACTACAAAGGTATCTGGACAGGCTGAAAGCCTGGTCCAACAACTGGCTCATGGAGTTTGACCCCATCAAGTGCAAAGTCATGAAGTATGGGGAACAGCAGAAGACCGCAGATGGCGTATATGCTCGAGGGGTCAAAGACTGTATATCTCACTTAAATAAAAGGATCTTGGGGTGAGTATCACACTGAACACATTCCCTGGTGGGCTTATCAACCAAATAACTGCTGCAGCATATAGGCGCCTGGCAAATGTACGTGTACGTCAGGCCCATATTGGAGTATGCAGCACTAGTATGGAAACCACACCTGGACAAGCCCGTCAAGTAATTAGAGAAAGTGACAAAGTTTGCAAGAGGACTAGTCCCGGAGATGAGGGTTTGTCCTACGAGGAAAGGTTAAGGGAACGCAACCTGACTACAGTGGAGGAAAGAAGGGATAGGGGAGACATGATAACGACGTATAAAATACTGAGAGTAAGTGAGAAGTTGGACAAGGACAGAATGTTTTAAAGATGGAACACAGCAACAAGGGGTCACAATTGGAAGATGAAAACTCAAATGAGGTACAGGGATGTTAGGTAGTATTTCTTCAGTCATAGAGTTGTCAGGAAGTGGAACAATCTGGAGAGTGATGTAATGGAGGCAGGATCCATACATAGCTTTAAGAAGAGGTATGATAAATCTCATGGAGCAGGAAGAGTGACCTAGTAGCGATCAGTGAAAAGGCGGGGCCAGGAGCTATGACTCGACCCGTGCAACCACAAATAGATAAGTACACACACACACGAACACAGTTACAGTAATCGCCTGCTATATCGCCTCAGCTTCGTTAATTAACATACAATATGATAGTAATTGATTCATGTCATCTACTTAATTACTCTGTTGACTTCCAGCCTCAGGTTATCGTTAATTAATCCTCCAGTAATGGAGATCGTCTCGTTGAGTCTCGTTTAACCTTGACACTGGAGAGTGTTCAATGACACTAAACTTTTACCACTGAGTGTTCAATGTTCTTGTTCAAGGAAGCTGAACTTTAAACACTGAAGTATTCTGAGAAAACTGAGAAATGTTCTGTTGATAGCGACAAGATATGGAAAAAGACACTTGTGTACATTTCAGGGCATTTATTAAAGGAGACGTTTCACCACTAATGGCTTCTTCAGATTATCTCAAACTCCTCCTCTTCTTCCACCATTCTTCTCTATATCGGACTGAAGAAGCCACTGGAGGGCGAAACGTTTCTTCAATAAAGATTCCCAAATGTTGCACAAGTATCTCCTCCTTCAACTTGTCTAGGTGAGTTGCAGATGTTATGTGCACGGCGTCTGCAATGTTTGAAGAAGGAACCTTGTCCTCCGAAGAACTCACTGCTGCAGATACCGAGGGCTCGCACGACGAAGCCAATGATTACGCCACACTTAATTTTGGTATCATGGTGAAAGTAGAAGTTGGAAAGATCGTGGCTGTTGGTGGGTTTGTTGCAGACTTTATAACGAAGCTCATGGTCAGCTTCAAAAAGTGATTGGACAAATATATGGGCGAGAAGGGCTGGTTTTGATTGGTTCTTGGGAAGTTTTGGGAAAAGGCTGGATTAGTAGGTGGGAATGGTTGGTTTAGAGAAGGACCTGGCTAGTTTGGGCCAGTAGGCCTGCTGGAGTGATTCATATTTTCTTTGCAGAGAACATCAAGGAAAAGTATAGTACCGTCGACTCGTCCTTCGAGCGTAAATTGGACTGAGGGCTGGACCTGGGTGAGCTTGTGTTGGAGACCAGGGACAATGAATCACCTGGGAGTGGTGACGAACCTGTGGTCAATATAACGGAGCCAGGGGACCAAGGTGGGACAATAGTGGAAACATTTCTCAACAACGAGATGTACCACGTTAAGGTTCTCCTGTATAGCACTGTGTTTAGTGGGTCATCTTACTCTGATGGTGGTAGAGCATGGTGGGTTATCTTACTCTAATGGTGGTTGATGGGAGAGAGTAAGGGAAGGGGGGGGGGGAAGGTTACCTGATCTCTTAGGTTCATGGTGATAATATCTCATCTTGGAAGTCATGCTATCATCTTTAAGGTTATGCTGCGACCTTTGAGGGAATTCCGTGACATATGAAGGTATACTGTGATAACTGAAGGTATGCTGTGATCCTCGAGGTTACGTTGTGAACTTTGAAGTTATGCTGTGATAAATGAGATTACGCTGTGATCTTTGAGGCAACGCAGTGATCCTTGAGGTTATTCTGGGATCTTTCAAGTTTGTAAACGAATGGTTCAGAGAACCGACAAGTTGATAAGTTAGACACATGTACAACACTTGTGCAACACCCAAGTGTTGCACATGTCTCTAATTTATCATCTTTCAAGTTAACGCTGTGATCTTTGAGGTTACGCTGCGATGTGTTAGGTTACGCTGCGATGTGTTAGGTTACGCTGCGATGTGTTAGGTTACGCTGCGAACTTTGGTATTATTCTGTGATCTTCATCACCGTCTCCTCCCTTCACAAACTTCGTGTTATCTTCAAAGGTCAAGAGTGTTTTTCACTGAACAATAGGATTTCAAGTTAGGAGTTTCTTACGTGCATTCCTGTCAGTGTACTTCACTGCTCACTCTGTTCTGACACGCATCCAAGTGTGTATATATATATATATATATATATATATATATATATATATATATATATATATACATACATACATATACATATATAAATAAAGATTGTTCTTATTTTGGAATATGTTTGGTGAAGTGTGTCTGGAGTGGAAGGATGGAAGGAGAGTTGTGATTGATGGTTTCTTGCTGAGGTTGTGACCCTGACAATGATCCCTTCCTTGTGTATCTTGTCAATTACTCTGAAGATCTTGTATGTCGTTATCATATTTCCTCTTGTTTATTCATTTGTGTGTGTGTGGTGTTGCAGCCTCCACTCATTACACTGGTGGTGTGTTGTGATGGTGTTGTAGCCTCCACTCATCACACTGGTGGTGTGTTGTGATGGTGTTGTAGCCTCCACTCATCACACTGGTGGTGTGTTGTGATGGTGTTGTAGCCTCCACTCATTACACTGGTAGTGTGTTGTGATGGTGTTGCAGCCTCCACTCATCACACTGGTGGTGTGTTGTGATGGTGTTGCAGCCTCCACTCATCACACTGGTGGTGTGTTGTGATGGTGTTGCAGCCTCCACTCATTACACTGGTAGTGTGTTGTGATGGTGTTGCAGCCTCCACTCATCACACTGGTAGTGTGTTGTGATGGTGTTGCAGCCTCCACTCATCACACTGGTAGTGTGTTGTGATGGTGTTGCAGCCTCCACTCATTACACTGGTAGTGTGTTGTGATGGTGTTGCAGCCTCCACTCATTACACTGGTAGTGTGTTGTGATGGTGTTGCAGCCTCCACTCATCACACTGGTAGTGTGTTGTGATGGTGTTGCAGCCTCCACTCATCACACTGGTAGTGTGTTGTGATGGTGTTGCAGCCTCCACTCATCACACTGGTGGTGTGTTGTGATGGTGTTGCAGCCTCCACTCATCACACTGGTGGTGTGTTGTGATGGTGTTGCAGCCTCCACTCATCACACTGGTGGTGTTGTGATGGTGTTGCAGCCTCCACTCATTACACTGGTAGTGTGTTGTGATGGTGTTGCAGCCTCCACTCATCACACTGGTGGTGTGTTGTGATGGTGTTGCAGCCTCCACTCATTACACTGGTAGTGTGTTGTGATGGTGTTGCAGCCTCCACTCATCACACTGGTGTGTGTTGTGATGGTGTTGCAGCCTCCACTCATCACACTGGTGGTGTGTTGTGATGGTGTTGCAGCCTCCACTCATCACACTGGTGGTGTGTTGTGATGGTGTTGCAGCCTCCACTCATCACACTGGTGGTGTGTTGTGATGGTGTTGCAGCCTCCACTCATTACACTGGTAGTGTGTTGTGATGGTGTTGCAGCCTCCACTCATCACACTGGTGGTGTGTTGTGATGGTGTTGCAGCCTCCACTCATCACACTGGTGGTGTGTTGTGATGGTGTTGCAGCCTCCACTCATCACACTGGTGGTGTGTTGTGATGGTGTTGTAGCCTCCACTCATTACACTGGTAGTGTGTTGTGATGGTGTTGCAGCCTCCACTCATCACACTGGTGGTGTGTTGTGATGGTGTTGCAGCCTCCACTCATCACACTGGTGGTGTGTTGTGATGGTGTTGCAGCCTCCACTCATCACACTGGTGGTGTGTTGTGATGGTGTTGCAGCCTCCACTCATCACACTGGTGGTGTGTTGTGATGGTGTTGCAGCCTCCACTCATCACACTGGTGGTGTGTTGTGATGGTGTTGCAGCCTCCACTCATCACACTGGTGGTGTGTTGTGATGGTGTTGCAGCCTCCACTCATCACACTGGTGGTGTGTTGTGATGGTGTTGCAGCCTCCACTCATCACACTGGTGGTGTGTTGTGATGGTGTTGCAGCCTCCACTCATCACACTGGTGGTGTGTTGTGATGGTGTTGCAGCCTTCACTCATCCTCTATACATTGTAATCTTCTCATTATTTGAAAAACATACTAAAATAAGAGGGTGTAGAAGTCAAGTTGTGCTACCACGTCATTAATGTTGTGTGTGTGTGTGTATGTGTGTGTGTATGTCGTGTGTGTGTGTGTATGTCGTGTGTGTGTGTGTATGTCGTGTGTGTGTGTGTATGTCGTGTGTGTGTGTGTGTGTGTGTGTGTCGTGTGTGTGTGTGTGTGTGTGTGTGTCGTGTGTGTGTGTGTGTGTGTGTGTGTGTGTGTGTTGTGTGTCGTGTGTGTGTGTGTGTGTGTGTGTGTCGTGTGTGTGTGTGTGTGTGTGTGTGTGTGTGTGTGTCGTGTACTCACCTAATTGTACTCACCTAATTGTGGTTGCAGGGGTCGAGACTCAGCTCCTGGCCCCGCCTCTTCGCTGTCTGCTACTGGGTCTCTGCTCTCCCTGCTCCATGAGCTTTATCATACCTTGTCTTAAAACTATGTATGGTTCCTGCCTCCACTATATCTTTCTCTAGACTATTCCACTTCCTGACTACTCTGTGGCTGAAGAAATGTTTCCTGACATCCCTTTGACTCATCTGAGTCTTCAGCTTCCAGTTGTGTCCCCTTGTTTCTGTGTTCCCTCTCTGGAACATCCTGTCACTATCTACCTTGTCAATTCCCCGCAGTATTTTGTATGTTGTTATCATGTCTCCTCTGACCCTTCTTTCCTCCAGTGTTGTTAGTCCTATTTCCCTCAACCTTTCTTCATAGGACAGACCCCTGAGTTGTGGAACTAACCTAGTCGCAAACCTTTGCACTTTCTCTAGTTTCTTTACGTGCTTGATCAGGTGTGGGTTCCAGACTGGTGCTGTATATTCTAGTATGGGCCTGACGTACACGGTGTACAGTGTCTTGAACGATTCCTTGTTAAGGTAACGGAACGCTAATCTTAGGTTTGCCAGTCGCCCATATGCTGCCGCAGTTATCTGGTTGATGTGTGCCTCCGGAGACGTGCTTGGCGTTATACTCACCCCAAGGTCTTTCTCCTTTGCCGAGGTTTGTAGCCTTTGTCCGCCTAGCCTGTACTCTGTCAGCGGTCTTCTTTGCCCCTCTCCGATCTTCATGACTTTGCATTTGGTGGGATTGAATTCGAGAAGCCAGTTGCTAGACCAGATGTCAAGCTTGTCCAGGTCTGTTTGAAGTCCTGCTTGGTCCTCCTCCGATGTGATTCTCCTCATTAATTTCACATCATCTGCGAACAGAGACACTTCTGAGTCTATCCCATCCGTCATGTCATTTACATATACCAAGAATAACACTGGTCCTAGGACTGACCCCTGCGGTACGCCGCTCGTCACAGGCGCCCACTGTGATACCTCATCATGCACCATGACCCGTTGTTGCCTCCCTGTGAGGTATTCCCTGATCCATTCCAGTGCCCTTCCTGTTATACATGCTTGTTCTTCCAACTTCTTTACTAATCTCATGTGAGGAACTGTGTCGAAGGCCTTCCTGCAGTCCAGGAAAATGCAATCAACCCACCCTTCTCTCTCTTGCCTTACTTCTGTTACTTTATCATAGAACTCTAAGAGGTTTGTTACACAAGATTTTCCTTCCCGGAATCTGTGCTGTCTGGTGTTTATTATCCTGTTCAGCTCGAGGTGCTCCACCATTCTTTTCCTGAGGATTTTCTCCAGGACTTTGCACACTATACATGTAAGTGACACCGGTCTATAGTTTAGTGACTCTTTTCTGTCTCCGTTTTTTAAAGATGGGGACTACATTGGCCTTCTTCCATACCTCAAGTAACTGCCCATTTTCAAGGGATGTGTTGAATATTATGGTAAGTGGCACACTCAGTACCTCAGCTCCTTCCCGAAGAACCCACGGGGAGATATTGTCTGGACCCATCGCCTTTGAGGTATCAAGGTCACTGAGTAACTGCTTCACCTCCTCCTCAGTTGTGTGTATGCCCTCTAGCACTTGGTACATCCCTTGTTGGTGATGAACCATGTCCTGCCTACCTCAGCTGCCTTCCTTCCTCCACTGTGAATACTTCCTTAAACCTCAAGTTAAGCTCCTCACATACCTCTTGATCGTTACTTGTGAGTTCCCCATCTTCTCTCCTCAGCCTTATCACCTGGTCCTTAACTGTTGTCTTCTTTCTGATGTGACTGTACATCAGTTTCGGGTCGGACTTAACTTTCGATGCTATGTCATTTTCGTACTGTTTCTGGGCCTCCCTCCGTACCTGTGCATACTCGTTTCTAGCTCTTCTACTAATCTCTTTGTTTACTTGGGTTCTTTGCCTTTTGTACCTTTTCCATTCTCTGACACTCTGAGTCTTTGCCTCCCTGCACCTTTGGGTAAACCAGGGGCTCTTTCTGGCCTTCCCATTTGATCTTTTTCTTCTGGGTATAAACCGTTCCTCTGCCTCCTTGCACTTTGCCCCTACGTATTCCATCATTTCATTTATTGTCTGTCCGTCCATTTCCCTTTCCCACTGAACCTCCTGCAGGAAATTCCTAATGCCTGTGTAGTTTCCTCTTTTAAAATCTGGTTTGTCTCTTTCGGTACCGCTTTCCCTCTCCACCTGTAGCTCTACAATGTACTCAAAGCTCAGCACCATGTGGTCACTGGCTCCCAGGGGGCTCTCGTGTGTTATGTCTTCAATATCTGAGCTGTTCAGGGTGAATACAAGGTCCAGTCTTGCTGGTTCATCTTCTCCTCTCACTCTGGTCGTGTCCCTGACATGTTGGTGCATCAGGTTTTCCAGTACCACGTCCATCATCTTGGCTCTCCAAGTTTCTGGACCCCCACGTGGTTCTTGGTTCTCCCAGTCGATCTCCCTGTGGTTGAAATCGCCCATGACCAGTAGCTTCGCTCTGCTCATGTGCGCTTTTCTTGCTACCTCCGACAGAGTGTCCACCATCGCTCTGTGTGTGTGTGTGTGTGTGTGTGTCGTGTGTGTGTGTGTGTGTGTGTGTGTGTGTGTGTGTGTGTGTGTGTGTATGTGTGTGTGTATGTCGTGTGTGTGTATGTGTGTGTATGTCGTGTGTGTGTGTGTGTGTGTGTGTATGTCGTGTGTGTGTGTATGTCGTGTGTGTGTGTGTGTGTGTGTGTGCGTGTGTGTGTGTGTGTGTATGTGTGTGTGTATGTCGTGTGTGTATGTGTGTGTATGTCGTTGTGTGTGTGTGTGTGTGTATGTCGTGTGTGTGTGTGTGTGTGTGTGTGTGCGTGTGTGTGTGTGTGTGTGTATGTGTGTGTGTATGTCGTGTGTGTGTATGTGTGTGTATGTCGTGTGTGTGTGTGTGTGTGTGTGTATGTCGTGTGTGTGTGTGTGTATGTCTGTGTGTGTGTGTGTGTGTGTGTGTGTGTGTGTGTGTGTGTGTGTATGTGTGTGTATGTCGTGTGTGTGTGTGTGTGTGTATGTCGTGTGTGTGTGTATGTCTTGTGTGTGTGTGTGTGTGTGTGTGTGTGTGTGTGTGTGTGTGTGTGTGTGTGCGTGTGTGTGTGTGCCTCCAGCCCCGAGGTCGCCCACTCGTTACTTAGCCAATATCTGTGTTTAGTTTGCATGTATTACGTTATATTATGTTGTTTTGTGTTGTTTTGTATTTCGAGTTGTGATACATTGTTCTCGAGGAAAAGAAAGGAAGGTCACCTGAGGACGATATCAGGTATAAGCGCCCTGCGGCCCGGTCCTGGACCAGTACTCTTGGTTGCTACTCTAATTAACCAGACTGTTGGTGCCAGCAGCACTTCCTGATCAGCCTGACTGATCAGGAAGTGTATAGTGTTTACTGAAAAACACTTGTGTACAGTTCAGGACATTTAAATGTCCTGAAGTGTACATAAGTGTTTTTTCCACAGTGTTTACTGAGTTCCCTCCTGAACATAGCAAGAGATGTGTTTGTAATGTTGCTTAAGTATGAAGAGAGGGTGTTGAGAAGTCTCAGTCCCTTCATATTTGGTAAGTTATCTCTAAGTGTTCTCAGTGGAGGTTTTATAAACCCATTGCCCAGCTTCTTGCTCTCCTAGGGAATGATTTCTCTGTGCACATTTGAGACCAATGTCTAGAATTATGATGTATTTTTCTCTTCCTCAGTAATTTAAGTTTTTAATTGAATTTAAATGTGTAGTGAAAGTTGTCTGCATATTCTACATTTTCACCTTCCTTAAAATGCACTGTTAGTGCTCAATAATATTCCAGCCGAGCTACAACAAGTGACTCGTAGAATATCACAACTGGCTCCGCATCTCTTGTTTTGAAGTTGTTTGTTAGGCATCTTATGATCTCTCCCGCGGCTGTGATAATAACAATGTTGTGATCCTTCAGAGTGAGATCTTCTAACAGTATCACTCCCTAACTTACTCTCCACTTGTAATTTCCTCAGTGTTTTCATATGGTAGTAACTGACGTTTGTCTTCAATGAGCATCATATTGTTTCCTGTGAGTGAGCAGTGTCTTCAGTGTCTTCAGTGTCCTCAGTGTCCTCAGTGTCCTCAGTGTCCTCAGTGTCTTCAGTGCCCTCAGTGTCCTCAGTGTCTTCAGTGTCCTCAGTGTCTTCAGTGTCCTCAGTGTCCTCAGTGTCCTCAGTGTCCTCAGTGTCTTCAGTGTCCTCAGTGTGTCCTCAGTGTCCTCAGTGTCTTCAGTGTCCTCAGTGTCCTCAGTGGCTGGCACTCTCATACAGAAAAAAATAATATCCTCTGCATCTTCTCTTCTTTTTAGTGCCTATGAGCTTATCCTTTCGAGGCACTGGTTCAGATCTATGGTATTCGTACCATCTTCCCAGCTTATTTCAGTAAGGCCAAGATTTATTGGATCACGGTTAATGTGTTTTATTGTTGAAGTTTAACTTGTTGAATACTGAGTGTGTTTCTGTGGTCAAGACCAGAGTGTCTCCACTCTTTACTGAAGTGCAATTAAGTTGTGGTCTGAGTTTGCTGTATCCGACACCGTTATACTCAGTACCGGACCTTTATTACTTGTGATTATAAGGTCAAGAGTTTTTGTCTGGTCGGATCAGCTATTTGTTGGCTTAAGGCGGATTTATTACTGTTTTAATAACTCACCTGTGAGAGAAAGTTTATGTGAGTTGCCTCCGGGGATTTATTTACCTGTTAGGTTAGATTTTTCCGCCGAAATGGCTAGTTTATTGTGCTCCCCCATACCCATCCTGTACATGGATACACAAAAGCCCTACGAGGTAGACCCCAAAAGGGTTTACTGGAATACATCTGGGTTTATATCTAGTGTTCATTTATCTGTTGTACATGATTGGTGTATAATACCGACAACATGAACTGCTCAAAAGTTGTATCGGGTGATTAGCATGTCAGCTGCCTCTGACTACATTGTTTGTGGTGCGGAGTTTGACAAACGAAGGCCTCTCACGCACACCAGATCTCCCTTCTGTTTTCTTCAGTTGCATCTCAGTAGTGTCCCCAGGTATCTGTATTTCCTGGACACAATGATGTGCTGCTGGAAATTTTGTTGTGGTAGGACAGTGTAGGAAAATTTGTTGTTGTTGTTGGTGGTGGCTGGCACGGCGGCGGCGGCGGCAGGGACGGCGGCGGCGGCAGGGACGGCGGCGGCGGCAGCAGGATGGCTGTTATGAAGGAATGTTGTCTTGACTGGTCCTCCTGCCAGTGTGTCTCCGTTCCTCTCACTCTCTTGTATGATACTGTCTCTAGTGATAACTCACTCATGAAGTCTCTCTCTCTCTCTCTCTCTCTCTCTCTCTCTCTCTCTCTCTCTCTCTCTCTCTTCTCTCTCTCTCTCTCTCTCTCTCTCTCTCTCTCTCTCTCTCTCTCTCTCTCTCCACGTTGCATGACACACAGGTTCCTGACTTGTTTCTAAATATAACTAAATATATTTGGGTCGGTGCTTGATCCGAGAAATGTATCCCCGTATAGCATAGCCCCACCCCCCTCTACCTCAATGCACGCGAGAGGAACAGTGCAGAGTGCGGCATAAGTTGGTAATAGAGTTCAATACTCATGTTCAAGATATATAGTGATAATTACAACAAGAGATATACACAAGCCACCACCACCACCACGACACTCAAATCACAAAGACCAATACTAATTCAAACCTTCCGCTTAGGCACACCAGGTTTGAAGTCAAGCTAAAGAGACGTTCTCTTGTTATCTCAGGGAGACAAGAATGTTAATCTTGGAAGCTCTGAGAGGCTGCATCGTCAGGTTGTCAGCGAGGAAGGAATAAAGTCAATGAGGTGAGGCAGTCGGGAAATATAGCTGCAAAAACAGCATTTAAGTTTTCCCAGTTTCTCCCACAAGAACTTAAACTGGGACCAATACTGTTCAGAATTAATCCTTAATCCAAACTGTTCTCTAATACTGACCTGACCGAGTGATTGTACAGTCACTCCACTTCAGTATTGTACAGTCACTCCACCTCAGTATTGTACAGTCACTCCACTTCAGTATTGTCTACTTCTCCATTTAAATATTGGTCTATTAAAATCACCCACTTGAATCACCTCTCAGCATTTGCTCATTGCCACAGTGTGTGTGATGGTTAACCTCGACATTATGTGGAGGGGAATTCATCTGTCAGTGTAATTTTCACTGATATTTTAAATATTTTAATTCGCCTAATACAATTAAATTAATCTCAAAAAATATATATATATATATATATATATATATATATATATATATATATATATATATATATATATACATTATATATATATATATATATATATATATATATATATATATATTATATATATATAACATTTATAATTCATTATAGAAATTCTATATTAAGCTAAAAATAAGGGGTTTTATTTTAAAAACCTGGGTGGACTAGGTTTTAAAAACCAACCTGTTTTTTTTAAACCCCCCAACATTATTTACATCGTTAGATCACATTTGTGTTAACGTGATTGTTGTCTTCTAGATCATGAGTGCTACCTTCTAGATCATGAGTGCTGCCTTCTAGATCATGAGTGCTACCTTCTAGATCATGAGTGCTGCCTTCTAAATCATGAGTGCTGCCTTCTAGATCATGAGTGCTACCTTCTAGATCATGAGTGCTGCCTTCTAGATTATGAGTGCTGCCTTCTAGATCATGAGTGCTACCTTCTAGATCATGAGTGCTGCCTTCTAAATCATGAGTGCTGCCTTCTAGATCATGAGTGCTACCTTCTAGATCATGAGTGCTGCCTTCTAGATTATGAGTGCTGCCTTCTAGATCATGAGTGCTACCTTCTAGATCATGAGTGCTGCCTTCTAGATCATGAGTGCTACCTTCTAGATCATGAGTGCTGCCTTTTAGATTATGAGTGCTACCTTCTAGATCATGAGTGCTACCTTCTAGATCATGAGTGCTGCTTTCTAAATCATGAGTGCTGCCTTCTAGATCATGAGTGCTACCTTCTAGATCATGAGTGCTACCTTCAAGATCGTGAGTGCTACCTTCTAGATCGTGAGTACTACCTTCTAGATCGTGAGTACTACCTTCTAGATCGTGAGTGCTACCTTCTAGATCGTGAGTGCTACCTTCTAGATCATGAGTGCTACCTTCAAGATCGTGAGTGCTACCTTCTAGATCGTGAGTGCTACCTTCTAGATCGTGAGTACTACCTTCTAGATCGTGAGTGCTACCTTCTAGATCGTGAGTACTACCTTCTAGATCGTGAGTGCTACCTTCTAGATCGTGAGTGCTACCTTCTAGATCGTAAGTGCTACCTTCTAGATCGTGAGTGCTACCTTCAAGATCGTGAGTGCTACCTTCTAGATCGTGAGTGCTACCTTCTAGATCATGAGTGCTACCTTCTAGATCGGGAGTGTTACCTTCTAGATCATGAGTGCTACCTTCTAGATCATGAGTGCTACCTTCTAGATTGTGAGTACTACCTTCTAGATCGTGAGTACTACCTTCTAGATCGTGAGTACTACCTTCTAGATTGTGAGTGCTACCTTCTAGATCGTGAGTACTACCTTCTAGATCGTGAGTGCTACCTTCTAGATCGTGAGTGCTACCTTCTAGATCGTGAGTGCTATCTTCTAGATCGTGAGTGCTACCTTCAAGATCGTGAGTGCTACCTTCTAGATCGTGAGTGCTACCTTCTAGATCGTGAGTGCTACCTTCTAGAGTGCTGAGAAGTGAATAACTGAAGCAGTGATAACCTGTGTCTCTTAAGTGGAATGGTCTATAAGTAAGTTAGAAGGAAGGAGGGGGTGAAGGGGGTAGGGGGATGGGAGGAGGGAGGGAGGAAGGGAGGGGGGAATTCACGGATATTCTTGAATATTTTTCCTAGCGGCTGCGTATTAGTGTACACAGAGATGTACTTGGCGGCGCAGGACTTGAGTGCGCCGGCTGCGGCCTTGTGCGCATCACACATTGCAACACACGCAAGCACAAACTAACTTTTCCTTTCAACCAAAAAAAAAACAAGAAATGGGAAAAAAAAAATACTTGTTGAGTTTCTTCCTTGAACGTTGAAAGTCGCGGCGTTGTCCTGGGTTGTCAGCGTTGACAGCGTCATGGAGGTGAAGCATCAGTCACTGTTGCTCTTGTAATGTGGGTGAGGCGTGGGTGAGGCGTGGGAGAAGCGTAGTAGCATAAAGAAGCACAAGGTAGCGGGGGAGCATCCCTGAGTGCACATCCTCCAGAGGTAAAAGTAGTCCCTGCGCGAGGCCGACGCGGGTCGAGAGGTCCAGCCAACAGTTATTCACTAAAGACTGTGTAGTCTTTGTTGCTTAGGACAGATTGACGAGCAGAGTAGTCAATATATATATATATATATATATATATATATATATATATATATATATATATATTGACTACTCTGCGATTGGTGGAATGATGATGTAAAGAGAGTAGTAAGGGAGAAAAAGTTAGCATATGAGAGGTTTTTACAAAGTAGAAGTGATGCAAGGAGGGAAGAGTATATGGAGAGAAAAAGAGAGGTTAAAAGAGTGGTGAAGCAATGTAAAAAGAGAGCAGATGAGAGAGTGGGTGAGATGTTATCAGCAAATTTTGTTGAAAATAAGAAAAAGTTTTGGAATGAGATTAATAAGTTGAGGAAGCCTAGAGAACAAATGGATTTGACAGTTAAAAATAGGAGAGGAGAGTTATTAAATGAAGAGTTAGAGGTATCGGGAAGATGGAGAGAATATTTTGAGGAGTTGTTAAATGTTGATGAAGATAGGGAAGCTGTGATTTCGTGTGTAGGGCAAGGAGGAATAACATCTTGTAGGAGTGTGGAAGAGCCAGTTGTGAGTGTAGGGAAAGTTCGTGAGGCAGTGGGTAGAATGAAAGGGGGTAAGGCAGCTGGGATTGATGGGATAAAGATAGAAATGTTAAAAGCAGGTGGGGATATAGTTTTGAGTGGTTGGTGCTATTATTTAATAAATGTATGGAAGAGGGTAAGGTACCTAGGGATTGGCAGAGAGCGTGTATTGTTCCTTTGTATAAAGGCAAAGGGGACAAAAGAGAGTGCAAAAATTATAGGGGAATAAGTCTGTTGAGTGTACCTGGTAAAGTGTATGGTAGAGTTATTATTAAAAGAATTAAGAGTAAGACAGAAAGTAGGATAGCAGATGAACAAGGGGCTTTAGGAAAGGTAGGGGTGTGAGACCAAGTGTTTACAGTGAAACATATAGGTGAACAGTATTTGGATAAGGGTAAAGATGTTTTTGTGGCATTTATGGATTTGGAAAAGGCGTATGATAGGGTAGATAGGGGGGCAATGTGGCAGATGTTGCAGGTGTATGGAATAGGAGAAAGGTTACTGAAAGCAGTACAGAGTTTTTATGAGGATAGTGAGGCTCAGGTTAGAGTGTGTAGGAGGGAAGGGGACTATTTCCCAGTAAAAGTGGGCCTTAGACAAGGATGTGTGATGTCACCGTGGTTGTTCAATATATTTATAGATGGGGTTGTAAGAGAAGTGAATGCGAGGGTCTTGGCAAGAGGTGTTGGGCTAAAAGATAAAGAAGCAAATACAAAGTGGAGTTGTCACAGTTGCTTTTTGCTGATGACACTGTGCTTTTGGGAGATTCTGAAGAGAAGTTGCAGAGGTTGGTGGATGAATTTGGTAGGGTGTGTAAAAGAAGAAAATTGAAAGTGAATATAGGAAAGAGTAAGGTGATGAGGATAACAAAAAGAATAGGTGACGAAAGATTGGATATCAGATTGGAGGGAGAGAGTATGGAGGAGGTGAATGTATTCAGATATTTGGGAGTGGACATGTCGCGGATGGGTCTATGAAGGATGAGGTGAATCATAGAATTGATGAGGGAAAAGGGTGAGTGGAGCACTTCGGAGTCTGTGGAGACAAAGAACCTTGTCCATGGAAGTAAAGAGGGAATGTATGAGAGTATAGTTATACCAACGCTCTTATATGGGTGTGAAGCATGGGTGATGAATGTTGCAACGAGGAGAAGGCTGGAGGCAGTGGAAATGTCATGTCTGAGGTCAAGTGTGGTGTGAATATAATGCAGAGAATTCGGAGTTTGGAAATTAGGAGGAGGTGCGGGATTACCAAAACGATTGTCCAGAGAGCTGAGGAGGGGTTGTTGAGGTGGTTTGGACATGTAGAGAGAATGGAACGAGACAGAGTGACTTCGAGAGTGTATAAATCTGTAGTGGAGGGAAGGCGGGGTAGGGGTCGGCCTAGGAAAGGGTGGAGGGAGGGGTAAA
This sequence comes from Cherax destructor, assembly GCA_009830355.1. Classification (NCBI taxonomy): domain Eukaryota; kingdom Metazoa; phylum Arthropoda; class Malacostraca; order Decapoda; family Parastacidae; genus Cherax; species Cherax destructor. Next base: position 301,434 of record WNWK01000655.1, on the reverse strand, counting down.
GGAAGTTTTGTGTGCGAGGGGCTTGGACTTCCAGCAAGCATGTGTGAGCGTATTTGATAGGAGTGAATGGAGGCATATGGTTTTAATACTTGACGTGCTGTTGGAGTGTGAGCAAAGTAACATTTATGAAGGGATTCAGGAAACCGGCAGGCCGGACTTGAGTTCTGGAGATGGGAAGTACAGTGCCGGCACTCTGAAGGAGGAGTGTTAATGTTGCAGTTTTATAACTGTAGTGTAAAGCACCCTCTGGCAAGACAGTGATGGAGTGAATGATGATGAAAGTTTTTCTTTTCGGGCCACCCTGCCTTGGTGGGAATCGGCCGATGTGTTAATAAAAAAAAATATATATATATATATATATATATATATATATATATATATATATATATATATATATATATATATATATATATATATATATATATATATATATATATTTGACTACCACAGGGTAGTTGAATGATAGCTCTAGGCCTTTCGAGTTGCAATCAACACTTCATCAGAAGCTTGCAGTGTTGCAGAAAAGAGTATTAGATTCAAGCAAATACGATCACAGGAGGTGTCTTTGCTGGAGTGAGGGAGAGAGGGTGTAGGAAGGAGGCAGGAAGTGCCCTCCAGGCATACCAATACCCATAGCCAAAAAGACTGAATACTTTAGCATTAGAAAAACATCCAGTCGACAAACAGTGATATTGTAATAGCAGCCTAACGAACGTAACATGACAATTATAAAAAATTCGGTCAGACTACGCTATGACATAAATAACTTTACATATATAATATCTATGTTGCCAGTGATCTAGATTTCACTGGCAACATAGTTTCCACACCTCTAGAAAATGGGCCCATTTAGAGGGACACATTTACAGGGAGATATCTGGAAGTTATAGAGAGGGAGACAGTCATAGTTTATCTGTCCCCACAAGCTTCTGGGGCAGCAGCTGGATATGATATAAATGACTTTACATACCAGATCTATAGATAGATCTGGTAATTGTCTTAGGAATTTTCGTACCTCTAGAAAAAGGGCCCATTTAAAGGGACTTATCTAAAGGGATGGCATCTGCAATTTCAAGGAAGACGGCCATAGTTTGGCTATCCCACAGGATTCTGAGGCAAACGCTGGTTTAACTAACAGAAAAAGTAGGGAAAATTGGCCCTAATTCCTCGGAGTGGATCTACATTTAAGACATTCCAACGCATTTGTATAAGAGCCCGATTTTTGGCTATGTACAATTGCCTCAGGTAAAAATTAATCTAATTTAAACAACCTGCCTCTCTTATTGTATAATGAAGGCTTATCATACTTAATAATTGTCGATTCTACAAAATTCCGCTCAATTGAGCCAAGAGGATCAACTGACAATGACTCTTGCTTCTGACCAATTTGTCAGGTTATTGCAAGCTCTGATGTGTCAGGTTATTGCAAGCTCTGATGTGTCAGGTTATTGCAAGCTCTGATGTGTCAGGTTATTGCAAGCTCTAATGTGTCGGGTTATTGCAAGGTCTGATGTGTCAGGTTATTGCAAGCTCTGATGTGTCAGGTTATTGCAAGCTCTGATGTGTCAGGTTATTGCAAGCTCTGATGTGTCAGGTTATTGCAAGCTCTGATGTGGCTGAAAATCTCGTTCGGCTCCTGTGCCTTTGCTTCCTCTCTCACGACCCATGGAGAGACGTTATCTGGTCCCACTGCCTTTGAGGTATCTAGTTCGCGTAGCAGATTCTTCACCTCCCCAGTTGTGTATGTGTGTATATGTACTCACCAAATTAAGGCTGCAGGGGTCGATTCATAGGGCCTGGCACCGATTTTTCACTGGTCACTACTAGGTTCATTCTCTCCCTTCTCCATGAGCTTTATCATACTTCTTCTTAAAGCTATGTATGGATCCTGCCTCCACTACATCACTTTCCAGACTGTTCCACTTCCTGAAAACTCTATGATTGAACAAATACTTCCTAACATCCCTGTGACTCATCTAAGTCTTCAAGTTCCAGTTGTGTCCCCTTGTTGCTGTGTCCCACCTCTGAAACATTCTGTCCCTATCCACCTTGTCAATTCCTCTCAGTATTTTATATGTCGTTATCATATCCCCCCTATCTCTCCTGTCCTTCAGTGTCGTCAGGTCGATTTCCCTGAAACTCTCCTCGTAGGACATGCCCCTTAACTTCGGGACTAGTCTTGTTGCAAACCTTCACTAATTTCTTGATGTGCTTGACCAGGTGTGTGTGTGTGTGTACTCACCTAGTTGTGCTCACCTAGTTGTGGTTGCAGGGGTCGAGTCATAGCTCCTGGCCCCGCCTCTTCACTGGTCGCTACTGGGTCACTCTCCCTGCGCCATGAGCTTTATCATACCTCTTCTTAAAGCTATGTGTGTGTGCGCCCATGACCTGTAGAATAAAATATATGTATAATAAAGCGAGTATTTTGGGTCTTTTGAATATATAAATTTGTGTATATATTTCGTACAGTATGCATGGATGTATGTAATTATACAGTATGTATGGATGTATATAATCATACAGTATGTATGGAGGAGGTGTTGATTCACTGGGAAATCTCCCAGCCCGGGTCTTTACCAGATGTCGACCCGGCTCCGGCTCCCTGGCGTGGGAGTAGCAGAGACCGAAGTCTCCCATGGGAGGGGGTACCCCTCAGCGGTGGGACCAACTGGTCCCAGGCCTAGCCATATTCGCCCACAAGCACGTAGGTAGATAGTTGCTAGGCCCCTCTGGTCTGCCACCTTCCCCGCCCCAAGGAGGCTGACGGGAAGGACAGGCTTGCGAGCCGCAGATGGTAGCAAGCTCCAGCCTTGGCACCTACCCTGCCCTAGAAGGGCTGGGCATGGTGATCGACCCAGTATGTATGGATGTATATAATCATACAGCATATATGGATGTATGTAATCATACAGTATGCATGGATGTATGTAATTATACAGTATGTATGGATGTATATAATCATACAGTATGTAAGGATGTATTTAATCATACAGTATGTATTTTTGTTTGTGTGTGACCAAACTGACTTGAATAATTATAGACCAATCTCAAATTAACCACTGCTTTCTAAAATCTTCGAAAATTTAATTCATAGACAGATCTATTCCTTCCTCGTCTCACACAATGTACTCAACCCCTGTCAGTTTGGATTCAGGACCAACAAGAGCACAAGAGCTTAAATTTGGCGGGTAGGTCTCTCCATACAGCATAAATATTTATGCACTATTGAATACAAGAGAGAGAGAGAGAGAGAGAGAGAGAGAGAGAGAGAGAGAGAGAGAGAGAGAGAGAGAGAGAGAGAGAGAGAGAGAGAGAGAAACAGACAGACAGAGGGTTGATCATAAGTTTAATAATATTGGTCATAAGAAATATTTTCGCTTAACGACTTCGTTACTCTCTTTCCTCAGAGTGACGTCATCGGTGGTATTCATTACTCGCCCTTAATTATGAGTGTTGGTGGTAGTTGTGGTAGTCAGGTCGTTAACGTGTCCTTCTGGAGGTAGTTATTGTACACTCGTAGCGTTTACATGGTTATTGTGGTACCATGTGTACTCTTAGTGTGTGTGTACTCATCTATTTGTGGTTGCAGGGGTCGATTCATAGTTCCCGGCCCCGCCTCTTCGTTGTGTGTGTGAGTATATATTTTATATGGGCGCGTCAACAAATGGGTGTGAGTTTAAGGCCAGGCTACGTGGGCGTGGGCGTGGTTGTCTCTCCCCTAAACTGGAAGGAATCCTCCAAATTTTGTGTCACAATACTAAGGTCACGCCCACCACCACCATTCCCACCACCACCCACATCCACCTACCACCATTCCCACCACCACCCACATCCACCTACCACCATTCCCACCACCCACATTCACCTACCACCATTCCCACCACCACAACCACCATTCCCACCACCACCACAACCACCATTCCCACCACCACCCACATCCACCTACCACCATTCTCACCTAAATCCATTATTTCTGGTTCTTACTTGATTCGATATTCTGAGTATTTTATTTGTATCTACTTTGTTTATGCCCATCATCCACTCACAAGCTTCAGTGATATCTCTCATTCTACGTCTCTCCAGAGAGTGGAGATTCAAGTCTCTAAGTCTATCTTCATACGGGAGATTCCTTATACAGTGAATCATTTTAGTCAATCTTCTCTGTATGTTCTCCAATGAACTTATATCCATCCTGTAGTAAGGAGACCAAAACTGAGCAGCATAATCTAAGTGAGGTCTCACTAGTGATGTATAGAGCTGTAAAATAACTTTTGGACTTCTGTTACTTATACTTCTTGATATAAATCCAAGTAATCTGTTAGCCTTAATGCACACACTTAGGCACTGTTGTCTTGGCTTCACATTTCTGCTTACCATGACTCCCAAGTGTTTTTCATATTCTGTATCTTCAGACTCTACTTCTCCTAGTTTATAACTTTGAGGGTTATTTTCAGTCCCAAGGACTAGGACTTTACATTTGTCCACATTGAACTTCGTCTGTCGCTTTCCAGACCAAGATTTTTAACTTGTCCAAATCCTCCTGGAATTCATAGGTATCCTCCTTAGTATCAATCATTTGGCCTATTTTTGTTTCATCAGCGAATTTACTCATGTCACTTGTAATTCCCTTCATCAAGTTCACTAATGTAAATTATGATTTTGTGGAACGCCACTAGTGACCTGTCCTCACTCAGACTTGACGCCATTAATGCAAACTCTCTGCTTTCGATTGATAAGCCCTGTCTCTATCCATGCTAGAACTTACCTCCTATACCATGAGCTGCCACTTTTGTAAGGTATTCTATCAAAGGCTTTACTTAAATCCAAATAAACAACATCATATTCTTTATCGTTGTCCACTGCCTCAAATATTTTATTAAGGAACATCAGTCCCCTCGATGGAGGTTCCTTGATGCTTGTGAGCTGCTCTTGATCTAGGGAATTGGATCTGTGCTCCAGTTCCTTGAATTGAGTCTAAATACCTTCCACCCCCCTACAGGCACTGTATAAACCCTTTGGGTTTAGCTCTCCACCATGATTATAATAATAATAATAATAATAATAATAATAATAATAATAATGAACATCAGTAAATTTGTGAGGCAGGAAGTCCTCTTGTGAACCCATAGCGAAGTTCATTAATGAAATTATGCTCAAGATGACTTCTAATAATATCAGTTATAACTGATGCTAATAATTTGCCTACGAGAGACTTACTGGACGGAAATTTGATGGAATGGACTTATCTCTTGATTTAAATATAGGAATTACATTAGCCATCTTCCACATCTCTGGCACAACACCAGTTTAGACGGACTCACACGCTCGTTAAGTTCCAGCTTCCTCTCTTTAAGTATTCTTAAAAAATCATTCGTTGGGGCCCAGGGGCTTGTTTTGTTTCAGTTTATCTACCTGTTTGATAATCTTCTTCCCCGTGACAGTAATAGTACTTCATTTTTTTTCATGGCTTTAGATATCACGTATGTCTTGTATTAATGTTGATAGAATTACCGATAATATGTTAGGTAAAAAGAGATGCTGGTTATAGTTTATTCCTTTCTAGGTGCTCCAGCACTCTCCTGATAAGCTTCTCCATGACTGCATACAATACATGTCAGTGACACTGGTCTGTAGTTTAATGCTACCTACATCTCTCGATAGACGTGTTGAAGACTAGTGGTAGTGATAGTGTTAGTGGTACACAGTGCCTCTGCTCTCTCTTGCAGGACCCACGGATATATGGTGTCCGGGCCACCGCCTTTGAGGTATCTAGCTCACTTAACAGCCTCTTCACCTCCTCATCAGTTGTGTGTAGTGTGTCCAGCACTTGTTGGTGTACCCTTCCGTCCAGGTTTGCTGGAGTCCTTTCTGTCTCCACTGAAAACACTTCCTTAAATCTCGTGTTGAGCTCCTCACATACTTCTTTGTCGTGTCTTGTGATCTCCCCTCCTTCCTTCCTTCCTTCCTTCCTCAATCTGATTACCTGATCCTTGACTGTTGTTTTCCTCCTGATGTGGCTGTACATCAGCTCTGGGTCAGATTTGGCTTTCGATGCTATGTCATTGTCATAGTACCACTGGGCTTCCCTCCTTATCCATGCATATTCATTTCTAGCTCTTCGGCTAATCTCCTTATTTTCCTGGGTCCTTTGTCTTCTATACCTTTTCCATTCTCTAGCACACTTAGTTTTGGTCTCTCTACACCTTTGGGTGAACCAAGGACTCGGTCTGGTCTTCCCATTGTTTCTGTTGCCCTTGAGTACGAGCCTCTCCTCTGCCTCCTTGCATTTTGTGGTCACGTATTCCATCATTTCATTTACTGTTTTTCCCACTAGTTCTCTTTCCCACTGTACCTCGTGCAGGAAATTACTCATGCCTGTGTAGTCCCATCTTTTGTAGTTTGGCTTCTCCCGTCCAACTCGTGCTGCTTCCTTCTCCTCTTTTAACTCTACAATGTGTATGTACTCACCTAGTTGTGGTTGCAGGGGTCGAGTCACTGTTCCTGTGTGTGTGTGTGTGTGTGTGTACTCCTACACACCTCCATGAAATCATTTTTATAATATTATTATTTTATTATTATTATTATTATTATTATTATTATTATTATTATTATTATTATTATTATTATTATTATTATTATTATTATTATTATTATTATCATCATCATTATTATTATTATTATCATCATTATTATAATAATTATCAACATCATTGTTATTATTATTCTTTTCTAAACTGTAACTAACTTTCTCTCTGAGAAACACTGTCATCACTGATACAATGACTCAGAAACACTGTCAACACTGATACAATGACTCAGAAACACTGTCAACACTGATAAAATGACTGAGAAACACTGTCAACACTGATACAATGACTGAGAAACACTGTCAACACCGATACAATGACTCAGAAACACTGTCAACACTGATACAATGACTGAGAAACACTGTCAACACTGATACAATGACTGAGAAACACTGTCAACACTAATACAATGACTGAGAAACACTGTCAGCACTGATACAATGACTGAGAAACACTGTCAACACCGATACAATGACTCAGAAACACTGTCAACACTGATACAATGATTGAGAAACACTGTCAACACTGATACAATGACTCAGAAACACTGTCAACACTGATACAATGATTGAAAAACACTGTCAACACTGATACAATGACTGAGAAACACTGTCAACACTGATACAATGACTCAGAAACACTGTCAACACTGATACAATGACTCAGAAATACTGTCAACACTGATACAATGACTCAGAAACACTGTCAACACTGATACAATGACTCAGAAACACTGTCAACACTGATACAATGACTCAGAAACACTGTCAACACTGATACAATGACTCAGAAACACTGTCAACACCGATACAATGACTCTGAAACACTGTCAACACTAATACAATGACTCAGAAACACTGTCATCACTGATACAATGACTGAGAAACACTGTCATCACTGATACAATGACTCAGAAACACTGTCATCACTGATACAATGACTGAGAAACACTGTCAACACTGATACAATGACTGAGAAACACTGTCTTCATTGGTAGAATGACTGAGAAACACTGTCAACACCGATACAATGACTCAGAAACACAGTCAACACTAATACAATGAATGAGAAACACTGTCAACACTGATACAATGACTGAGAAACACTGTCAATACTGATACAATGACTGAGAAACACTGTCAACACTAATACAATGAATGAGAAACACTGTCAACACTGATACAATGATGAGAAACACTGTCAACACCGATACAATGACTCAGAAACACAGTCAACACTAATACAATGAATGAGAAACACTGTCAACACTGATACAATGACTCAGAAACACTGTCAACACTAATACAATGAATGAGAAACACTGTCAACACTGATACAATGACTCAGAAACACAGTCAACACTAATACAATGAATGAGAAACACTGTCAACACTGATACAATGACTGAGAAACACTGTCATCAATGATACAATGACTCAGAAACACTGTCAACACTGATACAATGACTGAGAAACACTGTCAACACTGGTACAATGACTGAGAAACACTGTCAACACTGATACAATGACTCAGAAACACTGTCAACACAGATACAATGACTCAGAAACACTGTCAACACTGATACATTGACTATGAAAACTTCTAAACAAACTTGAAACTCTGATTTGGAGAAACCTTGGAAAGTCTTTGGAAACTTGGAAACTAAAAAACTCTGAAAAAATTGGAAAACTCTTGGAACTCTTAATGAATTTTGGAAAAACTTTGTGAAAATTTTAAAACTTGAAAAACTAATAAACTCTTGATTGGTTCTTGAGAAAACTCTAAAATAATTCTTGAAACTGTGAAAATAAGAATATTTTCTACTTCTGACTCCTGAATGCTACTCTCTCTCTCCTCTCTCTCTCTCTCTCTCTCTCTCTCTCTCTCTTCTCTCTCTCTCTCTCTCTCTCTCTCTCTCTCTCTCTCTCTCTCTCTCTCTCCTCTCTCTCTCTCTCTCTCTACTCTCTTCTCTCTCTTCTCTCTACTCTATCTCTCTCTCTCTCTCTCTCTCCCTTCTCTCCTCTCTCCTCTCTTCTTTCTCTCTCTTGTAGCACGGACCTGGCAGCTTTCTCCCAGGGTAAGATATATTAATTGGGAGAAAGGTGCCAGAGTGGAGGGAATATTATTGACTGACTCCTGGATCATGTTTCAGACATGTTTGTGAAGCGAGGATATCTCTGGCCTGTCATGTCTGTCTTCACTCTGTATGGTACCAGTATCACGGTCTTCACTCTGTATGGTACCAGTATCACGGTCTTCACTCTGTATGGTACCAGTATCACGGTCTTCACTCTGTATGGTACCAGTATCATGGTCTTCACTCTGTATGGTACCAGTATCACGGTCTTCACTCTGTATGGTACCAGTATCACGGTCTTCACTCTGTATGGTACCAGTATCACGGTCTTCACTCTGTATGGTTAAAGTATCACTGTCTTCACTCTGTATGGTACCAGTATCACGGTCTTCACTCTGTATGGTACCAGTATCACGGTCTTCACTCTGTATGGTACCAGTATCACGGTCTTCACTCTGTATGGTACCAGTATCATGGTCTTCACTCTGTATGGTACCAGTATCACGGTCTTCACTCTGTATGGTACCAGTATCACTGTCTTCACTCTGTATGGTACCAGTATCACGGTCTTCACTCTGTATGGTACCAGTATCACGGTCTTCACTCTGTATGGTACCAGTATCACGGTCTTCACTCTATATGGTACCAGTATCATGGTCTTCACTCTGTATGGTACCAGTATCACGGTCTTTACTCTGTATGGTACCAGTATCACGGTCTTCACTCTGTATGGTACCAGTATCACGGTCTTCACTCTTTATGGTACCAGTATCATTTTCTTCTATACAAACTGTTCCCAGCATGGAGGTTTGATCCGTCAAGACAGAAATATTTGATAAATTTGAGATCTTTTTTGTCACCTGGCAACACTGCAGCATTCAGACTCTCATTTTTATCTGGCGACTGGCATCACTGCGGCCTTCAGGTCCATAGCGCGGCCTTGGCTACATTGCAGCCGTTACAATCGCTATATTTTTTTTGTAGCTGACCTGGCAATACTGTAGCCCTCACTACCATGAGTTTTTTTCTCCGAGTTATAATATTGTAGAAGTGGGAAGCATGTATTTTTTCCCTTCTGCTTGGCAATACTGCAGCCTGTATAGTCGTGTTTTTTTTCCTGCTTGGCAATACTGCAGCCTGTGTAGTCGTGTTTTTTCCTGCTTGGCAATACTGCAGCCTGTATAGTCGTGTTTTTTTTCCTGCTTGGCAATACTGCAGCCTGTGTAGTCGTGTTTTTTTTCCTGCTTGGCAATACTGCAGCCTGTATAGTCGTGTTTTTTTTCCTGCTTGGCAATACTGCAGCCTGTATAGTCGTGTTTTTTTTCCTGCTTGGCAATACTGCAGCCTGTGTAGTCGTGTTTTTTTCCTGCTTGGCAATACTGCAGCCTGTGTAGTCGTGTTTTTTTCCTGCTTGGCAATGATCTATCTCTTACAATGACCTGATTTTTTTCTTTACTTGGTAGTACTGTCACTTTCAGATTCAGGCGCTGTTGTCCAGGTGGCAACATTGTAACTCTCAGAATTCATTGATTTTCTACTTGGCAACACTGTAGCCTAGGAAGTTATGTAGTGAGGTCGCACTACACGACAAGGTCACTGTAGTGAGGTCACACTACACGACAAGGTCACTGTAGTGAGGTCACACTACACGACAAGGTCACTGAAGTGGGGTCACACTACAAGACAAGGTCACTAGTGAGGTTACACCACACAAGGTCACTGTAGTGAGGTCACACCACACAAGGTCACTGTAGTGAGGTCACAACACACAGGGTCACTGTAGTGAGGTCACACTACACGACAAGGTCACTGTAGTGAGGTCACACCATACAAGGTCACTGTAGTGAGGTCACACCACAAAGGTCACACCTCAGGTCACTACGAAATAGTCTTGGGTACACTGGAAGACAAAAGACTGCGACAAAGTGTCATGGCGCAAACTGGTCACACAAGAGTAACTACAAAAGTAATGGATTCATAATTTTCAAAGAAATGGAACTCCCAAAGTAATAATAACAATAATAATAATAATAATAATAATAATAATAATAATAATAATAATAATAATAATAATATAATATAATATAATAATATAATATATTATTATTATTAATAATAATAATAATAATAATAATAATAAAATATATAATAATAATAATAATAATAATAATAATAATCTTTATTTCTACTACTATATAGAAGCCCTGGTTATGCAGAGCATTAGATAAAGTAGAGCGACACATCACCTGCACAAGGTCACTATTATGAGGGGGGGTGTCAAAAACAGTCAGGATAGTGAGGTCCACACTACACGCAACGTACCGACAGGGGTCACACTCAGACGGTTCACTGAGGTGGTGAACCCATGGACGGTAGTGAGTGTCACCCAAGGAAGGTCAGTCCTGGTAGTGTCTTCCACCGACGGGTGTCTAGTGTCTCTCAGACGGTAGTGGTCGTGTCACATCGGACGAGTAGTGTAACTGGTCACTCTCACTACGAATGTCTGTGTTTCTCATGACGGTAGTGTTCTGTGTTTCTCATGACGGTAGTGTTCTAGTGTTTCTCATGACGGTAGTGTTCTGTGTTTCATGACGGTAGTGTTCTGTGTTTCTATGACGGTAGTGTTCTGTGTTTAACTATGACGGTAGTGTTCTGTGTTTATAATGACGGTAGTGTTCTGTTTTCTCATGACGGTAGTGTTCGTGTTTCTACATGACGGTAGTGTTCGTGTTTAACATGACGGTAGTGTTCTTGTATTTATATATTTCTTTTTCTATACTAGAGCTGGTTTCAGATGGAATTTCATTTTTACGGAGGTCGTGTAACAGACCTATTTTCTGTGGAACATGACGAGGTTCTTGAACAGCTATGTTCGTCTCAAAACGGTAGTGTTGTGTCTACAAGTCGGTCCGACGTAGATCTGGCTCATAGGAGCCGTGTTTCTCATGACGGTAGTGTTCTGTGTTTCTCATGACGGTAGTGTTCTGTGTTTCTCGACGGTATTTTCTCTGTGTTTTCTGACGGTAGTGTTCTGTGTTTCTAGACGTGTTCTGTGTTTCTCATGACGGTAGTGTTCTGTGTTTCTCATGACGTAGTGTTCTGTGTTTCTCATGACGGTAGTGTTCTGTGTTTCTCATGACGGTAGTGTTCTGTGTTTCTCATGACGGTAGTGTTCTGTGTTTCTCATGACGGTAGTGTTCTGTGTTTCTCATGACGGTAGTGTTCTGTGTTTCTCATGACGGTAGTGTTCTGTGTTTCTCATGACGGTAGTGTTCTGTGTTTCTCATGACGGAAGTGTTCTGTGTTTCTCATGACGGTAGTGTTCTGTGTTTCTCATGACGGTAGTGTTCTGTGTTTCTCATGACGGTAGTGTTCTGTGTTTCTCATGACGGTAGTGTTCTGTGTTTCTCATGACGGTAGTGTTCTGTGTTTCTCATGACGGTAGTGTTCTGCATGGTTTCCTCATGACGGTAGTGTTCTGTGTTTCTCATGACGGTAGTGTTCTGTGTTTCTCATGACGGTAGTGTTCTGTGTTTCTCATGACGGTAGTGTTCTGTGTTTCTCATGACGGTAGTGTTCTGTGTTTCTCATGACGGTAGTGTTCTGTGTTTCTCATGACGGTAGTGTTCTGTGTTTCTCATGACGGTAGTGTTCTGTGTTTCTCATGACGGTAGTGTTCTGTGTTTCTCATGACGGTAGTGTTCTGTGTTTCTCATGACGGTAGTGTTCTGTGTTTCTCATGACGGTAGTGTTCTGTGTTTCTCATGACGGTAGTGTTCTGTGTTTCTCATGACGGTAGTGTTCTGTGTTTCTCATGACGGTAGTGTTCTGTCGGCGAGTGTCTGTCAGCGAGTTCGTTTTCTGCGGGTTCTTGTTTCTGACGAGTGTCTGTGTTCAGGAGTGTTCGTTTCTGACGATGTTCTGTTTTCATGACGGAGGTTCGTTTCAGACAGTTCTGTGTTTCTCGACGTTTCGGTTTCTGAGGGTTCTGGTTTCTCAGAGTATTCGTGTTTCACAGTGTTCTGTCTCACGAGCGTGTTTCTATGACGTGTTTGTGTTTCATGACGGTAGTGTTCTGTTTTCATGACAGGTTCTGCCATGACGAGTGCTGTGCAGACGAGTTTGTTTCAGAGGAGTTTTGTTTCTGACCTGCCATGACAGTGTTCTTGTTTCCATGACATTCTGTGTCCATACGATGTTTGCTCAGAGCGAAGGAGTGCTTGTTTCTCAGACGGTGGTTGGTTTCTGCTTTTCTTTCCTGACGGTAGTTCTGTGTTTCGGGTGTTCTGTGTTTCATGACGGTAGTGTTCGTGTTTCCATGACGGAGTGTTCTGTGTTCGACGGATGTCTGTGTTTCATGAGGAGGTCTGTGTTTCACGGAGGTTCTGTGTTTCGACGGAGTGTTCTGTTCTCACGGAGTGTCTGTGTTTCAGACGGTGTTTGTGTTCTATGAGGAGTGTTCTGTGTTTCAGACGAGTGTTCTGTTTGACGGAGTGTTCTGGTTCATGGAGTGTCGTGTTTCAGCGAGTGTTCTTTCAGACGGAGTGTTCTGTGTTGTTCTCATGCGGTATGTTTGTGTTTCTCATGACGGAGTGTTCTTGTTTCTCATGACGGAGTGTTCTGTGTTTCTCATGACGGAGTGTTCTGTGTCATGACGGAGTGTTCTGTTTTTATGACGGTAGTGTTCTGTGTTCTCATGACGGTAGTGTTCTGTGTTTCTCATGACGGTAGTGTTCTGTGTTTCTATGACGGTAGTGTTCTGTTTTCTCATGACGGTAGTGTTCTGTGTTTCTCATGACGGAGTGTTCTGTGTTTCTCATGACGGTGTTCTGTGTTTCTCATGACGGAGTGTTCTGTGTTTCTCTGACGAGTGTTCTGTGTTTCTCATGACGGGTTGGTTCTCGGTCTGTGTTTCTCATGACGGAAGTGTTCTGTGTTTCTATGACGGAAGTGTTCTGTGTTTCTCATGACGGAAGTGTTCTGTGTTTCTCATGACGGAGTGTTCTGTGTTTCTCATGTCGGTAGGTTCTGTGTTTCTCATGACGGAGTGTTCTGTGTTTCTCATGACGGAAGTGTTCTGTGTTTCTCATGACGGAAGTGTTCTGTGTTTCTCATGACGGTAGTGTTCTGTGTTTCTCATGACGGTAGGGTTCTGTTTTTCTCATGACGGAAGTGTTCTGTGTTTCTCATGACGGAAGTGTTCTGTGTTTCTCATGACGGAAGTGTTCTGTGTTTCTCATGACGGAAGTGTTCTGTGTTTCTCATGACGGAAGTGTTCTGTGTTTCTCATGACGGAAGTGTTCTGTGTTTCTCATGACGGAAGTGTTCTGTGTTTCTCATGACGGAAGTGTTCTGTGTTTCTCATGACGGAAGTGTTCTGTGTTTCTCATGACGGTAGTGTTCTGTGTTTCTCATGACGGAAGTGTTCTGTGTTTCTCATGACGGTAGTGTTCTGTGTTTCTCATGACGGAAGTGTTCTATGTTTCTCATGACGGTAGTGTTCTGTGTTTCTCATGACGATAGTGTTCTGTGTTTCTCATGACGGTAGTGTTCTGTGTTTCTCATGACGGTAGTGTTCTGTTTTTCTCATGACGGAAGTGTTCTGTGTTTCTAATGACGGTAGTGGTCTGTGTTTCTCATGACGGTAGTGTTCTGTTTTTCTCATGACGGAAGTGTTCTGTGTTTCTCATGACGGAAGTGTTCTGTGTTTCTCATGACGAAAGTGTTCTGTGTTTCTCATGACGGAAGTGTTCTGTGTTTCTCATGACGGAAGTGTTCTGTGTTTCTCATGACGGAAGTGTTCTGTGTTTCTCATGACGGTAGTGTTCTGTGTTTCTCATGACGGTAGTGTTCTGTGTTTCTCATGACGGAAGTGTTCTTCTGTTATATATGTACATGATATTCAGTGAGGATAAATTTCACTTACTACACCTTGGAATAAATTAAGAATTAAAAATTAGAATGGAGAATAAGACAAACTCAGACCACTAAATAAAGAGGAAAATCAAGGTGAAGGACCTAGGAGTGATAATGTCAGTAGATCTCACTCTGAAGGATGACAACATTGTCACAGCCGCCAGGAAAATGAGACGTTGGATAACTAGAACCTTGTAAACAAGAAATGGTAAGTCAGTGATGATATTCTGGACTGTTATATTGTTGGACGCTAACTGTCCATGTCAGGGCAGGTGGACGCTAACTGTCCATGTCAGGGCAGGTGGACGCTAACTGTCCATGTCAGGGCAGGTGGACGCTAACTGTCCATGTCAGGGCAGGTGGACGCTAACTGTCCATGTCAGGGCAGGTGGACGCTAACTGTCCATGTCAGGGCAGGTGTACGCTAACTGCCCATGTCAGGGCAGGTGGACGCTAACTGTCCATGTCAGGGCAGGTGTACGCTAACTGTCCATGTCAGGGCAGGTGGACGCTAACTGTCCATGTCAGGGCAGGTGGACGCTAACTGTCCATGTCAGGGCAGGTGGACGCTAACTGTCCATGTCAGGTCAGGTGGACGCTAACTGTCCATGTCAGGGCAGGTGTACGCTAACTGTCCATGTCAGGGCAGGTGGACGCTAACTGCCCATGTCAGGGCAGGTGGACGCTAACTGTCCATGTCAGGGCAGTGTACGCTAACTGTCCATGTCAGGGCAGGTGGACGCTAACTGTCCATGTCAGGGCAGGTGGACGCTAACTGTCCATGTCAGGGCAGGTGTACGCTAACTGTCCATGTCAGGGCAGGTGGACGCTAACTGTCCATGTCAGGGCAGGTGGACGCTAACTGCCTATGTCAGGGCAGGTGGACGCTAACTGTCCATGTCAGGGCAGGTGGACGCTAACTGTCCATGTCAGGGCAGGTGGACGCTAACTGCCTATGTCAGGGCAGGTGGACGCTAACTGTCCATGTCAGGGCAGGTGGACGCTAACTGCACATGTCAGGGCAGGTGGACGCTAACTGCCTATGTCAGGGCAGGTGGACGCTAACTGTCCATGTCAGGGCAGGTGGACGCTAACTGTCCATGTCAGGGCAGGTGGACGCTAACTGTCCATGTCAGGGCAGGTGGACGCTAACTGTCCATGTCAGGGCAGGTGGACGCTAACTGTCCATGTCAGGGCAGGTGGACGCTAACTGTCCATGTCAGGGCAGGTGGACGCTAACTGCCATGTCAGGGCAGGTGGACGCTAACTGTCCATGTCAGGGCAGGTGGACGCTAACTGTCCATGTCAGGGCAGGTGGACGCTAACTGTCCATGTCAGGGCAGGTGGACGCTAACTGTCCATGTCAGGGCAGGTGGACGCTAACTGTCCATGTCAGGGCAGGTGGACGCTAACTGTCCATGTCAGGGCAGGTGGACGCTAACTGCCCATGTCAGGGCAGGTGGACGCTAACTGTCCATGTCAGGGCAGGTGGACGCTAACTGTCCATGTCAGGGCAGGTGGACGCTAACTGTCCATGTCAGGGCAGGTGGACGCTAACTGTCCATGTCAGGGCAGGTGGACGCTAACTGTCCATGTCAGGTCAGGTGGACGCTAACTGTCCATGTCAGGGCAGGTGGACGCTAACTGTCCATGTCAGGGCAGGTGGACGCTAACTGCCCATGTCAGGGCAGGTGGACGCTAACTGTCCATGTCAGGGCAGGTGGACGCTAACTGTCCATGTCAGGGCAGGTGGACGCTAACTGTCCATGTCAGGGCAGGTGGACGCTAACTAGCCATGTGCAGAGCAGGTGGACGCTAACTGTCCATGTCAGGGCAGGTGGCGCAACTGCTATG
>WNWK01000655.1:260000-280000 GCA_009830355.1 Cherax destructor | reverse complement strand
AGTCCTTTGAGTTGTGGAACTAACCTTGTGTGTGTGTGTGTGTACTCACCTAGTTGTACTCACCTAGTTGTGGTTGCAGGGGTCGAGTCATAGCTCCTGGCCCCCGCCTCTTCACTGGCCGCTACTGTGTGTGTGTGTGTGTGTGTGTGTGTTTGTGTGTGTGTGTGAGTGTGAGATATTTTAATAATCAGCGTCCACGTCACTATGCAGTAATAGTTATCACACTGAGTCTTTATCTAGCTTTAAAGTTAGTTTTAATCTAGTTAAATTTAGTTATTAACTAGACGGATGCAGGGACTACCCAAATCAAGCTAACTCTACTGCAGTTAGTGATAGTTATGCATAGTGCTACATAAGCTAGGGGAGAGACAGCATCGATCCGATGCATTAGAGGGAGGCTGGCTCCAGTGTCTAGCATGGATCTCTCTCTCTCTCTCTCTCTCTCTCTCTCTCTCTCTCTCTCTCTCTCTCTCTCTCTCTCTCCTGGCGCCGAGGTATGCTTGCCAGTTGGGTTGGGAAACTGGCTGCCTCGTGTCGGTTATTTTTTTCCACACTGAGGTAATTCCAGGTGTAACAACCCTGTTGGAGCAGGAAGCTGTCTTGACGGCCTCGTCGTGCGTGAGGTTCCCGACGCACTTCGCGAAGGCTTGACGCTTCGTGACGTACGCTCAGTATATCGGTCGGGACGTGTGTCTGGTGGATCCACCGCCAGGTATATATGATATATGGAGGGTAGTGTTGTGTCTACAGTGTGCTCTCACCTCTCAGTAATGACGTGTTGTATCTACAACAGCAGAACAGACACATGTGCAACTCTTGGATATCTTTATTGAGGAAAAGTTTAGCCAAACAGTGGCTTCATCAGTCCATGCAAAGAGTGGTAAAGATCGGAAGGAGTTGGAGGCAATCAGTCGCTCAGCCTTGGGACCTTTTCTAACGCATCTATGAGTTTGTCCGCCACATGCGGGCACCAGACTCCCGCTGCATATGTCAATACCAGCCTAATACAAGGAATAAGCATCCATCTTGCACCATCCATGTATTGCAAAGTAGTCTTATAACTCGCCTGTGAGACATACCAATTTCTCACCAATTGGATGAATTATATTCTGTCGACCAGTTACTTTTGGGTTGATAATAACTGCTGGATTTCTCTCTCTCCCTCTAACCGCCACTTTCAAAATCTTGTCAGTGAGACACTGTTCTTCATTACGGCATTTATCTTCTATATTCGATTCCATTATCCATATCTTACTCTCCTCAAATTATTCATGTTCTCCGGTATCTCTCTCTCTTTTTACACAGTGTTTTACAAGGCTAGGTAAAGGGTTCCTAATTTTATTTACAAGCTAAGAGCTGTTATCTACATCAACTCATTTTAAGGGATGAAGTTGGAGCCATCTGTGCGCCAGCGATTTCACATTTGGTCAACTGAATTTATTTCGTTAATATCGTTATGTTGTACGAACATGTTCTAGACTCGAGTCATCCTGGGAATAAATGATCTCAGATGAAGTGATGTTCTCTCTCTCTCTCTTTCTCTCTCTCTCTCTCTCTCTCTCTCTCTCTCTCTCTCTCTCTCTCTCTCTCTCTCTCTCTCTCTCTCTCTCTCTCTCTCTCTCCTACACACTCACCCTCTACCTTGACTGTCCCTCAAGGGACGTGTCTGGATGCTTGCTTGAGGGTCAATAAACGCTGTTTGATGACCCCGCCTCGACGCTCCTGTGTTTGTTCTATGCCTCAGTGTGCGTTTATTCTAGGCACCAGTGTGTTTGTTCTATGCCTGAGTGTGTTTGTTCTATGTGTTTGTAAGTATTTGGATGTTTTTATAGCGGACAGATGCAGCCTTGAAGTATGCACGCAGGCTAGGGAATTGTAAGAGAGATAAATAGAAAGATAGAGATAGATAGATAGATAGATAGATAGATAGATAGATGAGAGAGAGAGAGAGAGAGAGAGAGAGAGAGAGAGAGAGAGAGAGAGAAGATGTGCAGGTGTGGCACTCTCAACAGGAGTGCCCACCTGCACTTTTCGCTCACCTGGAGCACTTGTGTCCTCCTCCCCTCCAGACCTACCACAAGAACTGTACCAGCACTGTCACTGTTAGTGCCCCAGTAACACTGTCACTGTTAGTGCCCCAGTAACACTGTCACTGTTAGTGCCCCAGTAACACTGTCACTGTTAGTGCCCCAGTAACACTGTCACTGTTAGTGCCCCAGTAACACTGTCACTGTTAGTGCCTCAGTAACACTGTCACTGTTAGTACCACAGTAACACTATCACTGTTAGTGCCCCAGTAACACTGTCACTGTTAGTGCCCCAGTAACACTGTCACTGTTAGTGCCTCAGTAACACTGTCACTGTTAGTACCACAGTAACACTATCACTGTTAGTGCCCCAGTAACACTGTCACTGTTAGTGCCACAGTAACACTGTCACTGTTAGTGCCTCAGTAACATTGTCACTGTTAGTACTACAGTAACACTGTCACTATTAGTGCCCCAGTAACACTGTCACTGTTAGTGCCCCAGTAACACTGTCACTGTTAGTACTACAGTAACACTGTCACTGTTAGTGCCCCAGTAACACTGTCACTGTTAGTGCTCTAGTAACACTGTCACTGTTAGTGCCCCAGTAACACTGTCACTGTTAGTACCACAGTAACACTGTCACTCTTAGTACCACAGTAACACTGTCACTGTTAGTACCACAGTAACACTGTCACTGTTAGTACCACAGTAACACTGTCACTGTTAGTACCACAGTAACACTGTCACTGTTAGTACCACAGTAACACTGTCACTGTTAGTACCACAGTAACACTGTCACTGTTTGTGTCACAGTAACACTGTCACTGTTAGTACTACAGTAACACTGTCACTGTTTGTGCCACAGTAACACTGTCACTGTTAGTACCACAGTAACACTGTCACTGTTTGTGCCACAGTAACACTGTCACTGTTAGTACCACAGTAACACTGTCACTGTTAGTACCACAGTAACACTGTCACTGTTAGTACCACAGTAACACTGTCACTGTTTGTGCCACAGTAACACTGTCACTGTTAGTACCACAGTAACACTGTCACTGTTAGTACCACAGTAACACTGTCACTGTTTGTGCCACAGTAACACTGTCACTGTTAGTACCACAGTAACACTGTCACTGTTAGTACCACAGTAACACTGTCACTATTAGTGCCCCAGTAACACTGTCACTGTTAGTGTCCTAGTAACACTGTCACTGTTAGTACCACAGTAACACTGTCACTGTTAGTACCACAGTAACACTGTCACTGTTAGTAACACAGTAACACTGTCACTGTTAGTACCACAGTAACACTGTCACTGTTAGTACCACAGTAACACTGTCACTGTTAGTACCACAGTAACACTGTCACTGTTAGTGCCCCAGTAACACTGTCACTGTTAGTACCACAGTAACACTGTCACTGTTAGTACCACAGTGTGGTGTGTGTCGTCACACACACACACAAGGAAAGTCTTTCATGATATTTCCTGAACGAAAAACATGTTGGTCCAGGACCACTGTGTCCCCTGGTACATAGTGGTCCAGGACCACTGTGTCCCCTGGTACATGGTGGTCCAGGATCACTGTGTCTCCCCTGGTACATGGTTGTCCAGGACCACTGTGTCTCCCCTGGTACATGGTGGTCCAGGACCACTGTCTCCCCTGGTACATGGTGGTACAGGGCCACTGTCTTTTCTGGCACATGGTGGTCCAGGACCACTGTGTCTCCCCTGTTACATGGTGGTCCAGGACCACTGTGTCCCTGGTACATGGTGGTCCAGGACCACTGTCTCTCCTGGTACCTGGTGATCCAGGACCACTGTGTCTCCCTTGGTACATGGTGGTCCAGGACCACTGTCTCCCCTGGTACATGGTGGTTCAGAACCCCAGTTTTCCCTAGTACCTGGTGGTTCAGGACTACTGTATCTTCCCTGTTACATTTTGGTCTAGGAGCACTGTCTCCCCTGGTACCTGGTGGTCCAGGACCACTGCTTCTCCCCTGGTACATGGTGGTCCAGGAGCACTGTCTCCCCTGGTATATAGTGGTTCAGAACCCCTATCTTCCCTGGTACCTGGTGGTCTAGGAGTACTGTCTCCTCTGGTACATGGTGGTCCAGGAGCGTTCTCTCCCCTGGTACATGGTGGTCGATGACCACTGTCTCCCCTTGTACATGGTGGTCCAGGATCACTGTGTCTCCCCATGTACATGTTGGTCCAGGACCACTGTCTCCCCTGGCACATGGTGGTCCAGAACCACTGTCTCCCCTGGTACATGGTGGTCCAGGACCACTGTCTCCCCTGGTACATGGTGGTCCAGGACCACTGTCTCCCCTGGTACATGGTGGTCCAGGATCACTGTGTCTCCCCTTGTACATGGTGGTCCAGGACCACTGTCTCCCCTGGTACATGGTGGTCCAGAACCACTGTCTCTCCTGGTACATGGTGGTCCAGGACCACTGTCTCCCCTGGTACATGTTAGTCCAGAACCACAGTCTCCCCTTGTACATGGTGGTCCAGAATCACTGTCTTCCCTGGTACCTTTTGGTCCAGGACCTGTTCTCCCTGTACATGGTGGCCCTATGACCCACTGTCTCCCTGGTAATGGTGGTCCAGGCACTGTCTCCCTGGTACATGGTGGTCCAGGACCACTGTCTCCCTGTACATGGTGGTCCAGGACACTGTGTCTCCCTGTACATGTGGTCCAGGACCACTGTATCTCCTCTGGTACATGGTGGTCTATGAGCATTGTCTCCCCTGGTACATGGTGGTCCAAGAGCATCGTCTCTCCTGGTACATGGTGGTCCAGGACCACTGTGTACCCTAGTACATGGTGGTCCAGGACCACTGTGTCCCTCCATGGATCTCCAGGCTGGTCCCCTGGATGGTGGTCCACGACACTGTACTCCCTGGTACATGGTGGTCCAAACCACTGTCATCCAGGTACATGGTGGTCCAGGACCACGTCTCCTGGTACATGGTGGTCCAGGACCCTGGTCTCCTCCGTACCTACAGGTCTACTCTCCATGGTCTCCTCCTGGTACTCTCTGGTCAATACTCTCTCAGTACTCAGTGCTGGTTTCTGGTACATCACGCCAGACCTCGGTCACTTGGAGGACTTTCTCTCTCTCTCTCTCTCTCTCTCTCTCTCTCTCTCTCTCTCTCTCTTTCTCTCTCTCTCTCTCTCTCTCTCCTCTCTCTCTCTCTCTCTCTCTCTCTCTCTCTCTCTCTCTCTCTCTCCCCTCTCTCCT
Organism: Cherax destructor; assembly: GCA_009830355.1. Taxonomy (NCBI): domain Eukaryota; kingdom Metazoa; phylum Arthropoda; class Malacostraca; order Decapoda; family Parastacidae; genus Cherax; species Cherax destructor. Next base: position 274,720 of record WNWK01000655.1, on the reverse strand, counting down.
CCTCACTCCTCTCTCTCTCTCTCTCTTCTCTCTCTCTCTCTCTCTCTCTCTCTCTCTCTCTCTCTCTCTCTCTATCTCTATCTCTCTATCTATCCATCTATCTCATTACGTATGCATTTATCTTCCTATCTCTATCTATGTATGTATCTATCTATCTCTATATTTTTATGTATCAATCTATCTATATATCTATCTCTATATATGTATGTATGTATGTATGTATCTATCTCTATCTCTCTATCTATGTATCTATTTATATCTATATATGCATGTATGTATGTATCTATCTATATATTTATCTATTTACTTATCTATCTATCTCAAGTAGTCTCCGCCTGCTGAGCGTTTCCTTCTATAGATCCATCATGTATAAGTTTGTATAATGTATAATGCTGCAGAAAGTATTGTATACTGCTGTATAATTCATGAGCAGTAAATGTTTACATTATTCTCGTTAAACAGACAAAAACTTGTCAAATTGAATACACTAATGTAGTTGTACACATGCTTTCATACACACACACACACACACACACACACACAGGGGCCAGGAGCTATGAATCGACCCCTGCAACCACAAATAGGTGAGTACACACACACGACAGAGACAGGATGTTCCAGAGAGGGGACACATAAACAAGGGGTCACAATTGGAAGCTGAAGACTCAGATGAATCAAAGGGATGTTGGGAAGTATTTCTTTAGTCATAGAGTTGTCAGAAAGTGGAATAGTCTGGCTAGTGACGTAGTGGAGGCAGGAACCATACATAGTTTTAAGACGAGGTTTGATAAAGCTCATGAAGCAGGGAGAGAGAGGACCTAGTAGCAATCAGTGAAGAGGCGGGGCCAGGAGCTATGTCTCAACCCCTGCAACCACAAATTGGTGAGTACACAGTGAACAAAACCCGATGACACCAGAGAATAGAACTCAGTATACTCATAAGAACTGAAAGAGAGAGAGGGAGAGAGAGAGAGAGAGAGAGAGAGAGAGAGAGAGAGAGAGAGAGAGAGAGAGAGAGAGAGAGAGAGAGAGAGAGAGAGAGGAGAGAGAGAGAGAGAGAGAGAGAGAGAGAGAGAGAGAGAGGGGGGGGAAAAGACCGCTGGAGATACAGGGAACGGATACAGGAAGACACAGCTGCAAGGTTAACACACATATGAGTCACAGGGATTTTAGGAAAAATTTCCACAGCCTGAGAGAGGTCAAAAGAAGTGACATTTTTGTACAAACTGGTTGAACCGGTCTTCATACACAGCTTTAAGAATAGGTATGACAGATCCCATGAGGCTAGTAAAGAGTGAACTAGATAACTACTAGGAGCTAAGACTCTCCCCCTGGAGCAGCAAGTAAGAGTTTAGATTTTGCCTCCGAAGTGGCTAGTATATTGTGCACCTCATATCCATCCTGTGGAGGGTAGCGCAAGAACATATGGACACACAGAAGACCCAGGAACTAGAACCCAAAATGATTTACAAGAGTGCGTCTGTATTTATATCTGCAGTTGACTTATCTGTTGCAAACAAATTTAGGAGATTTAATTTATATGTCTGGTATCTTATTTTCATTAATAAGATATCTTGACATATCACATACGTTATTATAGTGTCTATCTCTGATCGTTAATAAGTGGACAATTAAGCACATAGTGTTCAAGATAGTGACCATAGGGCTGGCCACATACTTTGCATTAGGTTTGATCGTCTTCTGCCAAAATGCCTGAAGTACTTGTAACCAAGCCTAAGCCAGACTCCTACGTCAGTCAGTACTTGTAACCAAGCCTAACCCAGACTCCTACAACGTCAGTCAGTACTTGTAACCAAGACTAAGCCTGACTAATACATCAGTCTGTTCACATTGCAAGTTGCTCTATAAACGTACTTAACTACGTTCCTGTTATCATAGTGGGTTATAGATCTACCCAGGCTTCTAACTGCCCTCCTATAACATTCAGTTTCAATATTTACTTCTCTACTAGCGTGATTCCTAACGCTAGACACATACCAAAGTTATATTCTACATTTTCCTTCGGGTATTTTTTTTGGTTAACACCAACCACTTGGATACCCAACAATTGCATAACCCAGGACAACATGGGTTTAGAACAGGTCGCTCCTGCCTCTCACAACCACTGAACCACTATGACATGGTCTTGGATGCACTGGAAGACAAACAAAATGCAGATGTAGTATACACAGACTTTGCGATAGCCTTCGACAAGTGCGATCATGGTGTAATAACACACAAAATGTGTGATAAAGAAATAACAGGAAGAATGGGTAGATGGATCTATAACTTCCTAACAAATAGAACACAAAGAGTAATAGTAAACAGAGTAAAGTCAGAGGCGGCTACATGAAATGCTCTGTTCCACAAGGTACAGTACTCGTTCCCATCCTGTTCCTCATCCTCATATCTGACATAGACAGAGATGTAAGTCACAGCACAGTGTCCTCCTTGCTGACGATATCAGAATTTGTATGACAGTGTCATCCATTGAGGATGACACTGTCATGCAAATCTCCAAGCGGACATTAACCAAGTCTTCAAATAGGGTTCAGAAAACAATATGAAGTTCAATGAGGACAAATTTCAATTATTCCGCTGTGAAAAACTTGATGAAATAAAAACAAATTCTAACCACACAATAGAGCGAGAAACTAATGTGAAGGACCTAGGAGTGATAATGTCAGAGGATCTCACTTTCAAAGACCACAACAATATATCTACCACATCTGCTAGGAAAATTATAGGATGGATAATGGGAACCTTCAAAACTAGGGATGCCAAGCCAATGATGATTCTCTTCAACAGCAGCTTGTTCTCTCTAGGCTTGAATACGGCTGTAAACTAACGGCCCCTTTCAAGCCAGACGAAAATGCAGTCCTGGAGAATATTCAGAAAATATTTGTATAAGTACAATAAAGAACCTCTATTACTGGGAACAGTTGAAGTCCATTGACCTGTACTTCTTAGAACACAGGCGAGAAATATACAACATAATTTACACCTGGAAAATCCTAGAAGGACTAGTCCCAAATCTGCACACGGAAATCACTCCTTACGAAAGCAAAAGACTCGGCCGGCGGTGCAACATCCCCCCAGTGAAAAGCAGGGGCGCCATGAGTACACTAAGAGACAACACAATTAGTGTCAGGGACCCAAGACTATTCAACTGCCTCCCAGCATGTATATGGGGAATTACCAACAGACCCCTGGCTGTCTTCAAGAAGTAACTGGACAGATACCTAAAGTCAGTACCTGACCAGCCGGGCTATGGTTCCTTCGTTGTATTGAGTGCTGCCAGCAGTAACAGCCTGGTTGATGAGGCCTTGGTCCACTTCGAGGCCTGGTCATGAACCGGGCCGCGGGGGCGTTGACCCCCGAAACACCCTCCAGGTACAGTGGTACCTCTACTTACGAGCAAAATTCGTTCCAGTCGGCTATTCAAGTGCCGATACCGAAGGAATTTTTTCCCATAAGAAATAATGTAAATTAGGTTAATCCATTTCAGACCCCCAAAAATACACTTACAAAAGCACCTACAAAAATACACTTACATGATTATTCGAGTTGGGAGCTGCTCGTAAGTAGAGGTACCACTGTATAAGAAGTAATACAGTATATGACTGAATCCATAACAATCGTACATTAATTCTTTCTTTCCTCGGATTTTTGAATATCTATACCCGACTTCTTCAATGATCATGTTGTTAGAGTCATTATGAGAGTCAAGAGCCTTCATTGATGACATAGAATCAGCAATAATCATAAAATCAAAGTGGATCTAAGCAGGAGTCTACTAGCAGTGGTGCACCTCCCTACATAAGAACGTAGGGCTCGATACGGTGTATGCTGTCAGTAGCCCTATAAACCCCAACAACAACAACAACAGTTAAGAACGATACCAACTATGTTGAGTTAGGCATAAGAATTAACAACTGGGAGTCTACACTGCAAACTGAATTGTTTGCCATCGTTAATGAAGCTAGAGTGAACAGCAGTTTAGTACACACACACATGCGCACTCAAATACATACACATTCATGCACATTCACTCACGAATACATATATATATATATATATATATATATATATATATATATATATATATATATATATATATATATATATATATATATATATATATATATATATATATATATATATATATATATACAGAAATAAACACACAAAATCACAGACAGAGAAAGTACATAGGAAAATACATGGGGTGCATAGAGGTTGCATGGGAAAATACATGGGAGTACATGGTAAGTACATGGGGGTACATGTGAAAGTACGTGGGACTACATGGGATACATGAAGGTACATGTGAAAGTACGTGGGACTACATGGGATACATGAAGGTACATGAAAGTATATGAAGGTATATGAGGATGCATGAAGGTACATGAAGGTACATAAAGAAGGTAAATGAGGGTACATCAAAGTGCATGAGGGTACATGAAGTTACATGAGGGTACATGAAGTTACATGAGGGTACATGAAGTTACATGAGGGTACAAAAAAGTACATGAAGGTACATGAGGGTACATAAAAGTACATGAAGGTACATAAGGGTACATTAAGGTACATGAGGTACATAAAAGTACGTGAGGGTACATAAAAGTACATGAGGGTACATGAAGGTACATGAGGGTACATAAAAGTACATGAAGGTATATGAAGGTACATGTACTTTCATGTACCCTCATCTCATGTAAATAGAATGAGAGAGAGAGAGAGAGAGAGAGAGAGAGAGAGAGAGAGAGAGAGAGAGAGAGAGAGAGAGAGAGAGAGAGAGAGAGAGAGTAGGGGGCAGCATTCCTTGCCACACCTCTTCAGGAAACTCTGTGGCAAGATCTCACGGACACAACACAACACACACACACACGCACACACACACACGCACACACACACACGCACACACACACACACACACACACTAGGTGAGTACACTAGGTGAGTACACACACACACACACATACACACACACACACACACACATACACACACACACACTAGGTGAGTACACTAGGTGAGTACACTAGGTGAGTACACACACACACACACACACACACACACACACACACACGAAATCTAGTACTGAAGAAAAATCAAATCTAAGAAAATCCAGCAAGACTGACACAGGTTGTGTCAAGGTAGACTGGACAGTGAAGGAAAGGGAGGCAGAAAAGAAGACATAGGAACTGAGAAGAAAGCAGAGGAGTGGAAGAGAAGAGAGAGAGAGAAACTACCCATCCCACGAGAGGGTACCAATAGTGTATAGGGAATATCACAAATGTGGCCAGAGAACAACTTGTCCCAGAGAACAGTAAGAGAACAACTTGCCCCAGAGAAAGGTAAGAGAACAACTTGCCCCAGAGAAAGGTAAGAGAACAACTTGCCCCAGAGAACAGTAAGAGAACAACTTGCCCCAGAGAACAGTAAGAGAACAACTTGCCCCAGAGAACAGTAAGAGAACAACTTGCCCCAGAGAACAGTAAGAGGTAGAAGACTGGGAGTGAGGTTCACAAACATTGCTGGAGTCACAAACAAATGCGAAGTTGTGATAGAGGAAACTCCTGATATTGCAGCTATTATTATATATATTATTAGAGCTATTAATATAGTTATTATTATAGCTATTACTATAGCTATTTTAGAGATGAAAATCTCGAGAATAATAACAAATGCGATATTCCCAGAGAGCTACCGTACAGTGAGAAACAAAGTTGAGAAAAACAAAGCCGGAGGAGATGTAGCAGCAGTGATGGTTGGAAACTACTGGAAATATTATGTTTATGGGCTATGTAGCAGGTAGTGTAATATCCAGAGAGAGAAAAAAAAGTTGATAAGTAAAACACATGTACAATAGTTAGGTATCTTTATTCCGAAACATTTGGCCTACACAGTAGGCTTCTTCAGTCTAATACAGAGGAGGGAGCGGAAGCAGTAGAGATGTAATCAGTCCGTCACCCTCGAAGTCGTAGTTTTGAGGTCTACCTGGAGGTCTACCTGGAGAGTGTTCCGGGGGTCAACGCCCCCGCGGCCCAGTCCTTGACCAGGCCCCGTGGTGGATCAGGGCCGCACGTAGTCCAACGTACGAACCACAGCCCAGCTGATTGGGTACTCATTTTAAGTATCTGTCCAGCTCCCTCTTGAAGGCAGCCAGAAGTCTATTGGTAATTCCCCTTATGCCTGGTGGAAAGCTGTTGAACCCCAGACACTTATTGTGTTTTCTCTTAGTGTACTCATGGCGCCCCTCTTTACATTGCTAAGGTTTATATCCCTGCTTAAGTCTGATATGAGGATGAGGAACAGGATAGAATGAGTATCGTACCTTGTGAAATATAGCTTTATACTGTCAACCTCCAACTTAACTGTTTACCATTACTCTATGTGTTCCATTAGTTAGAATGTTGACGATTCACCTGATATATAATCTGGAACAATATGAGGCAGTAGCAGCAGAATGGAGACCTATATACCTTCAAGGTGAGACGGAGAAAATCTTGACGACAGAAGAGGGTTTGATTTGAGAGGGACCTACCCAGTACGTATGCTACACCGCCTCTCTTCTGTCTTCAAGATTTTCTCCGTCTCACCTTGACAGTATATAAATCTCCATACTCTTTCTACAGCTTCACATTGTTCTAGATTAAGGAGCAGAATTCTTCTCCAGGCTTTGGAACTGACCACCTCAAAAATACGTCTTCGAGGCTGATGGTCTGATTACATCGTCTGCACATATCTACAACCTCTGCAGCCTCCTCTGTATTCGACTGAAGAAGCCTACTGTGTAGGCGAAACCTTTCGGAATGAAGGTACCTAACTGTTAAACATGTGTCGTACTTACTAACTAGTCAGTATTGTATACCATTATCATGATCACACTCAGATAAAAGCAATACTGACAGTGATATATAGTACAATCCTACACTAGATAATAGCCCAAGCAAGGAGTACAATTCTAATAAGAGGATAATGATTCCTGTGTTTACGACGGTAGAGGAGGGAACAAGAAGCAACGTTCAACTTCTGGTACAATGAAACTTCAATCATAAGGAAATTGACTGGGAAAACTGGAAATTCTCATCCATAAAACACAGAGAGAAATGGCGGAGTTAAGGGAGATCTTTTCGAGTCAACATGCGAAGGTAACAACAAGAGTGAGAGAAGGAGGAGACGAACCAGCGAGACTTGACATGGTCTTCACACAGACTGAACACGACACAGCTGAGATTTCTGATGCTGAATAACTATTCCAGCAATCACCTGGTACTAAGTTTTGAGTACCTGTTGGATAGTGGATTTGGAGACAGAAATGGAGGCAGTGAGTGGCAGGAATGGAGACTTCAGAAGAGGGGAACAATGATGGAATGAAAAACTTTCTGAAAATCACACTGGGAAAGAAAGTTGAAGCATAAGGAAGCATAAGGAAGCATAAGGAAGCATAAGGAAGGATGGAAGTAAGAAAGCCCAAGTGCGAAGATGAAGAGGGTAGATTCATGCCAAACTTGAAGAAAATAAATAAGACAAGCAGGAGTGCAGAGAAACCAAGAGAAGAAGCAAAGAGACTTCAAGAACCAAAAACAAAAGCACAGAAATAGGAAGAGAAGCTACAAGACAGTCTGAAAAAAAGTATCATCACAGATCAGAAAATAACTAAAAATGCTACAACTGCGAAGAAGCAAGTGATAATGCTGAGGGAGGGAGGGACGCTGATAATGCTGAGGGAGGGAGGGACGCTGATAATGCTGAGGGAGGGAGGGACGCTGATAAAGAGGGACAGAGAAGTATGTGATGAGGTCAGCAACAGAGCCAAAGAAGTCTTCACAGAAGAAAGTGGAAAACTGCATCACCACAACAGATGCTTGGAAGCATCACCACAATAGATGCTAGGAAGCATCACCACAACAGATGCTAGGAAGCATCACCACAATAGATGCTAGGAAGCATCACCACAACAGATGCTAGGAAGCATCACCACAACAGATGCTAGGAAGCATCACCACAACAGATGCTAGGAAGCATCACCACAACAGATGCTAGGAAGCATCGCCACAACAGATGCTAGGAAGCATCACCACAACAGATGCTAGGAAGCATCACCACAACAGATGCTAGGAAGCATCACCACAACAGATGCTTGGAAGCATCACTACAACAGATGCTAGGAAGCATCACCACAACAGATGCTAGGAAGCATCACCACAACAGATGCTAGGAAGCATCACCACAACAGATGCTAGGAAGCATCACCACAACAGATGCTAGGAAGCATCACCACAACAGATGCTAGGAAGCATCACTCACAACAGATGCTAGGAAGCATCACTCACAACAGATGCTAGGAAGCATCACCACAACAGATGCTAGGAAGCATCACCACAACAGATGCTAGGAAGCATCACCACAACAGATGCTAGGAAGCATCACCACAACAGATGCTAGGAAGCATCACCACAACAGATGCTAGGAAGCATCACCACAACAGATGCTAGGAAGCATCACCACAACAGATGCTAGGAAGCATCACCACAACAGATGCTAGGAAGCATCACCACAACAGATGCTAGGAAGCATCACCACAACAGATGCTAGGAAGCATCACCACAACAGATGCTAGGAAGACACACAACAGATGCCACAACAGATGCTAGGAAGCATCACCCAACAGATGCTAGGAAGCATCACCACAACAGATGCTAGGAAGCATCACCACAACAGATGCTAGGAAACATCACCACAACAGATGCTAGGAAGCATCACCACAACAGATGCTAGGAAGCATCACCACAACAGATGCTAGGAAGCATCACCACAACAGATGCTAGGAAGCATCACCACAACAGATGCTAGGAAGCATCACCACAACAGATGCTTGGAAGCATCACCACAACAGATGCTAGGAAGCATCACCACAACAGATGCTAGGAAGCATCACTACAACAGATGCTAGGAAGCATCACCACAACAGATGCTAGGAAGCATCACCACAACAGAAGAATAAGTGAGGATGTTATTAGCTTAAGTTAATGCAACAAAACACAGGGAACACAACAACACAGTAAGTGTTGACAGAAGGAACATCAGTCCCTCCCATCAGGACATCTGCCAGAAAATAAAAACTAAAAAAGGTAAATATTGTCGCCACATAAAAAATGAGGACAAAGAGGACGTACTGATTTATATGGCAGTATTTATCACATGCATACTGTCGAAAATTATCAAGACGATAGCTAGCAAAAGTATGTAGTGGAACACTTGGAGCCAAGGTTACGTAGAGAAACTGGGCATGGGTTTAGAAATGGAAAATCCTGTCTTACAAATTTGCTGGAGTTATGTGACAGTCTCATAACAGGAGAGCGCTGGCTGGATTGCATCTCTTGGGCTGAAAGAAAGACTTTGACACAGTACTACAAGAGAGATGTGTCCAGAAAGTAGAGAACGGAAGGGTTCAAAGGCAAGTTGCTCCAGAGGGTCAGGGAGAACGTGAAGGGAAGAACGTAGTGAGAAACAGTAAGGGATGAGACACCAGAATGAAAGTAATGAGTGGGATTCCTCAAGGCACAGATATTGTTCTTAATATACGTGAATGGGGAAGGATGAGAACAGGAGAGGACAGTGATAAACACTCCAGAGTGACCTGAACAAATTGAAGATTTGTTCACAAAAGTGGTTTATCTAGTTCAATACAAGCTAGTGCAAGGTCATGCCGTTCTGAGAAACTGAGGGAAGACCGGACACAGAGTACAACATGGGCGGAGAGAAGCTGCAGATATCAGAGTGAAAGGAACCTGAGGGTGAACATAACGCTGAGACCATCACCAGAACTACACGTAAGCTGGATGACGTCAGCAACATGTGTAACATTATCAAACATCAGAATAACATTCAGCAACTGGGATAAAGAATCCTTCAGAACCTTGTATACGACATTTGTCAGTGAGTCCGTGGCCCCAGCATGGAGCCCACACCTGCTCAAGACGGCAGACTCAGAAAAAGTCCAAAGATTGGCAAGCAGACTGGCGCCAGGACTGAGACGAGTGCACTGCAAGGACAGGTGAAGGAACTGAACCTGACCACCTTTGGCAGAGAGAAGAAGCACAAGTGGAGACATGATTACGACATACGAAATCTTGAGAAAGATAGATAAGGCAGATAAGGAGAGATTGTTTGAATTAGGAGGACCAGGACCCAGGGTACAGTGTTGAAGACACTCCCCCACCCCTCCCCCTTACCCTTCCCTCCTCCTTCTCCTCCTCCTCATCCTCCCCTCCTTTCCCCTACCTCTCCCTTCCCTCACCCCTCCATCCTCCTCCACACCCTCCCCTCCATCCACATCCCCTACACCCCCTTCCCTTACTCCCTCCCTTCCCCCAACTAACTCCCTCCCTCCCTTCATACTCCTCTCCTCCCTCCCTTCCCTCTCCCTCCCTCCCTACTTCCCCTCACTTTAATCCCTTCTCTCCCACGTCCAAGCCGCCTCCTCCCTCCCCTACTTCCCTTCCCTCCTTCTCCAATTCATTTCCTTCCTTTACCCTTCCCTCCCCCTACTCCCCCCTTCTCTGTCTCCTCACTTTCACTCTCACTTGTTTTATTCTTTTCTTTACTTATTAAATTTTGAGAAGTTATTTATTTATTTATGTCTGTTTGCTTTATTATTATTATTATTATTATTATTATTATTATTATTATTATTATTATTATTATTATTATTATTATTATTATTACTGTTATTGTTATTATTATTATTATCATCATCATCATTATTATTATTATTATTATTATTATTATTATTATTATTATTATTATTATTATTATTGGCTTGAGTCCTGGAGATGGGAAGTACAGTGTCTGCACTCTGAAGGAGGGGTGTTAATGTTGCAGTTTTGTAGCTGTAGTGTAAGCACGCCTCTGGCAAGACAGTGATGGAGTGAATGATGATGAAAGTTTTTCTTTGTCAGGCAACCCTGCCTTGGTGGGAAACGGCCTATGTGTTAATAAAAAAATATTATTGGCAATTGCTTTATTATTACTATTTATAAATAATTCTTATAATAATAAAATAGTTTCCTATTCTCCTATTCTCTCTCTCTCTCTCTCTCTCTCTCTCTCTCTCTCTCTCTCTCTCTCTCTCTCTCTCTCTCTCTCTCTCTCTCTCTCTCTCTCTCTCTCTCTCTCTCTCTCTCTCTCTCTTTCTCAGGGGAGCTGGACGAGTGTCTTTGGGGTCAGTGTTCTGGGGGTAGATACACCACCCAGCCCCCCTTTGTTCCACCCCTTAGTGGTGACCATCACCAGCCCCCTATTCCACCCATTAGTGGTGACCACAATCACCACCCAGCCCCCCTTTGTTCCACCCCTTAGTGGTGACCACCACCACCCAGCCCCCCTATGTTGTGAATTACACCCATCGCCCTTACCTCCATACCCACTCCACGCCCTGTCTTCTCCCACTCAACCACCCACTCTCCCTCATGTCTCTTTTCCCTCCCACTCAACTCCCACTCAAGTCTCACACATTCCACTCATCTCCCACTTAAGTCTCTCTACCCTTCCTCTAATCTCCCACTCAAGTCTCTTTCACCTTCCACTCAAATTCCCAACCAACGGTATCATGAGATAAATTAAAGCCTTTCTCCCTCTCCATTTCAAGTTTAAACCCACTCATTACCACATTCAAACCCACTCAATTTAATGTCACTTAATATCACCTACAAACCCACTCACCAACTGGTACAAGAAACCTTATCGCCCACTAAGTTCCCACTCACTCTCATCATCCTGGATCCCCTTAGACTCCCTCTCACCCGTCCCCCACTTCATACCTCGGTGAGTGCACACACACACAATGACTCGACCCCTGCAACCACAAATAGGTGAGTACACACACACACAATACATGTCAGTGTCACTGACATGTATTGTATGTCAAGTTATGGAGAAGATTATCAGGATAAGAATGTTGGAGAACTTAGAAAGGAATGGACTAATACATGACAGCCAGCACGGCTTCAGGGAAGTTATATCCTGCATCACAAACTTATTGGAATTCTATGACAAGGTAATAGAAATAAGACAAGAGAGAGTGGGAGGGGTAGACTGCATCTTCTTGGACTGTAAGAAGGCCTTCGACACAAGAGACTGGTTGAGAAGCGAGAGGAGCAGGCAGGAATTGCAGGGAAAGTACTGTAATGGGTCAGGGAATACCTGACAGGAAGGAAACAACGAGTGATGGTACGTGATGAAGTGTCAGTGTGGGTGCAAGTGTCGAGTGGGGTTCCACAAGGGTCAGTCCTGGGTCCGGTGCTCTTTCTTGTATATGTGAATGACATGATGGAAGGAATAGATTCAGAAGTGTCGCTGTTCGCTGATGATGTGAAACTGATGAGGAGAATACAAGCGGACGAGGATCAGCTAAGACTACAAGGGGATCTGGACAGACTACAAGTCTGGTCCAACAAATGGCTCCTGGAGTTTAACCCCAGTAAGTGAAAAGTCATGAAGATTGAGGAAGGACAAAGAAGACCGCAGACGGAGAACAGGTTAGGGGATCAAAGGCTGCAAACGTCACTTAAAGAAAAGGATCTTAGGATAAGCATTATAACGAACTTGTCCCCTGAAGCACACATCAATCAAATAACTGCTGCAACATATGGGCGCTTGGCAAACCTGAGAATAGCATTTCGACATCTGAGTAATGAATCACTCACGACATTGTACACCGTGTACGTCAGGCCTATACTGGAGTATGCAGCACCAGTATGGAACCCACACTTAGTCAAACACGTCAAGAAATTGGAGAAAGTGCAAATGTTTGCAACAAGATTAGTCCCGGAACTGAAGGATATGTCTTACGAGGAGACATTAAGGAACTCAACCTAATGACACTAGAGAATAGGAGGGACAGGGGAGATATGATAACAACGTATAAAATACTGAGAGGAATTGACAAGGTGGACAGGGTTCGAATGTTTCAGAGATGGGATAAAGGAACAAGGGGCAACAATTGCAACTTGAAAACCCAGATGAGTCATAGGAATGTTAGGAAGTATTTCTTTAGCCTTAGAGTTGTCAGGAAGTAGAATAATCTGGAAAGTGAAGTAGTGGAAGCAAATTCCATACATAGCTTTAAGAAGAGGTATGATAAAGCTCATGGAGCAAGGAGAGAGTGACTCAGTATCGACCAATGAAGAGGCGGGGCCAGGAGCTATGACTCGACCGCTGCAGCCACATATAGGTAAGTATATATAGGTGAGTACACACACACACACACACACACACATACACACAAACATACACACACATACACACATACACACAGACACATACACACACACATTTACACACAGACACATACACACACACACATACACACACAGACACACACACACACACATGTTAACTGAATGTGACTTGAACATTTTTGTGCTTGTCGACCTTGGTGAGGAAACAGCAGTAGAACCGGGATTAACAGAGAGAGAGAGAGAGAGAGAGAGAGAGAGAGAGAGAGAGAGAGAGGGAGAGAGGCAGGTGTGACCAGTGTCCATGTCAAACACATACACCTCGCTTTAATACACCATCTCAATAAAACTACTTTATTACTATATTGAATAAAGAATATATATATATATATATATATATATATATATATATATATATATATATATATATATATATATATATATATATATATATATATATATATATATATATATATACTTTATTACCATATTGAATAAATATATATATATATATATATATATATATATATATATATATATATATATATATATATATATATATATATATATATACGTATATATATATATATATATGTCGTGCCGATTAGGTAAAACTGGTCAATTAGCAAGAACTCATCTAAAATTAAGTCCTTTCTAAAATTTTCTCTTATACGTTTAAAGATATATTTTTTTCATTTATGTTAATGTAAGAATTTATAATTTTGTACCAAGAGAAACTTTGAAAACCTACCTAACCTTATTACAACAAGCGCAATTTAATTTAGCCTAACCCAACTAAATATATTTTAGATACGTTAACATTAATTTAATAAAAAACAAACACAATGAAATATATTTTTTTCGTTATGTTCAGAATGATTTTGGCGAAATTATTGCATACACAAATTTTCACTTGTCTTATATGGCAAGGTGAGGGTTGCTATTTAAGCCAAAATCGCAAGTTTTACCTAATCGGCACGACATATATATATATATATATATATATATATATATATATATATATATATATATATATATATATATATATATATGTCGTGCCGATTAGGTAAAACTGGTCAATTAGCAAGAACTCATCTAAAATTAAGTCCTTTCTAAAATTTGCTCTTATACGTTTAAAGATATATTTTTTCATTTATGTTAATGTAAGAATTTATAATTTTGTACCAAGAGAAACTTTGAAAACCTACCTAACCTTATTACAACAAGCGCAATTTAATTTAGCCTAACCCAACTAAATATATTTTAGATACGTTAACATTAATTTAATAATAAACAAACACAATGAAATATATTTTTTTCGTTAGGTTCAGAATGATTTTTGCGAAATTATTGCATACACAAATTTTCGCTTGTCTTATATGGCAAGAAGAGCGTTGCTATTTAAGCCAAAATCGCAAGTTTTACCTAATCGGCACGACATATATATATATATATATATATATATATATATAT
>WNWK01000655.1:157500-257500 GCA_009830355.1 Cherax destructor | reverse complement strand
GATCTGTTGGAAGGCAAACATTACCAAAGTGTAAGACAGTTCCAGATCTGCTGGAAGGCAGACACTGACACAGTGTAAGACAGTTCCAGATCTGCTGGAAGGCAGACACTGCCACAGTGTAAGACAGTTCCAGATCTGCTGGAAGGCTACAAGTGTATTATAAGAGTCATCCACACTGCTGTGTTGTGGAAAATGCCCAGCACCAACGATCACTGGGTATGTACCCACGATCACCGGGTACGTACCCACAATCACCGGGTACGCACCCACAATCACCGGGTAAGTACCCACGGTCACCGGGTACGTACCCACAATCACCGGGTACGTACCCACGATCATCGGGCATGTACCCACGATCACCGGGTACGTACCCACGATCACCGGGTACGTACCCACGATCACCGGGTACGTACCCACGATCACCGGGTACGTACCCACGATCATCGGGCATGTACCCACGATCACCGGGTACGTACCCACGATCACCGGGTACGTACCCACGATCACCGGGTACGTACCCACGATCACCGGGTACGTACCCACGATCAGCAAGTATCTCACACCAACAAAGGTCGACTGCTACTAATGAAGGAAGCCAAGCTCACAACTCACAGCTCACACACAAAAAAAAAATAATTATTTACCTACATGTTACTCAAGCTTTAATTTACCTCCAAATAGGGCTGATAGTTTGCTACCAGTCACCCTTGTCGCTTATGTCCTGGAGCGCCTTGTGTCTCAAAGTCACTTGAGACACAAGGCGATGAACAGTGATGGAGATAAGATGTTGAAGAGAAGGTAATTTGAGGAGATTATGTATATGGTGTGGGAGCTGTGCCATGTAATGTGTCGTAGAACTGAGGAATTGGTATATATATATATATATATATATATATATATATATATATATATATATATATATATATATATATATATTATTAAGTGATGGGGATCACTTAATAAAACACAACGGACATAAACCAACGGGCCGGAAGTATGAAACTACATAACAGGTGATAGACCAACACAACAGGAGATCAGCCAGCACAACAGAAGAATAAACCTAGACAACAAAGAGAGAGGGAAGATAAACCAACGCCGCGAGAGATGAAAGCAACTCAACGGAACGACAGAGTAAAACAGCGGAATAAAACAAGGAAAGGTCAGGAGAAAACCTTCCCCCCGCGAGGTTCTAAACAGAGCCTCTGCGTGTGAGGGAGCCTGAAGAGTCGTGACTACCACTTCCTGAAGCACCAGTCACTCATCACCAGTGCTAGCTGCTTCTGCCCTAGGGCCAACACCTGCCCTAGGGCTAACACCTGCCCTAGGCCCACCAGAGGTAGCCCTGAGCCTCGTCTTAGAGCCCTAGCGTGCCCTTGTGACTGTCGGTTCACCCTTGGGGTGAGTTTATGCTGGAGGAATGCGTGGTTACGCATCATCCCACATCCTTCCTTCTCCGTGAGTGTTCCCGTGATGAGTCCAACTGCTGTGGCAACCACTGTGTCCCCCGCTTACCTTGGCCAAGTTTATGCTGGAGGATGCGGGTTCGCATCATCCCACATCCTTCTTCTCTCGTGAGTGTTCCGTGATGAGTCTCACTGCTCTGGCACTCTCTGTGTCCTCCTCTACCTCTCTCTCTCTCTCTTCTCTTCTCTCTCTCTCTCTCTCTCTCTCTCTCTCTCTCTCTCTCTCTCTCTTCTTCTCTCTCTCTCTCTCTCTCTCTCTCTCTCTCTCTCTCTCGTCTAACACCCACTCTTTACACCTCTTGTTATCTCCTTCTCTCAGAGGCTCCTAGTGTCACCCCTGGCTACCCTTAGTGTCACCCCTGGCTACCCTTAGTGTCACCCCTGGCTACCCTTAGTGTCACCCCTGGCTACCCTTAGTGTCACCCCTGGCTACCCATAGTGTCACCCCTGGCTGCTGTTAGTGTCATTCCAGGCTGCCTCTATTGTCACCCATGGCTGCCCTCTAGTGTCGCCTGTGGCTGCCCCTAGTGTCACCCCTGGCTTCTCCTAGTGTAACCCCTGGCTGCCCCTAGTGTTTTCCCTGGCTGTCCATAGTGTCATCCCTGGCAACCCCTAGTGTCACCCCTGGCTGCCGCTAGTGTCACCCCTGGATGCACCTAGTGTCACCCCAAGCTGACCCCTAGTGTCACCCCTGGCTGTCCCTAGTGTCACCCCTGGCTGCCCCTAGTGTCACCCCTGGCTGCCGCTAGTGTCACCCCTGGCTGCCCCTAGTGTCACCCTTGGCTGCCCCTTGTGTCACCCCTGGCTATCCCTAGTGTCACCCCTGGCTGCCCCTAGTGTCACCCCTAGCTGCCGCTAGTGTCACCCCTAGCTGCCCCTAGTGTCACCCCTGGCTTCCCTAGTGTCCCCTGGCTGCCCTAGTGTCACCCGCCCTAGTGTCACCTGCTGCCCTATACCGGGTGCCCCTAGTGTCACCCTGGCTGCCCTAGTGTCACCCCTGGCTACCCTAGTGTCACCCCCGGCTACCCTTAGTGTCACCCCTGGCTACCCTAGTGTCACCTGGCTGCTGTAGTGTCATCCAGGTGCCCTAGTATGGTCCTCACCCTGGCTGCCCTAGTGTCACCCCTGGCTCTCCTAGTGTTGGTGCCCATGTTTTCCTGTGCATGCCCCTGGCACCTAGTGTCACCCCTGGCTGCCGCTAGTGTCACCCTGGATGCACCTAGTGTCACCCAAGCTGACCCTAGTGTCACCCTGGCTGTCCCTAGTGTCACCCTGGCTCCCTAGTGTCACCCTGGCTGCCGCTAGTGTCACCCTGGCTGCCCTAGTGTCACCTGGCGCCTGTGTCACCCTGCTATCCTAGTGTCACCCTGGCTGCCCTAGTGTCACTAGCTGCCCTAGTACCCTAGCTGCCCTATTCACTGGCTTCCATGTCACCCCTGGCTGCCCTAGTGTCACCCTGGCTGCCCTAGTGTCACCCCTTTTGCCCTAGTGTCACCCGGCTGCCCTAGTGTCACCCCTGGCTGCCCCTAGTGTCACCCTGGCTGCTAGTGTCACCCCGCTGCCCCTAGTGTCACCCCTGGCTGCCCTAGTGTCACCCTGGCTGGCCCTAGTGTCACCCTGGCTGCCCTAGTGTCACCCTGGCTGCCTATGTCCCTGCTGCCAATAGTGTCACCTTTCTGCCCTGTGTCACCCCGCGCCTAGTGTCACCCCTGGCTGCCCTAGTGTCACCCCTGGCTGCCCTAGTGTCACCTGGCTGCTAGTGTCCCTGGCTGTATGTCACTCCGCCAGGTCACCCTGGCTGCCCTAGTGTCACCCTGGCTGCCCTAGTGCACCTGGCTGCCCAGGTCACCCCTGGCTGCCTAGTGTCCCCTGGCTGGCCCTAGTGTCACCCCTGGCTGCCCCTAGTGTCACCCCTGGCTGCCCCTAGTGTCACCCCTGGCTGCCCCTAGTGTCACCCCTGGCTGCCCCTAGTGTCACCCCTGGCTGCCCCTAGTGTCACCCCTGGCTGCCCCTAGTGTCACCCTGGCTGCCCCTAGTGTCACCCCTTGCTGCCCTAGTGTCACCCCGGCTGCCCTAGTGTCACCCCTGGCTGCCCCTAGTGTCACCCCTGGCTGCCCCTAGTGTCACCCTGGCTGGACCTAGTGTCACCCTGGCTGCCCCTATGTCACCCTGGCTGCCCTAGTGTCACCCTGGCTGGCCCTAGTGTCACCCCTGGCTGCTAGTGTCACCTGGCTGCTAGTGTCACCCCTGGCTGCCCCTAGTGTCACCCCTGGCTGCCCCTAGTGTCACCCCTGGCTGCCCCTAGTGTCACCCCTGGCTGCCCCTAGTGTCACCCCAGGCTGCCCCAGGGTATCACAGGGTCGACCTAGAGGACACAAGTTCGCCTTTTGCGCTTCAAGATAAATACAGCGGTACTTCCTATGTAACAGCATCCTGGTGTGCTGCTGCTGTTGTTCATGCTGCTGCTGCTGTTCATGCTGCTGCTGTTGTTGTTGCTGCTGCTATTGTTGCTGCTGCTGGTCATGCTGCTGCTGCTGCTGGTGTTCACGTCAACACGTTCACTACGACACTGGTCCAGCATGATTGTGACACAGAATTTACTATTCACAGGTTCCATGTTGATTTTACGTACCAAACCCCTTTGTCCCCAGTGTGTGTGTGTACTCACCTAGTTGTGGTTGCAGGGGTCGAGTCAAAGCTCCTGGTGTGTGTGTGTGTGTGTGTGGGTTTGTATGTGTGTGTTGCACTCACCTAATTGTGGTTGCAGTGGTCGATTCATAGCTCCTGGACCCGCCTCTTCACTGGTTGTCACTAGGTTCATTCTCTCAATGCTCCATGAGCTTTATCATACCTCTTCTTAATGCTATGTATGGATCCTGCCTCCACTACATCACTCTCCAGATTGTTCCACTTCCTGACAACTCTAGTGCTGAAGAAATGCTTCCTAACATCCCTGTGATTCATCTGAGTTTTCTACTGACCCCTTGTTGCTGTGTCCCATCTCTGAAGCATTCTGTTCCTATTCACCTTGTCAATTTCTCGTATGTTATACGTCGTTATCATGTCCCCTCTATCCCTCTTGTCCTCCAGTGTCGTCAGGTTGAGTTCCCTTAACCTCTCCTTGTAGGACATACCCCTTAGCTCCGGGACTAGTTTTGTTGTAAACCTTTACACTTTCTCTAATTTCTTAAAGTGCTTGATCAGGTGTGGGTTCCACACTGGTGCTGCATACTCCAATACGGACCTCACGTACACGGTGTACAGTGTCGTGAATGATTCCTTACTTAGATATCGAAACGCTATACTTAGGTTTGCCATGCGCCCATATGCTGCAGCAGTCATTTGGTTGATGTGCGCTTTAGGGGATGTGTTCGGTTTGATGCTCACTCCAAGATTTTATAGTTAGGTTCGCAACCTTTGACCCCCAAGCATGTATTCTAGTTACGGTCTTCTTTATCCTTCCCCAAGTTTCATGACTTTGCATTTGGTGGGGTTAAACTCCAGGAACTCAGACCTCTACAACACAATTGTCCTCAAACATTTGTTAAGTTATACCATGAATTAAGGAAAGATTTAGACTTCACCTTACGACAACAGACAAAGCAAATGCGATAGTAATTATGGACAAGGTAGATTATAGGGGGAAAATAACATATTATTAGAAAACAGGGAACTGACGTGCACCTTAAGCTCTGTTGGATGCTGCAAGATGCATCTTCTGCTGCAAGATGCATCTTCTGCTGCAAGATGCATCTTTCTCAATGGAGGTTTTACCCTGATATTAGTTTGTCTAAGTAACTATGTAAGAGTGTTACTTATCAAGTAGTTTCCTGTGTAATAAGTGGAGAAAGTCTCTGGTGGTTCCTTCCAGATCTTCAATACTGATAAATAATTGTCTTAAGCAGTGATGTTGCAGTCTGCAGTGTTGCAGTCTGCAGTGTTGCAGTCGACTGTCGTTATCTTTCCTGGGATCATACAACCATCATAATGTACGCAGTGCTTTTGCAATTTTTAGAAGTTATAGCATTTATTATATCTTTTATGGTGCCATTGTTATGAAGAACAATGTTGTGTTTCTGAGATGTTGTTCTTTCCTCTTGTTTGACCACTGTGACCTCTTCGTCGCCCTACTCAGGAAGTTAACAAGTCTTATATTCACTATCATCTCTCTGGCTCTGACAAGAGGCTGTCATGTCTCCCACTTTCCTCTCATTGTCTAACAAAGACATAATTCCCATCTACAGAGTTTATTCACAATAAAATATTCACTCCTGAGAGTCACTTGGCAGCTCATCTGCTGATTGTTTTCTAACCTGTCTGCACTTTCCTGCCTGGAGCAGACACGACCTCTCAGCACTGCAGCTCTGGCCTCACACACTGCAACTATATCCTCATACACTGCAGCTCTGGCCTCACACACTGCAGCTCTGGCCTCACACACTGCAGCTCTGGCCTCACACACGGCAGCTCTGGCCTCACACACTGCAACTCTGGCCTCACACACTGCAACTCTGGCCTCACACACTGCAACTCTGGCCTCACACACTGCAACTCTGGCCTCACACACTGCAACTCTGGCCTCACACACTGCAACTCTGGCCTCACACACTGCAACTCTGGCCTCACACACTGCAACTCTGACCTCACACACTGCAACTCTGGCCTCACACACTGCAACTCTGGCCTCACACACTGCAACTCTGGCCTCACACACTGCAACTCTGGCCTTACACACTGCAACTCTGGCCTCACACACTGCAACTCTGGCCTCACACACTGCAACTCTGGCCTCATACACTGCAACTCTGGCCTCACACACTGCAACTCTGGATTCACACACTGCAATTCTGGCCTCAAATAGGTTCTAAGTCACTTCTTGTACCGTCTTCACAACTATGTATCCATAGGGAAGTTTATATATATATATATATATATATATATATATATATATATATATATATATATATATATATATATATATATATATACATACATATTCTACACGTGGTTCGCTATCAATCTCTATTTCCTGGAATTATTTTAGGTTCTTCATTAAATTCCGTCATCCTTCCATCACAACGTTTAATCAATTCATTCAACTCTTGCAGAGACATTAGATATATTTTTAATTTTTGTTTTGTTTTGCATACGAGTGTTGCATCAATGGTCAACATTATAGTGTTTACTCTTTCTTACTTCTGGCGAGTCATTGATGTAAATTAGGAACTTCAGGTCAGGACTTGTTGACACACTGCTGCTGGTGACACTGTCTCACTGACACTTGTTGACACACTGCTGTTGTGACACTTCTCTGATTTTGTGACCTGCTGTTGGGACACTGTCTCATGCATTGACACACTGCGGTGACACTGTCTCATTGATACTTGTTGACACACTGCTGTTGGTACACTGCTATACTTGTGACACACTGTGTGGGACACTGTCTCACTGACACTTGTTGACACACTGCTGTTGGTGACACTGTCTCATTGATACTTGTTGACACACTGCTGTTGGTGACACTGTCTCATTGACACTTGTTGTCACACTGCTGTTGGTGACACTGTATCATTGACACTTGTTCACACACTGTTGTTGGTGACACTGTCTCGTTGACACTTGTTCACACACTGCTGCTGGTGACACTGTCTCATTGACACTTGTTGACACACTGCTGTTGGTGACACTGTCTCACTAACACTTGTTGACACACTGCTGTTGGTGACACTGTCTCATTGACACTTGTTGACACACTGCTGTTGGTGACACTGTCTCACTGACACTTGTTGACACACTGCTGTTGGTGACACTGTCTCATTGACACTTGTTGACACACTGCTGTTGGTGACACTGTCTCACTGACACTTGATGACACACTGTTGCTGGTAACACTGTCTCACTGACACTTGATGACACACTGCTGCTGGTAACACTGTATCACTGACACACTGCAGTTGGTGACACTGTCTCACTGACACACTGCAGTTGGTGACACTGTCTCACTGACACACTGCAGTTGGTGACACTGTCTCACTGACACACTGCAGTTGGTGACACTGTCTCACTGATACACTGCAGTTGGTGACACTGTCTCACTGATACACTGCAGTTGGTGACACTGTCTCACTGATTGATGGTCACTTGACAGGAGTTGTGAAGACTACTGTCTTCTACTTGGTGATCTAGTTGAGTAGTGGCGAGACTCTCAGAGTGAGCAGCTTCCCTGAGTGAGCTATCTCACCCAGTTGTTGACACTCTCACCTCCCTAGTTAGTGAGCTCACTCCTCTCACCTCCCTCCCAGTTAGTGAGCTCACCTCCCAGTAGTGAGCTCACCCCCTCCCAGTTAGTGGCCACTCCCAGTAGGAGCTCACTCTCCTCCCAGTTAGTGAGTCACCTCCTCGTTAGTGAGCTCACTCCTCCAGTTAGTGAGCCTCTCCTCCCAGTTGGAGCTCTTACCCTCAGTTAGTGACTGCTCACTCCTCTCCCAGTTAGTGAGCTCACTCTCCTCACAGTTAGTGACTCACTCTCCTCCCGTTAGTGAGCCACTGCCTGTTGTGAGCTCACTCTCCATGTTAGTGAGCTCACTCTCCTCCCAGTTAGTGGTCACTCTTCCTCCCAGTTAGTGAGCCACTCTCCTCCCAGTTAGTGAGCTGTCACCTCCTCCAGTTAGTGAGCACTTCTCCTACCAGTTGTGAGCTCACTGTGTGCCTCCCAGTAGTGGTACACTCTCCAACAGTTAGTGAGCCACTCCTCCCTGAGTGTACTTCTCTCCAGTTGTGACTACCCTCCTCCCAGTTAGTGAGTCACTCTCCCTCCAGTTAGTGAGCTCACTCTCCTCCCAGTTAGTGAGCTCACTCCTCCAGTTAGTGAGCTCACCTCCCTCCAGTTAGTGAGCTCACTCTCCTCCAGTTAGTGAGCTCACTCTCCATCCCAGTTAGTGAAGCTCCCTCCCTCAGTTGTGAGCTCACTCCCTCCAGTTAGTGAGCTCTCTCACTCCCAGTTTGAGCTCACCTCCCAGTTAGTGCTCTCTCCTCCCAGTTAGTGAGCTCACCTCCTCACCAGTTAGTGAGCTCACCTTCCTCCCAGTTAGTGACTCACTCTCCCTCCCAGTTAGTGAGCTCACCTCCCTCCCAGTTAGTGAGCTCACCTCCTCCCAGTTAGTGAGCTCACTCTCCTCCCAGTTAGTGAGCTCACCTCCTCCCAGTTAGTGAGCTCACTCTCCTCCCAGTTAGTGAGCTCATCTCCCTCCCAGTTAGTGAGCTCACTCTCCCTCCCAGTTAGTGAGCTACATCCTCCCAGTTAGTGAGCTCACTCTCCCTCCCAGTTAGTGAGCTCACCTCCCTCCAGTTAGTGAGCTCACTCTCCTCCCAGTTAGTGAGCTCACCTCCCTCCCAGTTAGTGAGCTCACTCTCCCTCCCAGTTAGTGAGCTCACCCTCCCTCCCAGTTAGTGAGCTCACTCTCCCTCCCAGTTAGTGAGCTCACCCCCCAGTTAGTGAGCTCACTCTCCCTCCCAGTTAGTGAGCTCACTCTCCCTCCCAGTTAGTGAGCTCACCCTCCCTCACAGTTAGTGAGCTCACTCTCCCTCCCTGTTAGTGAGCTCACCCTCCCTCCCAGTTAGTGAGCTCACTCTCCCTCCAAGTTAGTGAGCTCACTCTCCCTCCCAGTTAGTGAGCTCACCCTCCCTCCCAGTTAGTGAGCTCACTCTCCCTCCCAGTTAGTGAGCTCACTCTCCCTTCCAGTTAGTGAGCTCACCCTCCCTCCCAGTTAGTGAGCTCATCCTTCCTCCCAGTTAGTGAGCTCACTCTCCCTCCCAGTTAGTGAGCTCACTCTCCCTCCCAGTTAGTGAGCTCACCCTCCCTCCCAGTTAGTGAGCTCACTCTCCCTCCCAGTTAGTGAGCTCACCCTCCATCCCAGTTAGTGAGCTCACTCTCCCTCCCAGTTAGTGAGCTCACCCTCCCTTCCAGTTAGTGAGCTCATCCTTCCTCCCAGTGAGTAAGCTCTCTCGCCCTCCAAGTTTGTGAGCTCACCCTCCCAACCAGTTAGTGAGCTCATCCTTCCTCCCAGTTAGTAAGCTCTCTCTCTCCCAGTTAGTGAGCTCACCCTCCCAACCAGTTAGTGAGTTCACCCTCCCTCCCAGTTAGTGAGCTCACTCTCCCTCCCAGTTAGTGAGCTCACCCTCCCTCCCATTTAGTGAGCTCACTCTCCCTCCCATTTAGTGAGCTCACTCTCCCTTCCAGTTAGTGAGCTCACCCTCCCTCCCAGTTAGTGAGCTCATTCTCCCTCACAGTTAGTGAGCTCACTCTCTCTCCCAGTTAGTGAGCTCACTCTCCCTCTCAGTTAGTGAGCTCACCCTCCCTCCCAGTTAGTGAGCTCACTCTCCCTCCCAGTTAGTGAGCTCACTCTCCCTTCCAGTTAGTGAGCTCACCCTCCCTCCCAGTTAGTGAGCTCATCCTCCCTCACAGTTAGTGAGCTCACTCTCCCTCCCAGTTAGTGAGCTCACTCTCCCTCCCAGTTAGTGAGCTCACCCTCCCTCCCAGTTAGTGAGCTCACTCTCCCTTCCAGTTAGTGAGCTCACCCTCCCTCCCAGTTAGTGAGCTCATCCTCCCTCACAGTTAGTGAGTTCACTCTCCCTCCCAGTTAGTGAGCTCACCCTCCCTCCCAGTTAGTGAGCTCACCCTCCCTCCTAGTTAGTGAGCTCACTCTGCGTCCCCGTTAGTGAGCTCACTCTCCCTCTCAGTCAGTGAGCTCACCCTCCCTCCCAGTTAGTGAGCTCACCCTCCCAGTTAGTGAGCTCACCCTCCCACCTCCCTCCCAGTTAGTGACCTCATCCTCCCATCTCCCTCCCAGTTAGTGAGCTCACCCTCCCTCCCCGTTAGTGAGCTCACTCTCCCTCCTAGTCAGTGAGCTCACCCTCCCTCCCTCCCATTTAGTGAGCTCACATTCCTTCCCTCCCTCCCTCCCAGTTAGTGAGTTCGCCCTCCTTCCCAGTTAGTGAACTCACTCTTCCTAACAGTTAGTGAGCTCACTCTTCATAACAGTTAGTGAGCTCACTCTTCCTAACAGTTAGTGAACTCACTCTTCCTAACAGTTAGTGAGCTCACTCTTCCTAACAGTTAGTGAGCTCACTCTTCTTAACAGTTAATGAGCTCATTCTTCGTAACAGTTAATGAGCTTACTCTTCTTGACATATAGTGAGCTCACTCTTATTAACAGTGAGCTCAGTGTTGTTGACAGTGAGCTCAGTGTTGTTGACAGTGAGCTCAGTGTTGTTGACAGTGAGCCCAATGTTGTTGACAGTGAGCTCAGTGTTGTTGACAGTGAGCTCAGTGTTGTTGACAGTGAGCTCAGTGTTGTTGACAGTGAGCTCAGTGTTGTTGACAGTAAACAACACTTAATGCGGGAGACGTGTGAAGAATTGTTAATATCGAAGCATTTAGCTATTTATCATTGTGAATTGTTAAATTAGGGACCAGGACCAGGTATAAGGGATGTTAACTGATAAATCAGAGTCCAGGGCCAGGTATAAGGGATGTTAATTGATAAATTAGGAACCAGGGCCAGGTAAAAGTGATGTTAATTGATAAATCAGAGTCCAGGGCCAGGTATAAGCGATGTTAATTGATAAATTAGGAACCAGGGCCAGGTAAAAAAGATGTTAACTGATAAATCAGAGTCCAGGGCCAGGTATAAGGGATGTTAATTGATAAATTGTGAACCAGGGCCAGGTAAAAGGGATGTTAATTTATAAATCAGAGTCCAGGGCCAGGTATAAGCGATGTTAATTGATAAATTAGGAACCAGGGCCAGGTAAAAGAGATGTTAATTGATAAATCAGAGTCCAGGGCCAGGTATAAGCGATGTTAATTGATAAATTTGGAACCAGGGCCAGGTAAAAGAGATGTTAATTGATAAATCAGAGTCCAGGGCCAGGTTTAAGGGATGTTAATTGATAAATTGTGAACCAGGGCCAGGTAAAAGGGATGTTAATTTATAATTCAGAGTCCAGGGCCAGGTATAAGCGATGTTAATTGATAAATTAGGAACCAGGGCCAGGTAAAAGAGATGTTAATTGATAAATCAGAGTCCAGGGCCAGGTATAAGCGATGTTAATTGATAAATTGGGAACCAGGGCCAGGTAAAAGGGATGTTAATTGATAAATCAGAGTTCAGGGCCAGGTATAAGCGATGTTAATTGATAAATTGGGGACCAGGGCCAGGTAAAAGGGATGTTAATTCATAAATTGTAGACCAGGGCCAGGTATAAGGGATGTTAATTCATAAATTAGAGTCCAGGGAGAGAAGTGAGTGACGTTTTCACCCTGAAGGACGCTGATGATGGTATTTTTGAGGGAGGTAGGGAGGAAGGGAGGAGGAAGAGAGAGGGAGGAGGAAGAAAGGGAGAAAGAGGATGGAGTGAGAGAGAAGGAATGGAGATGGAGGAGAGGTAGAGAGAAAGAGGAAGAGGGAGTAGTAGGGAGAGAAATATGGTAGGAGGAGGAAGGGAGGAAGAAGGGAGGTAATAGAGGGGTAGAGAGATGGTGGAAAGGGGAAATGGGAAGGAGAGAAAGATTGTGGGAGAGAGGAAAGAATGAAGAGAATATCGGATAGAAAGAGAAACAGGGAGAGGGAATAAGAGAGGCAGGAAGATTGTAAAGGAAGGAGAGGAAGTGTGAGAAAGATGGAGAGGAAAAATGGTATGAAATATATGAAGTGAAACAAAAGAAAGATGGAATTATCTTCAGCAAGAAATTTTTTTTTTTTTTTATTAACACATCGGCCGATTCCCACCAAGGCAGGGTGGCCCAAAAAAGAAAAACTTTCATCACCATTCACTCCATCACTGTCTTGCCAGAGGGGTGCTTTACACTACAGTTATAAAACTGCAACATTAACACCCCTCCTTCAGAGTGCAGACACTGTACTTCCCATCTCCAGGACTCAAGTCCGGCCTGCCGGTTTCCCTGAATCCCTTCATAAATGTTACTTTGCTCACACTCCAACAGCACGTCAAGTATTAAAAACCATTTGTCTCCATTCACTCCTATCAAATACGCTCACACATGCTTGCTGGAAGTCCAAGCCCTCGCACACAAAACTTCCTTTACCCCTCCCTCCAACCTTTCCTAGGCCGACCCCTACCCGCCTTCCCTCCACTACAGATTTATACACTCTCGAAGTCACTCTGTCTCGTTCCATTCTCTCTACATGTCCAAACAACCTCAACAACCCCTCCTCAGCTCTCTGGACAATCGTTTTGGTAATCCCGCACCTCCTCCTAATTTCCAAACTCCGAATTCTCTGCATTATATTCACACCACACATTGACCTCAGACATGACATCTCCACTGCCTCCAGCCTTCTCCTCGTTGCAACATTCATCACCCATGCTTCACACCCATATAAGAGCGTTGGTATAACTATACTCTCATACATTCCCTCTTTACTTCCATGGACAAGGTTCTTTGTCTCCACAGACTCCGAAGTCCTCCACTCACCCTTTTCCCTCATCAATTCTATGATTCACCTCATCCTTCATAGACCCATCCGCCGACATGTCCACTCCCAAATATCTGAATACATTCACCTCCTCCATACTCTCTCCCTCCAATCTGATATCCAATCTTTCGTCACCTATTCTTTTTGTTATCCTCATCACCTTACTCTTTCCTATATTCACTTTCAATTTTCTTCTTTTACACACCCTACCAAATTCATCCACCAACCTCTGCAACTTCTCTTCAGAATCTCCCAAAAGCACAGTGTCATCAGCAAAAAGCAACTGTGACAACTCCCACTTTGTATTTGCTTCTTTATCTTTTAGCCCAACACCTCTTGCCAAGACCCTCGCATTCACTTCTCTTACAACCCCATCTATAAATATATTGAACAACCACGGTGACATCACATCCTTGTCTAAGGCCCACTTTTACTGGGAAATAGTCCCTTCCCTCCTACACACTCTAACCTGAGCCTCACTATCCTCATAAAAACTCTTCACTGCTTTCAGTAACCTTCCTCCTATTCCATACACCTGCAACATCTGCCACATTGCCCCCCTATCTACCCTATCATACGCCTTTTCCAAATCCATAAATGCCACAAAAACATCTTTACCCTTATCCAAATACTGTTCACCTATATGTTTCACTGTAAACACTTGGTCTACACACCCCCTACCTTTCCTAAAGCCCCTTGTTCATCTGCTATCCTGCTTTCTGTTTTACTCTTAATTCTTTCAATAATAACTCTACCATACACTTTACCAGGTACACTCAACAGACTTATGCCCCTATAATTTTTGCACTCTCTTTTGTCCCATTTGCCTTTATACAAAGGAACAATACACGCTCTCTGCCAATCCTAGGTACCTTACCCTCTTCCATACATTTATTAAATAATAGCACCAACCACTCCAAAATATATCCCCACCTGCTTTTAACATTTCTATCTTTATCCCATCAATCCCAGCTGCCTTACCCCCTTTCATTCTACCCACTGCCTCACGAACTTCCCCTACACCCACAACTGGCTCTTCCACACTCCTACAATGGGTTGGGTTGGCAGACATAACTGTGTGAGATAGTGCAACTTTGTATCACTAAGAATAGTAGTAAACACGTCACTCCAGCACACACCATCCATCACGTCACTCCAGCACCACACCATCCATCACGTCACTCCAGCACACACCATCCATCACGTCACTCCAGCACACACCATCCATCACGTCACTCCAGCACCACACCATACATCACGTCACTCCAGCACCACACCATACATCACGTCACTCCAGCACCACACCATACATCACGTCACTCCAGCACCACACCATCATCCGTCACTCCAGCACCACACCATCCACACGTCACTCCAGCACCACACCATCATCACGTCACTCCAGCACCACACCATCCATCACGTCACTCCAGCACCACACCATCATCACGTCACTCCAGCACCACACCATCAACACGTCACTCCAGCACCACACCATCCAACACGTCACTCCAGCACCACACCATCCATCACGTCACTCCAGCACCACACCATCCATCACGTCACTCCAGCACCACACCATCCAACACGTCACTACCAGCACCACACCATCCATCACGTCACTCCAGCACCACACCATCCAACACGTCACTCCAGCACCACACCATCAACACGTCACTCCAGCACCACATACCCAGACATCCATCACGTCACTCCAGCACCACACCATCCAACACGTCACTACAACACCACACCATCCATCACGTCACTCCAGCACCACAATATACATCACGTCACTCCAGCACCACACCATACATCACGTCACTCCAGCACCACACCATACATCACGTCACTACAGCGCCACACCATCCATCACGTCACTCCAGCACCACACCATCCATCACGTCACTCCAGCACCACACCATCCATCACGTCACTCCAGCACCACACCATACATCACGTCACTCCAGCACCACACCATTCATCACGTCACTCCAGCACCACACCATCCATCACGTCACTCCAGCACCACACCATCACACGTCACTCCAGCACCACCACCTATACATCACGTCACTACAGCACCACACCATCCATCACGTCACTCCAGCACCACACCATCCATCACGTCACTCCAGCACCACACCATACATCACGTCACTCCAGCACCACACCATACATCACGTCACTACAGCACCACACCATCCATCACGTCACTCCAGCACCACACCATCCATCACGTCACTCCAGCACCACACCATCCATCACGTCACTACAGCACCACACCATCCATCACGTCACTCCAGCACCACACCATCCATCACGTCACTCCAGCACCACACATACATCACGTCACTCCAGCACCATACCATACATCACGTCACTACAGCACCACACCATCCATCACGTCACTCTAGCACCACACCATCCATCACGTCACTACAGCACCACACCATCCATCACGTCACTACAGCACCACACCATCCATCACGTCACTACAGCACCACACCATCCATCACGTCACTCCAGCACCACACCATCATCACGTCACTCCAGCACCACACCATCCATCACGTTACTCCAGCACCACACCATACATCACGTCACTCCAGCACCATACCATACATCACGTCACTACAGCACCACCATCCATCACGTCACTCTAGCACCACACCATCCATCACGTCACTACAGCACCACACCATCCATCACGTCACTACAGCACCACACCATCCATCACGTCACTCCAGCACCACACCATCCATCACGTCACTCCAGCACCACACCATACATCACGTCACTCCAGCACCATACCATACATCACGTCACTACAGCACCACACCATCCATCACGTCACTCTAGCACCACACCATCCATCACGTCACTACAGCACCACACCATCCAACACGTCACTCCAACACCACACCATCCATCACGTCACTCCAGCACCACACCATCCATCACGTCACTCCAGCACCACACCATACATCATCACATGGTCTGGCATAGAGACGACAGGATCTCTTAATATGTAGGATCTAACCGTAGAAACACTGTGCACATATGCTGCTATGTATGATATAATCTATGTAAATGTATTTGTGTATACATGAATAAACTTACCGATGCTGTGTGTGCCAAAAAATTTGGGAGTGTTGAACTTTGGGTAGAAGGAAAGATTGTGGAGGTATTAGGGGTTAGGAATTATAAAGTGCAAATTAAGTGATTTGGTAATATGATATGGAAAAGGCATACAGATCAACTCATGCCAAGATTTAGGAATGATGGAAAGCCAACACTGATTCCAACACTACCAGAAGCTGTAAGCAGTGGGTTGGTAATTCCTGGCCAGTATAGGAACAGGGCACCTATATGGTCAGAGGAACTACCCACAATAGATATGGAAGAGAAAGAGGTGAAGAGAAGCTGGGTTACCTTAAGGATGAGGTCAGTATGCAGGAAGATCCTCCTGACAGAGTTGATAATAACAACAGCAGAGTGAGAGGAGACTCTGCTCCTCAGGACAATGCCAGTCCTCCATATCTCAGGCGATCCACAAGACTGCTCAAACATCCGGATGGGTTGGATTTTTTAACTTACTTTGATTAGCTAATCTTGTACTGGAATAATAAAACTGGTTTTGATGATATAATGTAATTTAGAAGGAATGTAAGGTGTTGGGAGGAGCAAGAGAATTAAATCCTGTTATTTAGTGCATATCGATCCTCTTATGTTTTGTGTTGTTGTGATCCCGAACTTTAGAGAGTATATTGTTACTCCAGCTTTTATTATCCATTACAACCATAACAAGAGAGAGAGAGAGAGAGAGAGAGAGAGAGAGAGAGAGAGAGAGGGGAAGAAGAGGAGAGAAGAAGGGGGGAAAAGAAGGAGGAGAAGAGAGAGGGGGAGAGAGGTGGAGGAGAGGAGAGAGAGAGAGAGAGAGAGAGAGAGGTTATCAAACATTAATTAGAAACAAAATACAAGAAAGAGAGAAGAACCAGGAAGGAGAGGAAAAGAAAATAGCTGATGATTAGAGAGATAAGCGAAATAAAGATAAACCGAAGAGATGCAACAGGGAGAAAGAGGAGGTGGAGGCAGAGGAGGTGGAGGTAGAGGAGGTGGAGGTAGAGGAGGTGGAGGTAGAGGAGGTGGAGGTAGAGAAGGTGGAGGTAGAGGAGGTGGAGGTAGAAGAGGTGGAGGCAGAGGAAGTGGAGGCAGAGGAGGTGGAGGCAGGAGGTGGAGGCAGGGAGGTGGACGAGAGGAGGTGGAGGCAGAGGAGGAGGCAGAGGAGGTGGAGGTAGAGGAGGTGGAGGTAGAGGAGGTGGAGGTAGAGGAACTGGAGGTAGAGGAAGTGGAGGCAGAGGAAGTGGAGGCAGGGGAGGAGGAGGTAGAGAAGATGGAGGTAGAGGACGTGGAGGCAGAGGAGGTGGAGGTAGAGGAAGTGGAGGCAGAGGAGGTGGAGGTAGAGGAAGTGGAAGCAGAGGAGGTGGAGGAGAGGAGTGGAAGCAGGGAGGTGGAGGTAGAGGAAGTGAAGCAGAGGTGGAGGTGAGGAAGTGGAAGCAGGAGGTGGAGGTAGAGGAGGTGGAGGTAGAGGAGGTGGAGGTAGAGGAGGTGGAGGCAGAGGAGGTAGGGTAGACAAGATCTGGTCTGTCTGTCATAATGTTGACCACAGTCATCACACCTGGACACTGTGTTGTTTGTTTTCTTTGTGTGATACTAGTCATTCATCACCTGACTAGCATTCATTGCCTATACCAGACTCCCACTGCCACCAGTCACCCTCCCCCCCACTCCACCCAGCACCACCTCTCCCACTCACCAGCACCCTCCCACTCCACCAGCCCCTCCCTCACCAGCACTTCTCCTCACCCCCCTACCAGCCCCCTCCCTTACCCCCCTCCTCCACCTTACCAGCACCCCCTCCCCACCCTCCACACCCCCACTCCGCACTCCTCCCACTTACCAGCACTCCCCTCCCCACCCCCCCAGCATTACCAGCCCTCCCACTCCAGCCCCCCCACCCTCACCCAGCACCCTCCCACTCCAGCACTCCCTCCCTCCCAGCACCCCCTTCGCCCCTCCCCTCCACCAGCCCCTCCCTCCAGCACCCTCCCACTACCAGCCCCCTCCCACCCAGCACCCCCCTACCAGCACCCTCCATCACCCTCCACCAGCACCCTCCCTTACCAGCACCCCCCACATACACAGCACCTCCCCCCCAGCCCCCTCCTCCCACCTCCCACCAGCACTCCTCCACTACCAGCACCCTCCACTCCCACCCCCTCCACTCCAGCACTCCCCACTCCCATTTCCCCCCTCAGCACCCCTCCACTTACCAGCACCCTCCCTTACCAGCACCTCACTCACACTCACTTCCAGCACTCCTCCACTACCAGCACTCCCTCCCTCACCAGCACCCCTCCTTACAGCACCCCTCCACTCCAGCACCCCTCCCACTACCAGCACCCTCCCTTCCAGCACCCTCCCCTACCAGCACCCCCCCACTCCCAGCACCCCTCCACTACCAGCACCCCCTCTTACCAGCACCCCCTCCCTACCAGCACTCCCCCTCCCAGCACCTCCCACTCCCAGCACCCTCCACTACCAGCACTCCCTCCACTTACCAGCACTCCCTCCACTCCCCAGCACCCCCCCATTACCAGCACCCCTCCACTCTACCAGCACTCCCTCCCACTTACCAGCACTCCCTCCCACTCCCAGCACCCCTCCCACTTACCAGCACCCCTCCCACTTACCAGCACCCTCCCATACCAGCACTCCCTCCACTCCCCAGCACTCCCTCACTCGCACTCCCTCCCACTACCAGCACTCCTCCACTCCCAAGCACTCCTCCACTCCCCAGCACCCCCTCCCACTTACCAGCACCCTCCCACTTACCAGCACCCCTCCCACTTCCAGCACTCCCTCCCACTCCCCAGCACCCCTCCCACTCCCCAGCACCCCTCCCCTTACCAGCACCCCCCACTTCCAGCACTCCCTCCCACTCCCCAGCACCCTCCCACTTATTAGCACCCCTCCCACTTACCAGCACCCCCTCCCACTACCAGCACTCCCTCCCACTCGCCAGCACCCCCTCCCTTACCAGCACCCTCCCACTTACCAGCACCCTCCCACTTACCAGCACCCCCTCCCACTCCCCAGCACCCCTCCACTCACCAGCACTCCCTCCCACTCACCAGCACCCTCCCACTTACCAGCACCCCCTCCCACTTACCAGCACTCCCTCCCACTCCCCAGCACCCCCTCCCACTTACCAGCCCCCCTCCCACTTACCAGCACTCCCTCCCACTCCCCAGCACTCCCTCCCACTCACCAGCACCCTCCCACTTACCAGCACCCCCTCCCACTTACCAGCACCCTCCCACTTCCAGCACTCCCTCCCACTCCCAAGCCCCCCTCCCACTCACCAGCACTCCCTCCTCACTCACCAGCACTCCTCCCACTCCCAAGCACTCCTCCACTCCCCAGCACTCCCTCCCACTCACCAGCTCTCCCACTCACCAATACCACTCCTCCCGTACCAGCTCACCCTCACCCTTATATATATTATATATATATATATATATATATATATATATATATATATACAGTGGTACCGTTTACGATATTTTTCATTCCAGAATGCTGTTCAGTGCCATTACCAAACAATTTATCTCCTTAAGAAAAGTTGTAAAATAGACAGTCCTTTTAGACCCCCAAAATTACACTTACAAAAGCATTTAAAAAAATAAACTTACATAAAAGGGTGAGTTTGGGGACCATCGTAAACCGGGGTACCACTGTATATATAAATATACATTTAATAGAAACTGCCCAGTGGCGCTTCTCTTCAAGTGGCGCCCAGGGCCATACCTGCCATACCTGCCATACCTGCCATACCTTAGGTACGCCATCGGTAACACACGCACCAGAGAGCTACTGTGGCTCTGTGTGAAGTCGGATTTGACCCAACTGGCACCACAACCTACTAGAAATTAAAATGCAATATACTTGATCTTCACGATCAACCAAGAATAAGTCTGAGACAAAAGAGTCACCTGTTTGTTTCAATACTCTGATCACATCACAGAAATGCTAACTAGTGTAAATTCGGAGATGGAAAGCCGCAAAAATGATCTTAGAGAAGGAACGTCTAGTCAATTTAATTTCAACTATCAGACTGGGATAAAATAAAGAACTCTCAGATAAACACTAGGACAGTTCTGAGCTCTCTAAGCTCATCTCAGTCTATAAAAATGCTAAATAGAGATGCTTTTAAAGTCTCTATTAAATATTTACTCCTGAGAGAATGTCGAAGATCCATTACTGAAAGAGGACGTAGAAGAACGAAGAAAAAAATATTAATGAATTACTCAAAAATGTAAAAATATCACAGCGAATGAAAGATGACCCTTAATGGATTACCGATGTAGACCAGAAACTCGACAAAGAGAACAACTACTCCTCTACATGTATGCGGTTTTGGTCCATTACTCACGGGAAGGTCATGCACTGACGCCAATAAAGAAATTAGCGAAATTTTAAAAAATCAATATGAATCAACATTCAACAATCCATTAAACGAGTGCAGAATGCAGAATTCAGAAAATAACCTCTGCCATCCCTATAAATCACATATCTATGAAGATAGTGTTGATAATGAATGTAGTGTTGCAGCACCATATATGAGCAATATGTGATTACTGAACGTTATGTTATTATCTGCTGAACATCCTGTTTTTACCATGCTGCATGTCATGTTATTATCTGCTGAGCGTCATGTTTTTACCATGCTGCATGTCATGTTATTATCTGCTGAGCGTCATGTTATTATCTGCCGTCCAACAGAAGACTGCGTATATCCATCTGCAATATTTCTGTGTCTTCTTCTGATGTGACTTTTATGTCACTCATCATATGGTCCACAAATGATGATAAGAGGGAAGATATGCCTAGTATTTCTGGTCTGTCTGCTATGAAATGAAGTTTTGGAGAGTGTTTCTGACTATGTTTTCAGTGATACGAAGCTGTGGCGAGTGTTTCTGTTAATGTCTCCTATGATACGAAGCTGAGGCGAGTGTTTCTCTCTTTATCTGCTAAGTTAGAAAGCTGTGGCGAATGTTTTTGTCTATGTTGCTGTGATACGAAGTAGTGGATAGTGGTCTGATATATATCTGCTCTTAGCATGAGAAACAGGAGAGGCGCCAGGACCTTGTCTGGTAGTACTCAACTTTTCACTTTGCTTACAGTACATGTATATCTTATTTGGCTCCATCAGTGTTACCTGGGATGGTACAAGACAGTGGTGGAACAAGACAGTGATGGAACAAGACAGTGAGGGAACAAGACAGTGAGGAACAAGACAGTTATGGAACAAGACAGTGAGGGAACAAGACAGTGATGGAACAAGACAGTGATGGAACAAGACAGTGATGGAACAAGACAGTGAGGAACAAGACAGTGATGGAACAAGACAGTGAGGGAACAAGACAGTGATGGAACAAGACAGTGATGGAACAAGTCAGTGAGGGAACAAGACAGTGAGGGAACAAGACAGTGATGGAACAAGACAGTGATGGAACAAGACAGTGATGAACAAGACAGTGATGGAACAAGACAGTGAGGGAACAAGACAGTGATGGAACAAGACAGTGATGG
This sequence comes from Cherax destructor, assembly GCA_009830355.1. Classification (NCBI taxonomy): domain Eukaryota; kingdom Metazoa; phylum Arthropoda; class Malacostraca; order Decapoda; family Parastacidae; genus Cherax; species Cherax destructor. Next base: position 235,878 of record WNWK01000655.1, on the reverse strand, counting down.
ACAGACAGGATGGAACAAGACAGTGATGGAACAAGACAGTGATGGAACAAGACAGTGAGGGAACAAGACAGTGATGGAACAAGACAGTGAGGAACAAGACAGTGATGGAACAAGACAGTGATGGAACAAGACAGTGATGGAACAAGACAGTGATGGAACAAGACAGTGATGGAACAAGACAGTGATGGTACAAGACAGAGGTGGGACAAGACAGTGATGGAACAAGACAGTGAGGGAACAAGACAGTGAGGGAACAAGACGGTGATGGAGCAAGACAGTGATGGAACTAGACAGCAATGGAACAAGACAGTGATAGAACAAAACAGTGGTGGAACAAGACAGTGATGGAACAAGACAGTGATGGAACAAGACAATGAGGGAACAAGACGGTGATGGAACAAGACAGTGATGAAGCAAGACAGTAAGGGAACAAGACAGTGATGGAACAAGACAGTGAGGGAGCAAGACAGTGAGGGAACAAGACAGTGATGGAACAAGACAGCGAGGGAACAAGACAGTGAGGGAACAAGACAGTGATGAAGCAAGACAGTGATGGAACAAGACAGTGATGGAACAAGACAGTAAGGGAACAAGACAGTGATGGAACAAGACAGTGAGGGAACAAGACAGTGAGGGAACAAGACAGTGATGAAGCAAGACAGTAAGTGAACAAGACAGTGATGGAACAAAACAGTGATGGAACAAGCATTGGGCAGGACAGTGGAGAGGGTTGGGTGCTAGTGGAGGGGGGTGGGGGTTGTAGGTTGGAAGAGGTGGGGCGGGGTTGAAGTGGGGAGGGTTGTTGTGGGGGTGAAGGGAAGGTATATAAGGCAGGTGTGGTCGAGGCCACCTTCACTTGTCAGCCAGAAGCCGTGGTGGACACAGTACGCCGGCCGGCTTCCTGCTCTCCTCACACACACAAGTACATATACGTACTCTCCTGCCTCGTCACTGTGGATAATGCACTAAGGGACTGTTATTAAAGTGCTCTCATAAACTTTACATTCGGTGTCTTCAGCCTCGACGTGGGCACCATGCACACACTCAGGTTAGTACCAGCCTGCTGTGGAACAACCATATCTGTGGTGAATGATGCGTCCTCTCCAGTTGGGTACTCTCCAGCTGGGTCCTCTCCAGCTGAGTCCTCTCCAGCTGGCATGGTTATATGCATCATCGGAAGTTTGGGTCGTGTCCAGCTGGGACTGTAATATACACATCAGCAGAAAGTGTCAGGGTGATTGTGAAAGTTGAAATCTCAAAGAGATGGTTGTCTAATGGGGTTTAAAGCATATCGACTACACCACACGAGAACACTTTAATCACTATAACAGGTATTAAGGTTAAGTCTCATATATATGTATACGCTAAGAGTAGCACATCTCTCAGCATATATATCCTTGCTGTCAGCTTCACCCGGGAGATCGCTATCTCACCGGCGTTGAAATCTCCTCAAAATTTTGGAAAATTTTGTGTAATTCTCCATAAACTCTCTTTTTTCTACGTTATTTTGAAGTTTTTAGCCAATTTTATAATAATAATAATAATAATAATAATAATAATAATAATAATAATAATAATAATAATAATAATAATAATAATAATAATAATAATAATATTAATAACAAAAATAATAATAATAGCAATAATAGGTGTTTTGATGTGATGAAAGTAGGAGATTTCGTTGTGGTGATGGAGAGGCTTGTGGTGGGTGATGTGGGTGATGGAGAGGCTTGTGGTGGGTGATGTGGGTGATGGAGAGGCTTGTGGTGGGTGATGGAGAGGCTTGTGGTGGGTGATGTGGGTGATAAGAACATAAGAACATAAGAAAGGAGGAACACTGCAGCAGGCCTGTTGGCCCATACTAGGCAGGTCCTTCACAATCCGTCCCACTAACAGAATATTTGCTCAACCCAATTTTCAATGATGGAGAGGCTTGTGGTGGGTGATGGAGATGCTTGTGGTGGGTGATGGAGAGGCTTGTGGTGGGTGATGGAGATGCTTGTGGTGGGTGATGTGGGTGATGGAGAGGCTTGTGGTGGGTGATGGAGATGCTTGTGGTGGGTGATGGAGATGCTTGTGGTGGGTGATGGAGAGGCTTGTGGTGGGTGATGGAGAGGCGTGTGGTGGGTGATGTGGGTGATGGAGATGCTTGTGGTGGGTGATGGAGATGCTTGTGGTGGGTGATGGAGATGCTTGTTTTGGGTGATGGAGAGGCTTGTGGTGGGTGATGGAGATGCTTGTGTGGGTGATGGAGATGCTTGTGGTGGGTGATGGAGATGCTTGTGGTGGGTGATGGAGATGCTTGTGGTGGGTGATGGAGATGCTTGTGGTGGGTGATGGAGATGCTTGTGGTGGGTGATGGAGATGCTTGTGGTGGGTGATGGAGGCTTGTGGTGGGTGATGGAGATGCTTGTGGGGTGATGGAGCTTGGTGGTGATGGAGAAGCTTGTGGTGGGTGATGGAGAGGCTTGTGGTGGGTGATGGAGAGGCTTGTGGTGGGTGATGGAGAGGCTTGTGGTGGGTGATGTGGGTGATGGAGATGCTTGTGGTGGGTGATGGAGAGGCTTGTGGTGGGTGATGGAGAGGCTTGTGGTGGGTGATGGAGAGGCTTGTGGTGGGTGATGTGGGTGATGGAGAGGCTTGTGGTGGGTGATGTGGGTGGTGGAGATGCTTGTGGTGGGTGATGTGGGTGATGAAGAGGCTTGTGGTGGGTGATGGAGATGCTTGTGGTGGGTGATGTGGGTGATGGAGAGGCTTGTGGTGGGTGATGTGGGTGATGGAGAGGCTTGTGGTGGGTGATGTGCAGGTTTCCAACAATAAACCATCTTGCCCATGTTAATTTCTTCCCATTCTGTAATATATTTTCAGTTTTACGCGAAAATCTGATTTAGAGACTCGTGACACCATCCACCACAAGACGCTAATATCCCAACTATACTTTAAGAGTAACTAGAAATATATCATTGACAACAGTGACGGATGGGGGACTGACTCAGTCGTGAGAGCTGATCTCTAGTATAATATTAATGATATTATATTCGTTACCACAAGTTTACGTCACCCAGACTAAGAATAAGCGTGAATTTTCTCTAATTTCGATGATGGGCAGTGCGTTATAAAACGAACGCTGAGAAGGGAATATGAGTTGTGTTTGATGAGGGGAAGTGAGGGTGAAGGGAGGCCCTTGTCATAGTCGTAGAGTGAGTGAGGGCTTGTCAAACCTGACACCCTCAACGTAAGAATGAATGAAACGCAAAATACAGCTTCTGAGGAGAAATATCTGTGATACAACTGTGGTAACTTGTGTAAGATGCTGGCTAGCTGCTTGCTGTGTTTGTGTCTCCTGGGTAACTTGTGTAAGATGCTGGCTAGCTGCTTCGTGTTCGTATCTCCGGGAGTAACTAGTGCAAGATGCTGGGTAGCTGCTTCTTGTGTACGTATCTCTGGGGTAACTTGTGTAAGATGCTGGCTAGCTGCTTCGTGTTCGTATCTCCTGGGGCAACTAGCGCAAGATGCTGTCTAGCTGCTTCTTGTGTACGTATCTCTGGGGGTAACTTGTGTAAGATGCTGGCTAGCTGCTTCTTGTTTACCTGGAGTTTACCTGGAGAGGGTTTCGGGGTCAACGCCCCCGCGGCCAGGTCTGAGACCAAGCCTCATAGTGGATCAGGGTCTGATCAACCAGGCTGTTACTGTCGGCCGCACGCAAACTGACGTACGAACCACAGCCCGGTTGGTCAGGTACTGACTTTAGGTGCCTGTCCAGTGCCTTCTTGAAGACAGCCATGGGTCTATTAGTAATCCCCCTAATGTATGCTGGGAGGCAGTTGAACAGTCTTGGGCCCCGGACACTTATGGTGTTGTCTCTCAGTGTACTCGTTTCACCCCTGCTTTTCATCGGGGGAATGTTGCATCTCCTGCCGAGTCTTTTGCTTTCATAGGGAGTGATTTTCGTGTGCAGGTTTGGTACCAATCCCTCCAGGACCTTTCAAGTGTATATTATCATGTATCTCTCTTCCCTGCGTTCCAGGGAATACAGATCAAGGACCTTCAACCGTTCCTATTAATTTAAGTGCTTTATCGCACTTATGTGTGCTATGTAAGTTCTTTGTACACTCTCCAGGTCTGCAATGTCGCCAGCCTTGAAGGAGGCTGTTAGTGTACAGCAATATTCCAGCCTAGAGAGAACAATTGATTTGAAGAGTGTCATCATCTGCTTGGCGTCCCTAGTTTTGAAGGTTCTCATTATTCATCCTATCATTTTCCTAGCCAATGAGGTAGATACATTGTTGTGGGGTAAATTATGTAAGATGCTGGCTAGCTGCTTCTTGTTCGTATCTCCGGGGATAACTAGTACAAGATGCTGGCTAGCTGCTTCTTGTGTTCGTATCTCCGGGGGTAACTAGTGCAAGATGCTGTCTAGCTATTTCTTGTGTTCGAATCTCCGGGGGTAACTTGTGTAAAATGCTGGCTAGCTGCTTCTTGTGTTCGTATGTCTGGGGGTAACTTGTGTAAGATGCTGGCTAGCTCCTTCTTGTGTTCGTATGTCTGGGAAAACATTTGCAAGATGTTGACTTTTGCAGATTCTTGTGTTGGTATCTCGGATCAGCGACAGTGGAAAGTGTTCTGGCACAATTCATCTCGAGAAATAAAATCAGTGACATTTCGTCGTAATTCGAAATAGCTACTGTCTTCACTTTCTCCTGATTGAGAAGACTACTAACCCTATGTGAAAGTTACTTACCTCATGGTTAACACGACACACTTCACTGTCATGAAGTACAACAACAACAGTAATAATATCAACAACAGTAACAACAACAACAGTAACAACAACAACAACAGTAATAATACCAACAACAGTAACAACAACAACAGCAGTAACAACAGCAGCAACAACAACAGTAACAACAGTAACAACAACAACAGCAGTAACAACAACAACAGTAGCAACAACAACAGTAACAACAACAACAGTAATAATATCAACAACAGTAACAACAGCAACAGCAGTAACAACAACAGCAACAGCAGTAACAACAACAACAGCAGCAACAGCAATAACAACAACAGTCGGCCTGGTTCAGGTTGCCTTCATCTTGCATTTATTTTATTCAGTTGTAATATTTTTTGTTGTCATCATTGTTTGTCCTTGTCTTCATCTTACTGGTTGTTTACCAAACCTGTTTTACTTGTTTTACTTGTTCCTCACTGTCTTTGCCTAAGTGCTGTTTATTTTCACCTAACAAGAGACTTTTAAGGCTGCGAAGTCTATCGGAGCTCCCCTTCTTTGTTCTCTGTCTATCGGAGTTCCCCTTCTTTGTTCTCTATCTATCGAAGCTCTCCTTGTTCATCTTTGTTCTCTATCTATCGGAACTCTCCTTGTTCATCTTTGTTCTCTATCTATCGGAACTCTCCTTGTTCATCTTTGTTCTCTATCTATCGGAACTCTCTTTGTTCATCTTTGTTCTCTATCTATCGGACTGACGGTTATGTAAATTGATTGTGTAAATTGTTACTGTGTAAATTATGTAAATGGTCATGGGGATTGTGATTGTTGTATCATAATTGTGATTGTTGTATCATAATTGTGTTTGTTGTATCATAATTGTGTTTGTTGTATCATAATTGTGATTGTTTATCATAATTTGTTTTTTAATCATAATTGTGATTGTTGTATCATAATTGTGTTTGTTGTATCATAATTGTGATTGTTGTATCATAATTGTGATTGTTGTATCATAATTGTGATTGTTGTATCATAATTGTGATTGTTGTATCATAATTGTGATTGTTGTATCATAATTGTGATTGTTGTATCATAATTGTGATTGTTGTATCATAATTGGGATTGTTGTATCATAATTGGGATTGTTGTATCATAATTGGGATTTTTGTATCATAATTGGGATTGTTGTATCATAATTGTGATTGTTGTATCATAATTGTGTTTGTTGTATCATAATTGTGTTTGTTGTATCATAATTGTGTTTGTTGTATCATAATTGTGATTGTTGTATCATAATTGTGATTGTTGTATCATAATTGTGATTGTTGTATCATAATTGGGATTGTTGTATCATAATTGGTCAGAGTATCTGTATAGAGGGAACAGTTGAAGGATGATGTTCCGAGATCACATCTCCTTGATGAGACACCTTGATGCTGTGGTCATCCCAGCCTTGATGCTGTGGTCATCCCAGCCTTGATGCTGTGGTCATCCCAGCCTTGATGCTGTGGTCATCCCAGCCTTGATGCTGTGGTCATCCCAGCTTTGATGATGTGGTCATCCCAGCTTTGATGATGTGGTCATCCCAGCCTTGATGCTGTGGTCATCCCAGCTTTGATGCTGTGGTCATCCCAGCCTTGATGCTGTGGTCATCCCAGCCTTGATGCTGTGGTCATCCCAGCCTTGATGCTGTGGTCATCCCAGCCTTGATGCTGTGGTCATCCCAGCCTTGATGCTGTGGTCATCCCAGCCTTGATGCTGTGGTCATCCCAGCCTTGATGCTGTGGTCATCCCAGCCTTGATGCTGTGGTCATCCCAGCCTTGATGCTGTGGTCATCCCAGCCTTGATGCTGTGGTCATCCCAGCCTTGATGCTGTGGTCATCCCAGCCTTGATGCTGTGGTCATCAGCCTTGATGTGTGGTCATCCCAGCCTTGATGCTGTGGTAATCCCAGCCTTGATGCTGTGGTCATCCCGCCTTGATGCTGTGGTCATCCCAGCCTTGATGCTGTGGTCATCCCAGCCTTGATGCTGTGGTCATCCCAGCCTTGATGCTGTGGTCATCCCAGCTTGACCCTGCAACCTGAATCACATCAGAGACCTCAGTCAACCAAATTGATCCCTCGATTCAATTGGAAGAAGAAAGGATGTTGGTGGTGGTGGTGGTGGTGATGGTGGTTGTGGTGGTGTTGGTGGTGGTGAGGGAAGGGAATCTCCGCCCATACACCACCAACATACATCACTCACTACGACAACAGTGTCCAGTATGGTCTTGTAGTCCAGCGAGTGAGGGATTAATTCTTCCTACTGAGGCCTACGACAGCACCTAGCGAGGGGTCAGCATCTAACACCCGCGTCAGGAAACACTTGTCCTGTTTCCTGATAAACCTCACCTCACCTTACCTAACCTAACCTCCTCCTCCTCCTCCTCCTCCTCCTCTTCATGGCCAAAATGAACACCTCCCCTCCCCCAACATGTCTGTATCCCTCACTCATCTACGGTATTAAACTCTACTACCGACCTACACTATATCACCACACATCACCTATCACACTCATCACTACCACCTTCACTCATCACTCACCTTCACTCATCACTCACCTCACTCATCACTCACCTTCACTCATCACTCACCTTCACTCATCACTCACCTTCACTCATCACTCACCTTCACTCATCACTCACCTTCACTCATCACTCACCTTCACTCTCACTCACCTTCACTCTCACTCACCTTCACTCTCACTCACCTTCACTCTCACTCACCTTCACTCGTCACTCACCTTCACTCATCATTTTCACTAACTACTCACATACAAGACCTAGTCACTTCTTATTCATTCACAAGCAATAGACTATACCTCACTTTCATGTCATACTTCTGAAGTCATCACGTTATATCACATCACTATAGCACTGGTGGCGAAACGTACAGTAAAGATACCCAGATGTCGCACCTGTGTCTTATTCTTCAACAAGACTAACTTCACAAGAAATCAAAGTACAAGGAGGTTGGTGCCAGGTGGTAAGAGAGAAGTGAAAGTGAGTGAACCGAAGAGAGAGTTAGAGGTATAAACAACTGCTAGTAGAAAGGTCGGGTAGAAAGAGTACAGGTAATGAGGAGGTGTGATGCGTGCCCGGTCCATCTGTCCTCTTGTTTTTCCACCTCATATTTGCAAGCGCCTGACGAATCGCTGAAGACAGAGTGAAAGGCCTGAATCTCCTACCCAGCACCCCTCACAATAGTGAAGTTGTCGCTATTTATTGATGGCAGGTGCCAGGACTACACGTGCACCTGTACCTAGCACCTGAACCTACACTGCTAGCACCTACAAAGGTGCTATTACCAACACAGGTGCTGAAGACGGGTTACTTCTACCGACTTGTCGCTTCCCCCATTAAGATAATGTAGTGAAAGTGGTTCGCATGCATGTTCTCAAGTAGCCTACTGTGTTTAGAAGTAACTCTGAAGAAGGGCTGCCTTCTCATGCGTGCCTCCCTCCCTCCCGCATGCGGTGATGGCCCTGGCGGCAGACGGAAAGTGAGTTTTCACGCATCTTTAGTGAGGTTACGGATGTACTTTACTAAAGTGGTGAGGTGGGTAAATACGTGGAGGTGTGCGGGCATATGCGTCGCCTCCCCATGTCTGGTGCTGGCCACGCTGTTGGTGTCAGACGCATACTGGGGCGTCAGAACGCGTGGTTATAACACACTACGTGTACTCGCACGCATCTTGCGGCGTCACGAATAAGCGGTCAGAGACAATAAAAATTGTTGTCTCACGCTTGTAAAACTTAATAGTATTCACGAAATGTGACAACCGCACAATGTGTGTGTGTGTGTGTGTATGTGTCCCTTCCCCCAGGCTGTGTTCCGTGTACGATCTTTCTTTATTGTCGTTATTCTGCACTTGTAACAACTGAATTCTTACTGTCTTCCATCCTGGTCATGTTTCTATGCTTTGCAGACTTATCTTCGAACTCTGCTGATTTAGATCACATCTTGATACTTTATGGAGCAACTTGCAATCTGAACAGACTGACTGATGTTGTAGTAGCCTGACTTAGTCTTATTACAAGTACTGACTGATGTTGTAGTAACCAGGCTTAGTCTTGGTTACAAGTACTGACTGATGTTGTAGTAGCCTGACTTAGTCTTATTACAAGTACTGACTGATGCTGTAGTAACCAGGCTTAGTCTTGGATACAAGTACTGACTGATGTTGTAGTAACCAGACTTAGTCTTGGTTACAAGTACTGACTGATGTTGTAGTAACCAGGCTTAGTCTTGGATACAAGTACTGACTGATGTTGTAGTAACCAGGCTTAGTCTTGGATACAAGTACTGACTGATGTTGTAGTAACCAGACTTAGTCTTGGTTACAAGTACTGACTGATGTTGTAGTAGCCAGACTTAGTCTTGGTTACAAGTACTGACTGATGTTGTAGTAACCAGACTTAGTCTTGGTTACAAGTACTGACTGATGTTCAGACTAGTCTTGGTACAGTACTGACTGATGCTTAGTAGGCTGTTGGATACAAGTACTGACTGATGTTGTAGTAACCAGACTTAGTCTTGGTTACAAGTACTGACTGATGTTGTAGTAGCCAGACTTAGTCTTGGTTACAAGTACTGACTGATGTTGTAGTAACCAGGCTTAGTCTTGGTTACAAGTACTGACTGATGTTGTAGTAGCCAGACTTAGTCTTGGTTACAAGTACTGACTGATGCTGTAGTAACCAGGCTTAGTCTTGGTTACAAGTACTGACTGATGCTGTAGTAACCAGGCTTAGTCTTGGATACAAGTACTGACTGATGCTGTAGTAACCAGGCTTAGTCTTGGATACAAGTACTGACTGATGCTGTAGTAACCAGGCTTAGTCTTGGATACAAGTACTTCTGACAGTTTGGCAGACACACAGATGACGATCAAACCAAATACAAAGTATATGACCAGCCTCTGGTCACTAACTTGGACACTATGTACTTAATTGCCCGTTAATGAGAAATAGAGATAGACAGTATAATAACTAATGTGATATGTCAATATATTTTATTAATGAAAATAAGATACCAGACATATTAAGCAAATATCCTAAATTTGTTTGCAACAGATAAGTCAACTACAGATATAAATAATTCAGATGTACTCTTCTAACTCTTGAGGCCTAACTGCTATTTTTTTTTTCTACGATCATGTTGTTGTGCTGTCCTCCACAGGATGGGTATGGGATGCAAACTTCGGCGCCAGAATCTAAAACTGTAAATAGACCTTTCTCTCCAGTACATATCTTTCCAACTCGTTTCACATCGTCTAACTAGTGAGACATAGCCTTTAATTCCTTCTAGCAGGTCATTTATGTGTATCAGAATCAGCAGGGATATATGTACTGATCTTTGGGGAACCCTAGTCTTTACCCTTACCCACTTCCTCCCATTACCATTTGCCTTCTATTCTCCAGGTCCTCCTCTATCAGAAACAACTTTTTCCAGTTACTCGTGGTGTTGTACCGTGTCAAGCGCTACCTCACAGTCTACGAATATGCAGTCCACCAGTCCTCCTTCCTCACCTGACCACACTTACTGCCTCTTAGAACTCCAGCAGATATATGTAACACTGGATTTACCATCTTTAAACTCTCCTTGCTTGGCTCTTATGTGACCAGATCTTTCAGGTTCTATGTTCCTCATTCACTGCGTCGTGAACCTTGTCCAGTGTGAGGCAGAGTCCAACTTGTCTACTGTTTAATGGTATTTTTCATTATTTGTACCTCCCTCGTCCTTCATGTACCCCACAAGAGACGTCACACCCCTGGTACTCCCACACAGACGTCACTTCCGTTGCCACACCATCTCCCACAGCCACACTATCACTCACAGCCACACCATCACTCACAGCCACACTATCACTCACAGCCACACCATCACACAGCCACACCATCACTCAAACCAACACCATCACTCACAGCCACACCATCACTCACAGCCACACCATCACTCAGCCACACCATCACTCAGCCACACCATCACTCACAGCCACACCATCACTCAGCCACACCATCACTCACAGCCACACCATCACTCAGCCACACCATCACTTACAGCCACACCATCACTCAGCCACACCATCACTCACAGCCACACCATCACTCAGCCACACCATCACTCACAGCCACACCATCACTCAGCCACACCATCACTCACAGCCACACCATCACTCAGCCACACCATCACTCACAGCCACACCATCACTCACAGCCACACCATCACTCACAGCCACACCATCACTCAGCCACACCATCACTCACAGCCACACCATCACTCAGCCACACCATCACTCACAGCCACACCATCACTCAGCCACACCATCACTCACAGCCACACCATCACTCAGCCACACCATCACTCACAGCCACACCATCACTCACAGCCACACCATCACTCACAGCCACACCATCACTCAGCCATACCATCACTCACAGCCACACCATCACTCAGCCACACCATCACTCACAGCCACACCATCACTCACAGCCACACTATCACTCACAGCCACACTGAGATTATTTTGTTGTCGTGTGCAAGTCATCCATTATCCGTCATTCATCGTTAGACAACGAACGCTCGTTACCCCTCGTTAAACAACTTATGTGCATCACTCCTCGTTAAACAATCAACCAATTTCACCCTTCGTTAAGCAGTGTACATACGTCATCCTTCGTTAAACAATGAAGGTACGTCACCCTTCATTAAACAACGTACGTACGTTACCCCCTTCGTTCAACAACGCACATACGTCGCTCCTGGTTAAGCAACGAGCATATTAGTTTTTTCTTCAGGCAGTCTGCCCATGAGCGTTTTACACTCTCCGTCACATCCTTGTATCGTTACTTGCGTACCTGACACATCCCTGTATCGTTACTTGCGTACCTGACACATCCCTGTATCGTTACTTGCGTACCTGACACATCCCTGTACCGTTACTTGCGTACCTGACACATCCCTGTACCGTTACTTGCGTACCTGACACATCCCTGTACCGTTACTTGCGTACCTGACACATCCCTGTACCGTTACTTGCATACCTGACACATCCCTGTACCGTTACTTGCGTACCTGACACATCCCTGTACCGTTACTTGCATACCTGACACATCCCTGTACCGTTACTTGCGTACCTGACACATCCCTGTACCGTTACTTGCATACCTGACACATCCCTGTACCGTTACTTGCGTACCTGACACATCCCTGTACCGTTACTTGCATACCTGACACATCCCTGTACCGTTACTTGCATACCTGACACATCCCTGTACCGTTACCTGCGTACCTGTCACATCCCTGTACCGTTACTTGCATACCTGACACATCCCTGTACCGTTACTTGCGTACCTGACACATCCCTGTACCGTTACTTGCATACCTGACACATCCCTGTACCGTTACTTGCGTACCTGACACATCCCTGTACCATTACTTGCATACCTGACACATCCCTGTACCGTTACTTGCATACCTGACACATCCCTGTACCGTTACTTGCATACCTGACACATCCCTGTACCGTTACTTGCATACCTGACACATCCCTGTACCGTTACTTGCGTACCTGTCACATCCCTGTACCGTTACTTGCGTACCTGACACATCCCTGTACCGTTACTTGCATACCTGACACATCCCTGTACCGTTACTTGCATACCTGACACATCCCTGTACCGTTACTTGCGTACCTGACACATCCCTGTACCGTTACCTGCGTACCTGTCACATCCCTGTACCGTTACTTGCGTACCTGTCACATCCCTGTACCGTTACCTGCGTACCTGTCACATCCCTGTACCGTTACTTGCGTACCTGTCACATCCCTGTACCGTTACCTGCGTACCTGTCACATCCCTGTACCGTTACTTGCGTACCTGTCACATCCCTGTACTGTTACTTGCGTACCTGTCACATCCCTGTACCGTTACCTGCGTCCTGGAGGACGGATCTCTGGTGAGAACTCTCTCGCACTGTCTAAAAGAGAGACATAGACAGAGACAGAGACAGAGACAGCCAGGCAGACAGATAAACAGATAAATCAGTAGAAGCAAGAGATGATGGATGAGGAAAATGGAATAAGGAGAAGAGGAGGAGGAGGGGCAAGGCTAGAGGAGGATCACACAAAGAGAGTTGATTACAATTATGTGAAATGTTCTTAGCCAGAACTGCGGGGACTGTGGGGACTATGGGAAGTGTGAGGAGTGCGGGGACTGTGGGGACTACGGGCACTTGGAGGAGTGCGGGGACTGTGGGGACTACGGGAAGTGTGAGGAGTGCGGGGACTGTGGGAACTACGGGGAATGTGGGGACTGCTGGGATTGTGGGGGACTATGGGAAGTGTGGGGAGTGCGGGGACTGTGGGGACTGCGGGGACTGGTGGGAGCAGAAATGGTACTAAAGAGCAACGAGGGGTGGGGTGTTGGGTCTAGAAAAGAATAAGTAAACAAAGTCACTTTACAAAGTAACTCGTTCTCGTTTTATCTTTGAAGTGTGAGCTTCATCAAGGTAGAACTTCATCCCTGTGTGATCTGAGTGTCACTCAGATCACAGTGTATATACAGTGAGATATACACTACTTGTATATACAGAGATACGTGTAAATAACAAAGAGTCACAATACCGTGACTGGAACAATACACATAGAAGAGAGGAGCTTACCACGACGAGAGAGATACACATCTGCGGGTATATACGGGGTTTAACTAGCGTTGCTAAACTTTCTTCTCAGTAGTATTGTTTGTATATCCGCTACGAGACGACACATTTGACGACCCTCGCGACGATATTCTTCCTTGATTGTTGGGAGGTTGTGACGGGGTGCTGTGAGACTCACTCCAATAATAAGAATAATAACAACATATTTACTACCACTGCTACTACTATTTTGTTACTGCTACCAATACTACTATTACTGTTACTACTACTACTACTACACCAGTACTACCACAGCTACTGCGGTGTGGAACAGTTATGATGGATGGGGAAGTGAGGTACGGCTCATGCCTTGCTTCTCAGGTTTATTGAACTATGAAAGTGGCGAGTGTGGTCTGGTGTGGTCTGAGGGAGGGGCGGGGTCTACTAGCCATGGTGTACGTGTTGGACCTCACTCTCACTCTCTCTCTCACTCTCACTCTCTCTCAAACACACAGCCCAATCTGGCGTCATGAGTGTAGACGGACCCTCTTGAGCTTTTTCGTCAGTTGCTGACCAACCTCTTCAGGGCAACACCAGCCATGGAAGGATTACGAAAAGACGTGAGAGAATCGTGGCTTCGGCTCACAACCGAAAGACCGAGGTTCAAAACTCGGGACGAGTTGAAATGATGTTTTCTTAGCCTTGCACCTGGCAGTAAATAGTGCCACTACCTGGGGTCTACCTGGAGGGTGTTCCGGGGGTCAACGCCGCCGCGGCCCAGTCCTTGACCAGCCCTCGCAGTGGATCAGGGCCTGATCAACCAGGCTATTACTGCTGGCTGCACGTAGTCCAACGTATGAACCACAGCCCGGCTGGCCAGGTATTGACTTAAGGTATCTGTCTTGAAGGCAGCCAGAGACTGTCGAACAATCTTGGGCCCCGAATCTTATTGTGTTTTCTCTTAGTGTACTAATGGCGTCCCTACTCACTGGGGGTATGTTGCACCGTCTGCCCACTCTTTTGCTTTCGTAGGGAGCGATTTCTGTGTGCAGATTTGAGACCAGCCCCTCTAGGATTTTCCAGGTGTAGATTATGATGTATCTCTCTCGCCTGTGCTCCAGTAAGTACAGGTCAAGTGACTCCAGGCGTTCCCAGTAATTAAGGTGTTTGACGGATCTTATAATTGCAGTAAAGGTTCTCTGTACATTCTCTAGATCTGCGATTTCACCTGCCCTGAATGTAACTGTTTGTTTACAGCAGTATTCCAGCCTAGAGAGAACAAGTGGTTTAAAAGGATCTTCAGTGTCTTAGCATCCCATGTTTTGAAGGTTCTCATTATCCATCCTAACATTTTCCTCGCAGATGTGATAGCGACACTGTTATGATCCTTGAAGGTGAGATTCTCTGACACTGACACTACCAAGTCCTTCACACTAATTTTCCGCTCTATTGTGTGGTTAGAGTTTGTGGTATACTCAGTTTTTTACTCCAATTTTTCATAACGGAGTGGTTGAAATTTGTCCTCATTGAACATCATATTGTTTTCTGTTGGCCATTGGAAAATTTGGTTTATATCTTTTTGGAGATTTACCGTGTCCTCAATGGATGACAGTCTTATGCAGATTCTAGTATCGTCTGCGAAGGATGCCACGGTGCTATGGTTAGGAACATGATGGGGGCAAGTACTGTGTCTTGTGGAACAAAGTTTTTCATTGTGGCAGCCTCTGACCTAACTCTCTTTACCACTACTCTTTGTGTTCGATTGGTTAGAAAGTTGTAGATCCATCTGCCCACTTTTCCGGTTATCACATTAGTACGCATTTTGTTTGCTGTTACACAATGATCGCGCTTGTCAAAGACTTTTTCACAATCTGTGTATACTACATTTGCATTCTGTTTGTCTTCCAGTGCATCCACGACCATGTCATAGTGGTCCAGAAGTAGTCTAAGCTCATGCTGCCCTGGACTGTGCAATTGTTGGGAATCCAAGTGATTTGCTATCATGCTTCTTAGTACTCTTTCAAAGATTTTTACGAAGTGGGACGTTAGAGCTATTGGTCTATAGTTCTTAGCTATTGCTTTTCTGCCACCTTTATGGGGTGGGGTTATATCCATTCTTTTTAGTGACTGTGGGATTTCACCCGTGCCTTTGCTCCCTCTCCATAGCATACTTAAGACAAGCAAAAGGAGTTTCTTGCAGTTCTTAATGAACACGGAGTTCCACGAGTCTGGGCCTGGAGAAGAGTGCATGGGCATGTTGTCAATGGCTTTTTCAAAGTCCAGTGGAGTTAGGGTTATGTCAGAAATTTTGTATACATTAACAGGGTTTTGAGGCTTACTCATGAAAAAGTCGATCTTTAAACTGATTAATGGCTCGCTGTTGTCCTCTGTGTAAGTTCCATCTTGTCTAAGCAAGGCTTGTTTTTGGCATATAAAAATAAATATTTTGAATAACTTTCGATTGCACCAATTGCTTTTAGCTCCTCCCGTCTCTCCTGGATCCTGCATGAATCATTTAACTTAAGCTCAATATATATATATATATATATATATATATATATATATATATATATATATATATATATATATATATATATATATATATTCTAGCCCAATTGAGGAGCTCATGTAGAGGGAGCGTCTCTCTCTCTCTCTCTCTCTCTCTCTCTCTCTCTCTCTCTCTCTTCTCTCCAGCTGCCAGAAAGTTGATCTTTCAAGGCGCTGGTTTGGATTCATGTTATATAAAATATCCTGATTGATGAAGTTAAATTTAGTGAAGGATCCCTCGTAGCTGTGTGCATTTTGCTGGTCAGGAAGCCTGTGCATGTAAGTCAGGAGGACTTCGATTAGATTGTGATCCGAATTAGTCGTTTTTGATAATGTTATGTTTCTTACCAGGCCATCATCATTTGTAATCAATTTTCAACAACTGGTGGAACTATCGTGTTGATGACCCCGTTCAGGTGCACGAGAGATCTGTAACAGATACGAAGATAATAAACGACCCGCATAGAACCAGTAAGGCATTTAAATTACCGGGAACGCCTCAAAGTTCTCAAAATGAACTCAATGATGCCCAGGAGAGAGAGAGACTTGATAATATATTTGTGGAAGATACTTGTAAATTTATTCAGGTACTGACTTATTTCCACTGGGGTCCATGAGAGCATTGTCCCTAATCTGCACACTGCCATAACAACATGCTAGGAGTGAGAAATATAGGAGGAAGTGTAAAATAAACCCAGTGATAAGCAGGGGAGCCGTGGGCACAATAAGAGAACGTTGTATCAACGTTCGTGGCCCCAGATTATTCAACATCTTACCATCAAGGGGAAAACTGGACAAATACCTCCACCTAGTGGCAGATCAACTAGGCTATGATGGATATGTGGGCCAACGAGCCGCCAGTAGCAACAGCCTGGTTGACCAGGCCAGCATCAGACAAGCCTGGCACAGGGCAGGACTGCGGGATATGAAGAACTCTGGAAATCCAACAAAGGTATAGGTACGTGGTTGATAGGAAACTGTTGTGGGTGGCATCCTGGGGAAGAGAGTTTAAGGACTTCAATGGAAATAAGCCAGAATGGCTTTCTTGAGTTATCCTGGGTTATTAACCCTCCTGGATAATAAACCCAATATATTCTTTCTCAGAGAAAAGAGACAGAAAGAGAATCTACTCTCTCTCTCTCTCTCTCTCTCTCTCTCTCTCTCTCTCTCTCTTTCTCTCTCTCTCTCTCTCTTTCACACACACACACACCACCTTCTCACGAGTCATGTTAACATAATCTACTTTCCCCTCAGTTAGCATAGTTTACGGTACTATATACAAATCCGTTTTCTGTGACAGAGAGAGAGAAAGAGAGGAAGGAGGCCATAAAATTCTCAGTTAAGTGTAGAAAGCAAGCAACCTTCGCCAGCCTCCTGCAACTAACACAAGGATCAGTGACATCTAGTGGGGAAAAAGAGAAGTAATAGCCTGCCCAGTTTACCTTACCTGACGCTCTGTGTAATTCTCACAACCCACACACACGAGAACGAAAACTTTCAACCAAATTTCCAGACACAGAGTTTGACGTGAGAACAATAATAATCTCATGCATATAAAAAACAGAAAATTAATACTTAATGAAAAGGAAATGATTTATATATATATATCCTATATATATATGTTCTATATATATATATATATATATATATATATATATATATATATACATATATATATATATATATATATATATATATATATATATATATATATATATATATGCGCAAGAGTTATGCACGTGTATGTATGCGGGAATTATGTGAATGGAACGTAGGGTTACACGGTATGTTGGTATAGGTACATTTAGTTGGCATGCTGTGGTATGTGACATGGTAGGGTGTGTGGTGTGCTGGGGTATGTGGTGTGCTGGGGTATGTGGTGTGCTGGGGTATGTGATGTGCTGGGCTATGTGGCGTGCTGGGGTATGTGGTATGCGGGGCATGCAGGGAGGGGCGTGACCCGAAAGTTTCACTTGTGAAGTGAGACAGGGAAAGTTGGAGTGCCGGAGGTGCCAGTGTGAACCCCAGGTGTCTCTCTTCTCTCTCTCTCTCTCTCTCTCTCTCTCTCTCTCTCTCTCTCTCTCTCTCTCTCTCTCTCAGACGTAGGTCACTACTGCAACGTATAGCGGAACTTTCGCGTTATACTCCTAAAAAAATAAAAATCTTAGTTTCTCGCTATATTTGAAATTAGAATTGATAATAATCATTGTGAGGTGGTAGATGGAAATTCAAAGCAGGGAGGGAGCAAGTGATGGTGGATGCTTTTTCTACTCTAAATGGTACACACGTGTTCACTAGTACACCATCCTCTGTCCTCAGTCAGTTACTCTCGTAGCTGCTGCAACGATACTCTCGTAGCTGCTGCAACGATACTCTCGTAGCTGCTGCAACGATACTCTCGTAGCTGCTGCAACGATACTCTCGTAGCTGCTGCAACGATACTCTCGTAGCTGTTGCAACGATACTCTCGTAGCTGCTGCAACGATACTCTCGTAACTGTTGCAACGATACTCTCGTAGCTGCTGTAACGATACTCTCGTAGCTGCTGCAACGATATTCTCGTAGCTGCTGCAACGATACTCTCGTAGCTGCTCCAACGATACTCTCGTAGCTGCTGGACCCATGAGTGCAACGTCTGATGATACTCTCATCGCCTTGCTCAAGTTTCTCAGCTCAGGCTGACACGTTTCATTACTCGGTGATGAAACGTAGTTTGTGTGATGGAATATGACAGGAAAACCCATCCTGTGTGATGGAATATGACAGGAAAACCCATCCTGTGTGATGGAATATGACAGGGGAAACTCATGTTGTGTGATGGAATATGACAAGAAAATCCATGTTGCGTGATGGAATATGACAGGAAATCCATCTTGCGTGATGGAATATGACAGGGAAAACATAGGCAGGTTTAATTTCTCCTGTATAACTTACATATAGAGCACTGTAGCAGTACACATATGACTTCACTACCTCTCTCTCCCCTCAGTATCTCTCTCCAACCCCTGTCAATACTCAGGTCTTGTTCCCTGCATGAAGGTATCACTGATACTTTTGTCCCTGGTGAGCGAAACGTCTATATAATAAAGTGCAGTAACCTTCATTGCTTGTCTTAGCGACATATACTGTCGGTTTGTTCTGTCACTGTCTTGCCCTACTGGCTGTCAGACACGATGGTCCTGTCATGACACTTCTTGTTCTACTGTCAAATTAACACTGCAATCTCTGCATCCTTGCTGGACATCACGAAAACTTGAGCTGCACACAGTGTTGCAGAGGCAAGAGATCTATATAGTCTCAGTGATGTCATTCATAATTACCCTGACAGTGATGGTGACTTCACTGCAGCTAAGTCACCGACCACCTTCAGTCCTCTCACCTCCAGCTGCCTTCTGCTGTGGATCTTCTTAACTCAGTCCTATCTGCACTTCAGGAAAAACGCTGTGAAAATTTACAGCAGGGGGCGTTGACCCCCGAAACCCTCTCCATGTATACCCCAGGGTACCTGGCAAGATGCACTTCATTTGTATGAAGTGGCGGGCACTGGCACGCAACAAGAAAAAGTGCGACAACTCTCTCTCAGTTGCACTATTTACAGGAGCGTGTTGGTTCTCAAGTTGGTTACCCTCAGAGAAGATGTACTTCTCATGGATGCTGTACACATGTTGACTCTCCTGCCTTAGACGGGTTAGTCGACGGATTAAACAGGCGGACTTTGCGGAAGCCTTCGACAAGTGTGACCATGGTTTAACAGCGCACAAAATGCTTGATAAAGGATTAACAGGAAAAGTTGGTGGATGGATCTATAACTTCCTAACAAATAAAACCCAAAGAGTAATAATAAGGGCGATATTCGAGCAATTCATGAATCATACTGAAGGTTCATCACCAATGAATCCTCAAGATGCTTTATTGCTAGAGGAATCTTGTATTCTGGGAGGTGACAATTAGCTGTGGTGTTGAAGAGGAAGATGTGAGTGTTGAGCTTCAAGTGCTGCGTCTTCTTGAGAGAAAAACAAGAGATTCATACTCTCACAGCTTCACTTGAATTTGTTACTGTGCTCACATCATCCCATTTGCCTGCACCACCAGTGATGGAGTGACTTTGAGAGCTTCTCTTATCACAGTAACTATGTCACTGTTTTGTCTCACTCCTGTGTGTGTGTGTGTGTGTGTGTGTGTGTGTGTGTGTGTGTGGACGTGTGACGTCACACACGCCTCCCCTTCTGATTGGTTGATAGCAAGAACAAAAAAAAATGGAGAAAGCCGAGTTAGCCAAGACAAAAGACACCTTGTGACCTGTGACCTGCCCGCACCCTTGTGACCATTGATCTACCCGCACCCTTGTGACCTGTGACCTGCCCGCACCCTTGTAACCTGTTACCTTCCCGCACCCTTGTGACCTTCCCGCAACTTTGTGAGTATGCTCCCTACTCACCCTTGTGGGTCTGCTCGCTACCCATCCCTCTCCTTACCTTGTCAGGAAGCAACACAATGTCACCCTCTCAGTAACCACTGCTGGTCACTGCTGGTCACTGCTGGTCACTGCTGGTCACTGCTGGTCACTGCTGGTCACTGCTGGTCACTGCTGGTCTACCCCAACAAGAACAGAAAGTTACAAAAACGTGACTGGAAGAATACACAAATAACCCGCACATAGAAGGTAACCTGTGTACTGCCTCAGGAAGCTCCAACCAACACCCCATTGACGAAAACAACACTCCATGATACTGATTCCTAAGAGGAGGTTTTTGATTCCTAGGCTTATGGACGCGCAATATTTGTTGTTGGAATGTAGTCCAGTTGTTCACTTGAGAGGTAATCTTTTTCTTAATGTATGTCTATGGCGTCCCGCGTGGGAAGAGTGTGTGTAGGAGTGTAGGCGAGGTCAGCGTTAGTGTCGTCACCAAGAGAGTCGTTAGTTTAAAAAGATACTTTAGAAAACATTAGGACATATTTGTTAGAAAACGTTTCGGTCCTGGGACCTTGATCATTTCTAAGATACAGAGGATGAAAAAACAGTGTATATAGGCGGAGAGTGAGGTGTGGGGGGACGCATAATGACCTGTAGAAAGGCACCATGGCATTCACACCTCTTGTTAGAAGTAATCAAGGTTCCAGGACCGAAACGTTTTCTAATAAATATGTCCTAGTGTTTTCTAGAGTGTTTTTTCTCTAAACCAACTTGTCGAAATGTGTTACCAAGATTTATATTCAATAGACTCGTTGGTGCACAAACTTCACAGGAATTGTACATCGCCGTTCGCCAACCTTGCTGGTGGAAGGGACGGCAGCTTAGCGACACCAACAGCAGCAGATTCTTCCATGACAGATGGCATTTCGACCTTCGTCTTGATATTCACCCTTGAATATCAATGAAGACGTGTTGAATGAGCCAATGAACGAGTGGAAGAGAGCTGTGGCTGTGCTCGTTGTTGCACCCAGGCTCCAGGGCAGGCTGCTCATTGAGGTTATGTGGATTGCCTTTCCGGCTCTGGATGAAATTCAGGCTCTCCAGCCTGGTTCACTGCCATCATGCGCTGGAACTTAGACGTATTATAGCAACGTCTGAGTTTCCAGTGTGAAGCATCGCGAGGGACGTATATTGACCCAGCCTGGACCGATCTGTCATTTCAACAGAGCCTTTAACCCAGGAGGGTTGTGGGTGGCCTTACTGTTATGTACAAGGACAATATTCCCAGGATGACTCGAGTCTGGAACATGTTCTTATAACATAACGACATCAACGAAATAAAGTCAGTTGACCAAATGAAACAGCTGGTCCACAGATGGCTCCAACTTCATCCTGTTCCCTACTTGTATGTCTCATAACAATAACAAGGCTTTAAAATTAGCTGATGCAGGTAACAGCTCTTAGCTTGTAAATAAAGTTAGCAACCATAAACTTAACCTTGTAAAACACTGTGTAAAGAGACAGACAGACAGACGAGAATAAATACCAGTTACTAGACCAGTCAGTCAGCCTTACAGTCTAGTGTACGCTCAACACTTATCATCAAATTCGCCCTAAACTTCAAAAATGTTGGTAGTCCGACTGACGAAATTTAACTGAGCAGAATGTTCCAGTCAGAGGCGGTCTGTTTGAGCAGTCTCTGTTTAAGCTGTCTCTGTTTAAGCAGTCTATGTTTAAGCTGTCTCTGTTTAAGCTGTCTCTGTTTAAGCTGTCTCTGTTTAGCTGTTTAAGTCTTTGCTGTCTCTGTTTAAGCTGCTCTGTTTACTGTTCTGTTACAGTCTGTTGCTGTCTCTGTTTATGTCTGTTTAGTCTCTGCTTAAAGTTTCTGTTTAATCATTGTCTGTTTAAAGAGATTATTTTTAAAATCTCTCTTTAAAAAGTGTCTTTAAACTGGTAATGAGAATGTAGGGTGGGAGAGAGGGAGGGAGGGAGAGGTGCCAGTCATGGCGACTGTGAGGTAAGAGCCTGACGTAGTGTAGGAGGTCAACTGGTCCCTCTGATACCAGGTCACTTGTTGAGTAGGTAATGTGGAGTGTGACCTCTCTCTCTCTCTCTCTCTCTCTCTCTCTCTCTCTCTCTCTCTCTCTCTCTCTCTCTCTCTCTCTCTCTCTCTCTCTCTCTCTTCTCTTTCTCCTCTCTATCTCTCTCGCTCCCTTCCACTACCTCCCTCCCTCCCTCCCCCCTCCTTCAATTATTACGCTCCACTTACACATCAGAATTTATTGTTTTGTCTATGTCTTATAAAATCATGAATCTCTCAAATATAGAAGGAAGGGGACAGAGCAGGAGAGACAGAGGAGAGACAGAGGGAGGAGACAGGAGAGGGAAAGACAGGGTGACAGAAAGGGTGTTAGAGAGAAAGTGGTAGTAGGACCTGCTGAGCTCTGCTACTACGGATGTGCCAAAGTATCGGTATCGATGGAAAAATCTGCCGATACCAGCCGATATTTTATTTAAATATTAATATTGTATATGTACTTAAACACACACACACACACACACACACACACACACACACACACACATACATGGTACTAGGGATGCTCACATGAATCACTCGTACTCACATGGGTTACCACTCGGGTTACCACTCGGGTTACCACTCGGGTTACTCGGGTTAAACATTTTGGCTGATACCAGTACATTTCCAATATTTTTTATTTTTAAAATTACAAAGACTGTGTTTAATATATAAGGGAATGTTTATTGCACAATGTTTATTAAATATTACAGGAAGGTTAAATATTAAATAACTTCTCTTAGATGATGTTATTACTCATTACTGTTGTGTTAGTTACTGGTTGTTAAAGGTACTTGCCGATAGTGTGTGTGTGTTCTTACCTATTTGTGGTTGCAGGGGTCAAGTCATAGCTTCTGGCTCCGCCTCGTCGCTGGTCGCTACTAGGTCCACTCTCTCCCTGCTCCATGAGCTTTATCATACCTTATCTTAAAGCTACGTATGGATCTTGCCTCCACTACTTCACTCTCCAGACTGTTCCTCTTCCTGACAATTCTAGTGCTGAAGAAATACTTCCTAACATCACTGTGATTCATCTGAGCTTCCAACTGTGTCCCCTTATTGCCGTGTCTCATCTCCGGAACATTGTGTCCCAGTCCACCTTGTCAATTCCTCTCGGTATTTTATATGTCATTATTATGTCTCCCCTATCCCTCCTGTCGTCCAGTGTTGTCAGGTCGATTTCCCTTAACCTCTCCTCGTAGGACATAATCCTCATCTCGGGACTAATCTTGTTGGAAATTGCACTTTCTCTAATTTCTTGACGTGTTTGACCAGATTTGGGTTCCATACTGGTACTGCATACTCCAATATGGGCCTTAAGTACACGGTGTACAGTGTCTTGAATGATTTCTTACTCAGGTGTTGAAACGCTAATCTTATGTTTGCCAGGCGCCCATATGCTGCAGCAATTGGGTGTTGTGCACCTCAGATGTGCTCGGTACGATGCTCATCCCAAGATCCTTTTTCTTGGGTGAGTTTTGCAGCCATTGACTTCTTAGGCTGGCCCCCTAGATTGTACTCCGTCTCCTGTCTTCTTTGTTCTTCCCCAGTCTTCATAACTTTGCACTTGCTGGGGTTAAACTCCAGGAGCCATTTGTCTGACCAGACTTGCAGCCTGTCCAGATCCCCTTGTAGTCTTACATGATCTTCGTCTGCTTGTATTCACCTCATTAGTTTCACATCGTCGGCAAACAGGGACACCTCTGACTCTATCCCTTCCGTCATGTCATTCACATATACAAGAAACAGCACCGGACCCAGGACTGACCCTTGTGGAACCCAGCTCGACAAATGCACCCACTTTGAAACCTCGACTTGTACCCACACCTGTTGTATCCTTCATATCAGGTATTCCCTGACCCATTGCAGTACTTTCCCTGCAATTCGTGCCTGCTCCTTTAGCTTTTCAATCACTCTCTTGTGTACGTATGTGTGTGTGTGTGCGTGTGTGTGTGTGTGCGTGTGTGTGTGTGTGTGTGTGTGTGTGTGTGTGTGTGTGTGTGTGTGGTGTGTGTGTGTTGTGTGTGTGTGTTTGTGTGTGTGTGTGTGTTGTGTGTGTGTGTGTGTGTGTGGTGGTGTTACTGGTATGCCGCAGTGGAGTGATGTGACAGCTGTGTCGTGGAGAAGTGATGTCTGTAGTGTTAGTGATCGACTGTTGTGGCAACCAGCCTTTGTTGACGTTCCTCATCTCTAGATCATCCATCAGCAATGGTTCACCCACACACACACACACACACACACAACAACACACACACACTCCACACACACACACACACACACACACACACATACACACACACCACCAGCTGTTAGCCTCACTCATAGACTCTCATCCTATGTTACGCCCACACACACTGCACTTGTACACGCACACTCACCACTGCAGTGTTTATGACTGGCTTTTTGCAACACTGCATTGTATTGCTATGCTCACTGATGTTTTTTTGTGGTTTTTGCTGTAAAAAACTTCATGGTGAAACCTGTACTGAAATATTGTCTCCCCTTTCAGAAAATTATTATTATTATTATTATTATTATTATTATTATTATTATTATTATTATTTTTATTATTATTATTATTATTATTATTATTATTATTATTATTATTATTATTATTATTTATAATAATAATTATTATTATTATGCCACTGGCCGTCTCTCACCAAGGTAGAGTGAGTCAAAGAAAAAACACTTTCACCATCAGTCAGATAACAACCGTCATGACAGAAGTGCACTGGCATCCCACTTCAGCTGACCCTCTTGACTGCCCTTCCCCTCCTTCAGAGCGCAGCACTGTACTTCCCACCTCCACCCTCCTTCAGAGTGCAGCACTGTACTTCCCACCTCCACTCCTCCTTCAGAGTGCAGCACTGTACTTCCCACCTCCACCCTCCTTCAGAGTGCAGCACTGTACTTCCCACCTCCACCCCTCCTTCAGAGTGCAGCACTGTACTTCCCACCTCCACCCTCCTTCAGGTGCAGCACTGTGCTTCCACCTCCACTCCTCCTTCAGAGT
The DNA here is from genome assembly GCA_009830355.1 of Cherax destructor. Lineage (NCBI taxonomy): Eukaryota > Metazoa > Arthropoda > Malacostraca > Decapoda > Parastacidae > Cherax > Cherax destructor. The sequence goes on along the minus strand of WNWK01000655.1, from coordinate 210,413 downwards.
GCAGCACTGTACTTCCCACCTCCACCCCTCCTTCAGAGTGCAGCACTGTACTTCCCACCTCCACCCCTCCTTCAGAGTGCATCACTGTACTTCCCACCTCCATCCCTCCTTCAGAGTGCATCACTGTACTTCCCACCTCCACTCCTCCTTCAGAGTGCATCACTGTGCTTCCACCTCCACCTCCTTCAGAGTGCATCACTGTCTTCCACCTCCACCCCTCCTTCCAGGTGCATCACTGTGCTTCCCACCTCCACCCTCCTTCAGAGTGCAGCACTGTACTTCCCACCTCCACCCTCCTTCAGAGTGCAGCCTGTACTTCACCTCCACCTCCTTCAGAGTGCAGCACTGTCTTCCCACCTCCACCTCCTTCAGAGTGCAGCACTGTCTTCCCACCTCCACTCCTCCTTCAGAGTGCAGCACTGTTTTCCCCACCTCCACCCTCCTTCAGAGTGCACACTGTACTTCCACCTCCATCCTCCTTCAGAGTGCATGTACTTCCACCTCCCACTCCTTCAGAGTGCAGCACTGTGCTTCCACCTCCACCTCCTTCAGAGGCAGCACTGTCTTCCACCTCCACCCTCCTTCAGGTGCAGCACTGTACTTCCCACCTCCACTCCCTCCTTCAGGTGCAGCACTGTGCTTCCCACTCCACCCTCCTTCAGAGGCAGCACTGTACTTCCACCTCCACCCTCCTTCAGAGTGCAGCACTGTACTTCCACCTCCACTCCTCCTTCAGGTGCAGCACTGTACTTCCCACCTCCACCCTCCTTCAGAGTGCACTGTCTTCCACCTCCACCTCCTTCAGAGTGCAGCTGTGCTTCCACCTCCACCCTCCTTCAGAGCGCAGCCTGTCTTCCCACCTCCACTCCCCTTCAGAGTGCAGCACTGTACTTCCCACCTCCACTCCTCCTTCAGAGTGCAGCACTGTCTTCCCACCTCCACTCCTCTTCAGAGTGCAGCACTGTCTTCCACCTCCACCCTCCTTCAGAGTGCAGCACTGTCTTCCACCTCCACCCTCCTTCAGAGTGCAGCACTGTACTTCCCACCTCCACCCCTCCTTCAGAGTGCAGCACTGTACTTCCCACCTCCACCCCTCCTTCAGAGTGCAGCCTGTACTTCCCACCTCCACCCTCCTTCAGTGCAGCACTGTGCTTCCACCTCCACCCTCCTTCAGAGTGCACACTGTACTTCCACCTCCACCTCCTTCAGAGTGCATCACTGTACTTCCCACCTCCACCCCTCCTTCAGAGTGCAGCACTGTACTTCCCACCTCCACCCTCCTTCAGGTGCAGCACTGTACTTCCACCTCCACTCCTCCTTCAGAGTGCAGCACTGTCTTCCACCTCCACCCTCCTTCAGAGTGCAGCACTGTGCTTCCCACCTCCACCCTCCTTCAGGTGCAGCACTGTACTTCCCACCTCCACTCCTCCTTCAGAGTGCAGCACTGTACTTCCCACCTCCACTCCTCCTTCAGAGTGCAGCACTGTACTTCCCACCTCCACTCCTCCTTCAGAGTGCAGCACTGTACTTCCCACCTCCACTCCTCCTTCAGAGTGCAGCACTGTACTCCCACCTCCCCTCCTTCAAGTGCATCCTGTCTTCCACCTCCACCCTCCTTCAGAGTGCACACTGTTTCCCACCTCCACCCCTCCTTCAGAGTGCACACTGTACTTCCCCCTCCACCCCTCCTTCAGGTGCACACTGTACTTCCACCTCCACCCTCCTTCAGAGTGCACACTGTACTTCCCACCTCCACCCTCCTTCAGAGTGCACACTGTCTTCCCACCTCCACCCTCCTTCAGGGCAGCACTGTCTTCCACCTCCACCCTCCTTCAGAGTGCACACTGTACTTCCCACCTCACCCTCCTTCAGAGTGCAGCACTGTACTTCCCACCCCACCCTCCTTCAGAGTGCAGCACTGTACTTCCCACCTCCACCCTCCTTCAGAGTGCACACTGTCTTCCCACTCCACCCTCCTTCAGAGTGCACCTGTACTTCCACCTCCACCCTCCTTCAGAGTGCAGCACTGTACTTCCACCTCCACTCCTTCAGGGCAGCACTGTCTTCCCACCTCCCCCTCCTTCAGAGTGCAGCACTGTACTTCCACCTCCACCTCCTTCAGAGTGCAGCACTGTCTTCCCACCTCCACCCTCCTTCAGAGTGCAGCACTGTACTTCCACCTCCACCTCCTTCAGAGTGCAGCACTGTCTTCCCACCTCCACCTCCTTCAGAGTGCACACTGTCTTCCCACCTCCACCTCCTTCAGAGTGCAGCACTGTACTTCCACCTCCACCCTCCTTCAGAGTGCACACTGTACTTCCACCTCCACCCTCCTTCAGAGTGCACTGTACTTCCCCTCCACCCCTCCTTCAGAGTGCATCACTGTACTTCCCACCTCCACCCTCCTTCAGAGTGCACACTGTACTTCCACCTCCACCTCCTTCAGAGTGCATCACTGTCTTCCACCTCCACCCTCCTTCAGAGTGCAGCACTGTCTTCCACCTCCACCCTCCTTCAGAGCGCACTGTACTTCCCACCTCCACCCCTCCTTCAGAGTGCAGCACTGTCTTCCCACCTCCACCTCCTTCAGAGTGCAGCACTGTACTTCCACCTCCACCCTCCTTCAGAGTGCAGCACTGTCTTCCACCTCCACCCTCCTTCAGAGTGCAGCACTGTACTTCCCACCTCCACCCTCCTTCAGAGGCAGCACTGTACTTCCACCTCCACCCTCCTTCAGAGTGCAGACTGTACTTCCCACCTCCACCTCCTTCAGAGTGCAGCACTGTACTTCCCACCTCCACCCTCCTTCAGAGTGCAGCACTGTCTTCCACCTCCACCCTCCTTCAGGTGCACACTGTACTTCCACCTCCACTCCTCCTTCAGAGTGCAGCACTGTACTTCCACCTCCACTCCTTCAGAGGCAGCACTGTGCTTCCACCTCCCCCTCCTTCAGAGTGCAGCACTGTCTTCCCACCTCCACCCTCCTTCAGAGTGCAGCACTGTCTTCCCACCTCCACCTCCTTCAGAGGCAGCACTGTACTTCCCACCTCCACCCTCCTTCAGAGGCACACTGTACTTCCCACCTCCCCCTCCTTCAGAGTGCAGCACTGTCTTCCCACCTCCACCCTCCTTCAGAGTGCAGCCTTACTTCCCACTCCACCCCTCCTTCAGAGTGCACACTGTACTTCCACCACCCCTCCTTCAGAGTGCACACTGTCTTCCACCTCCACCCCTCCTTCAGAGTGCATCACTGTACTTCCCACCTCCACCCCTCCTTCAGAGTGCATCACTGTACTTCCCACCTCCACCCCTCCTTCAGAGTGCAGCACTGTACTTCCCTCCTCCACCCTCCTTCAGAGTGCATCACTGTACTTCCCACCTCCACCCCTCCTTCAGAGTGCAGCACTGTACTTCCCACCTCCACCTCCTTCAGAGTGAATCACTGTACTTCCCACCTCCACCCCTCCTTCAGAGTGCATCACTGTACTTCCCACCTCCACCCCTCCTTCAGAGTGCAGCACTGTACTTCCCACCTCCATCCCTCCTTCAGAGTGCAGCACTGTACTTCCCAACTCCACCCCTCCTTCAGAGTGCAGCACTGTACTTCCTCCTCCACCCCTCCTTCAGAGTGCAGCACTGTACTTCCACCTCCACCCCTCCAGAGTGCAGCACTGTACTTCACACCACCACCCCTCCAGAGTGTAGGCACCGTACTTCCCACTTCCACCCCTCCTTCAGAGTGCAGGCACCGTACTTCCCACCACCTCCCCTCATCCTGAGTGCAGCACTGTACTTCCCACCACCTCCCCTCCAGAGTGCACGTACCGTACTTCCCACCACCACCCCTCCTTCAGAGTGCAGACACTGTACTTCCTACCTCCAGCACTCTAGTCCGGTTAACATTTGTCCTCTGAATGCCTGCAGAAAGGTTACCATGCTCACACTCCAACAGCACGTCAAATCACCATAAAAACACTGTCTTCACTCCGATGTAAGACACTCGCATGCGCCTACTGTATTATCAAGCCTCTACCACTTAAAACCCTCCTTCACCCCTCTCTCCACTCCATCACGACAATTCCGCTGCCTCCACCATCCTCCTCCTCGCTTCAACGTTTAAAACCCATGCCTCACACCCATACAGCAGTCTTGATGCCACTGTACTCTTTTACATTCCATAATAATAATAATAATAATAATAATAATAATAATAATAATAATAATAATAATAATAATAATAATAATAATAATAATAATAATAATAATAATAATAATAATAACAATAATATAAGAATATTAATAATAATTATAATTATTATTATTATTAAAGATTGTTTTCGTGGGTAAGCACGAAACCAGTAGGGGTTATACAGCAAATGGGGAATGGGAGGTATGAGGTGTGATGTAAAGGAAGGGTAGCTCTTGATCCCTTGGATCAAGAGCTCTTCACCGGCATGCAGGAACTTGAAGAGTCAGTGAATGACTGAGTGCTGTCGCTGTTGCCATGGCAACACTTTGCCTATGTTGTCATGGCTCTCAGCGTACCGATGATGATGATGATGATGATGATGATGATGATGAGGATGACAATGATGATGGTGATGATGAACGTGGTGAAAGTGACAAGTATTTGCGAAGATGCGAATTCGCTGGAAGAGTCACCGTGGCCTCCTGGCGGTGGCACTGTGACCACACGTCACGTCCACTAACAACACCCACCTCTAATAACCTCAACCACCTCAACTACTTAACCACCTCAACCACCACCCTGTGTTAACAAGGCCGCCCGCGCCGCCCCCAGGAATAGCTGTGGTTTGTGAATAAGCATTAGGCACACGTACAACTTCTGGGTATCTTTATTGGTAGACGTTTCGCCGTCCAGTGGCTTTATCAATACAAGGACATAATGTGAAGACTGTGGAACTATATACAAAAGATGAGGTAATCAGTCCCTCGGCCTCCAAGCCTTGAGTTCGTGGACTTCGCAGTGAGCGTAGTGCGCTTGATACCCTGACCTGGCCAGCAAGACTAGGCACACACTGGGACCTCATGCAAGACTAGGCACACACTCTGGGACCTCATGCAAGACTAGGCACACACTCTGGGACCTCATGCAAGACTAGGCACAGACTCTGGGACCTCATGCAAGACTAGGCACACACTCTGGGACCTCATGCAAGACTAGGCACACACTCTGGGACCTCATGCAAGACTAGGCACAACTCTGGGATCTCATGGCAAGCACCCTAGGCACAGACTCTGGGACCTCATGCAAGACTAGGCACAGACTCTGGGACCTCATGCAAGACTAGGCAGACTCTGGGACCTCATGCAAGACTAGCACACACTCTGGGACCTCATGCAAGACTAGGCACACACTCTGGGACCTCATGCAAGACTAGGCACACACTCTGGGACCTCATGCAAGACTAGGCACAGACTCTGGGTCCTCGTGCAAGACTAGGCACAGACTCTGGGATCTCAGGCAAGACTAGGCACAGACTCTGGGACCTCATGCAAGACTAGGCACAGACTCTGGGTCCTCATGCAAGACTAGGCACAGACTATGGGACCTCAGGCAAGACTAGGCACAGACTCTGGGTCCTCATGCAAGACTAGGCACACACTATGGGACCTCATGCAAGACTAGGCACAGACTCTGGGACCTCATGCAAGACTAGGCACACACTCTGGGACCTCATGCAAGACTAGGCACACACTCTGGGACCTCATGCAAGACTAGGCACAGACTCTGGGTCCTCGTGCAAGACTAGGCACAGACTCTGGGTCCTCAGGCAAGACTAGGCACAGACTCTGGGACCTCATGCAAGACTAGGCACAGACTCTGGGTCCTCATGCAAGACTAGGCACAGACTCTGGGACCTCAGGCAAGACTAGGCACAGACTCTGGGTCCTCATGCAAGACTAGGCACTCACTCTGGGACCTCATGCAAGACTAGGCACACACTCTGGGACCTCATGCAAGACTAGGCACAGACTCTGGGACCTCAGGCAAGACTAGGCACAGACTCTGGGACCTCGTGCAAGACTAGGCACAGACTCTGGGACCTCAGGCAAGACTAGGCACAGACTCTGGGACCTCAGGCAAGACTAGGCACAGACTCTGGGTCCTCATGCAAGACTAGGCACAGACTCTGGGACCTCAGGCAAGACTAGGCACAGACTCTGGGTCCTCATGCAAGACTAGGCACAGACTCTGGGACCTCATGCAAGACTAGGCACAGACTCTGGGACCTCATGCAAGACTTTGGGACACGGAACGAGGGGCAGAAAGTAGATAGACTGGTAGATAGACACTGGGACAGCAAAGCTAAATTAGATGGACATTCTTTACAGTGTTAGGGCAGTGTATGACCCGTACGTGTTTATTTCTTGTTTCTGATTATGCTAAGCAGTGTAAGTGTAGTTAGTGTGTTATAACAGTCAGTGTAAGTACACCATACTCAGGTTTAAAACTAGGTACGATAGTGTCCATCACAGCCTCTCTCCCCTCTCTCTCTCTCTCTCTCTCTCTCTCCCCTCTCACCCACCCCCACACACACACACACACACACACACACTTTCTGAGCCTTCGTTAACAGTACGTTATAACGAACAATGACGCATAAATCTAACGTAAACAACGCAACTGTAGCAACGCTTTGACGCATTTTGCAGCAGTTGCAGCACTCCTGGTAGCTTTGTGTCGACAGAGGCGACTTCTCAGTGGTCAACCCACCTGGTTGTCGCCTCTATCCACCTGACGGTGCGCCAGTGATGCGCAGATGGCACTCTTGTGACCCCGAGACTGCGGACGCCGAAAGTGACGAAAGGATGACAGTGATGTAATGGTTTACGTCAATGTTACGTTGTTACGTCATCATAACCGTATTGGTGTGACTGTTATAACATTCTTATGGCTGTAAAACAGTTAAACAAAGAATGTTAACTCGTTAGAGTGATTTGGAGTCACCAATATCCTGGTTGCAGGGGTCGGAGACTCAGCTCCTGGCCCCGCCTCCGCTGTCCGCTTCTGGTCTCTGCCACCTGCCTGAAAGCTGGCTGCCTTGGATCAACGTCTCAGCGTGAGCTGGTCTGCCAAGGGATTGGACCAGGTGGTTCGTAAGTTATCTCCGTCGGCCAGGATCATGTTTATATATATATATATATATATATATATATAATATATATATATACTATATATTATATATATATATATATATATATATATATATATATATATATATATATATATATACTATATATATATATATATATATATATATATATATATATATATATATATATATATATATTTATATATATATATATATATATATATATATATATATATATATATATATATATATATTAAACTAATAGGTATATTTTATTACATAATATGGTACACAATATTTAAAAGATACATTGCTGGTACAAGATGGCATATACATTACATGAGGTTTGAGGGATACATTTCAAGTGCATATTGCTACGTGTTTATCACAGATTAATATGCGAAAATCTCATCCAGCTCCTCAGAGCTGAGGCGCGCACCCAGGGTACAGCAGGCATTACCCCTCTGAACCGCCACGCTGAGTCGCTGGAACAGAAAATTAGCTGTCCTGGGATCCCTAGTTACCCTGATGAGTTTTTGCCTATCTCCTTAAGGAACTTAGATGCACTGTTTCCCCAGGGGCCAAGGGTCTCCCAGCCTATGGGAACATAGTGATGGGCAAGTTCAGTGTATTTTCTAAACTTCTGGGACTCCCTGAAGCTGGCAGCTGCCCCTCCTTTGTCTCTGGTGTACTGGAGATAGGTATCAGCCAATGCAGATACACATGTGTAGTTCCACACCACCTGCTTGCCATCTGCCCAGGCTTGAAGGTTGATTCCATCTGGATGCTTTTGGTTACCATCAGATCTGCCTAGTTGGGGTGGCTCTCTTATTGCTGGGCATCCGGCTGTTGCTAAGCTCCTCTTGATGATGTTATTAACCTGTTCATGCATTGCAATCTTTCCCTCTGATCTACGGCACACAAGATCATGGTACCCGAATCGGTTTGTCAATTCACTGCCACAAATACACCTGTGTTCAGCGAGAATAGGGGCGGCAAGGCGAAGGGCAACACCAATGTTGATGGTCTGAGGGATGAGACGTGTGCCAAAAGAGAAGTTGGGAACAGCCAACAGGAAGTCCTCTGCATGAAGAGCTCTCACTGCTAGGAGACAGTGAGAGCTTTTCATCCAGTGACACACTCTGATGCATTGTTGAAGCTATATTCCCTACTATTTTGCCATCCCAGTGTTACTGTTTGTAGTTGTTGGGGGAGCAGGTCTGGTTTCAGAACCCGTTAGATTATCCCAGATCCTGGCTCCGTCAATGAACTTTTGGTCACGAACTTCAACATTAACTCTAAGGTGTTCAGGAAGTATCGATGCAACACACAAGGACAGGAAAGCAGGTAGTGCAATCTGTGATGCCTTGTGGACACCAATGCCTCCTAGTCTGACTGGAACTGTAGCTTGGTCCCACTGCCCGTCTTCTAGAATAAGGTTGAGTACTTTCGTAAAAATATGCCTCAGGATACTATCGTATTCATGCAGTATATTGTTATCATATGAGACTGTACATCTTAGGAAATATGTTAACCTAAGCAGACTCAAGCACTTTGTGAGAAGGTACAAGGCATCGTGGGTGTCAAGACTCCGCATTTGTTGTTCCATCCTCCTCATCCAGTTTCTTCCTGAGAATTGATTCAATGGCATCATTTCCCAGAGGTGCTCCAAGCAAGACACTATTTGTGAGGGCAATGACTGATGGTCCTGGTAGTCTTGATCTCACTGCGTCGATCACTTGTTGACTGACTGAGATGATTTCACATTTGGATGGATTCAGGATGAGTCCCATTTTCTATCCCTGTGTCATCCTGCTAGTGTGTCATCATCCAGGAACCAGATGTTTAGCTCACTGGTCAGCCTGACCATGATTTCCCTGACTGCTATACAAAAGAGAACTGGGGCGAGAGGATCCCCTTGCTGGACACCCTCTGATGATGTGATTTCATGCTCTCCAAACAGAAGCATTGATTCTCTTCTGTATCTAGCTGAAACAAAAGGGAAGAGACCAGGAAAATGTTCTTGCACAGCTGTTAATACCATGTCTCTTTTCGGGAAATTAAATACATTCTTGAAATCTAATTTTACCACTGCTGCTTCGCTTCCTTGAGGGACCCCAAAGCCAAGTTGGTTTGGTTGAAGCCTCTGTGCGAATACTACGGACAGCAGCTTTGGAACTAGGCGGGAATTGGCCTAATTCCTCCATCCTTCTTTTAAAGGGCATAAGGTGACTCACCAAAAAACAGAAAGGTTTAATTTTGTCAGTAATCAAACCAGCCAAGGAGATGTTAACGAGTCTTGTAATCTTTGATAGCAGCATCTCTGCAGTCTCCCCGATAACTAGATTAACAATTTCTTCTAAATGCTGAGGTCTTATTCCAGTGTAGCCGCCAGCAGAGCCAGATGGGAACGACATAATTGCTTTGTAAACATCTAAGTCTTGCACAAACAGTGGTTCCACAGTGGGGACAGAGGTGTTAGAACTGTTGGTGCCCCTGGTTTCCCTGGCAGGGTGCTTTCCTCTAAGTGCTTGAGCAGTGTCAGCATCCCTGAGGGCAACTGTGTCTTCCCTGGTGATTATCTCGGTTACCCCCACTGTTTTGGCCTCTTCACTTTTCTTGCTCACCTGAACTATGATTTTTTTCACTTTCAGTGGAACGATTAGGTGATCTGCCTCTCCCATTTTTGTATTGGTGGAGAAGGCGAATGAGTTTGTCAGCTCTGGGAAAGTCCCTTAAAGATTTAATAATGATCAATGAGGCTAGCTTCTTCTCCCTTGTTTCCGGCACAGCTAAGCAGACATTGGCAAAAAGTAACAAGTTGTGCCATGACTTGATGGTTGCTGGAGCAGTTAGGATAGTGGAACCATCTTTTACTTTTTTAAAGAAGTCTGTAAATATATATAATGAATACATATAATGATATAATGAGCATTTTAGCTTGACTCTCTATCAACCTGCTTGTATATGCCTACTTTCAGAGATTTTCTCACACACACACACACACACACACACACACACACACACACATACACAAACACAACACACACACATACAAACACTCACAAACACACACAAACACACAAACACACACACACACACACACACACACACACACACACAACACACACAAACACTCTCTCTTCCGCCTCAAGAAAATTCTGTAAAATATGTGCAAATTTTCTGACAAAGCGATGTGACCTTTATGAAGACAACCAGCAATTATGATGTCCCCTCCTTCCTTTTCCCTCCCCTCCCCTTCCTTTCCTCCCCTCCCTCCTTTCCTCTCTCTCTCTCTCTCTCTCTCTCTCTCTCTCTCTCTCTCTCTCTCTCTCTCTCCCTCTCTCATTACCACTACTACTGGTCCTCTCCTCGCTCCTTCTTCCTCACAGTTCTAAGACAATCCCACACAAAGGAAAAGTTATATACACATTACTTTCTGTCAGACACTGAGAGTAACATGTTGAAACCACAGCTGTTATTGTTAGCAGTCTTGTTATTGTTAGCAGTCTTGTTGTTGTTAGCGTACATTGTTTTGTTAGCAGTCTTGTTATTGTTAGCAGTCTTGTTATTGATCTGTTTTGTTAGCAGTCTTGTTATTGTTAGCAGTCTTGTTGTTGTTAGCAGTCTTGTTGTTGTTAGCAGTCTTGTTGTTGTTAGCAGTCTTGTTATTGTTAGCAGTCTTGTTGTTGTTAGCAGTCTTGTTATTGTTAGCAGTCTTGTTATTGTAAGTAGACTTGTTATTGTTAGTAGTGGTAACAGTTATTATTGTTAGTAGTGGTAACAGTTGTTATTGTTAGTAGTGGTAACAGTTGTTAGTGTTAGTAGTGGTGTTAGGATAACGTTATTCGAAATGTTGATAACAGTTTATTATTATTTTTATCATTATTATTATTATTGCTATTATCATTATTATTACATTCATTGGGAAGCGTTAAATCCACAAGGGTCACACAGCGCCTGGGACACTGGGAGACAATCATATCCGGTGGACGGGAAGGGCGGCACTAATTCCTCGGATCAACAGCCCTTCACCGGCATCATGGCACCCTCCCCCTCCCTCCTTGAAGAAAACAAACATTTTTGAGAGAGAGAGAAAGAGAGAATAAAGAAAGAAGTTGGGAAGATAAGAGTGTTTGGATGCTGCAAGAGAGAGAGTTGCTTGTAGCATCTGATCTCCTTTGCACCGCTCACTCCTGTGTCTACCTCCCTCGTTGGGGGTTGAGGGGGTTAAGGGGGTTTGAGTTAGGGGGTTAAGGGGGGTTTGAGTTAGGGGGTTAAGGGGAGGCTGGGAAGGGGAATTTCGGTAAGAAAAATTTGATTAGTTATTGCTGTATAGTTCAGCAAGGCGCCAACGGTAAGGTATTTTAAATGTTAGATGGCTGCCTGTATAGCGAAGGAAGCCTCAGGCAGTCACTGCTGGGTAAGGGAGGAAGCCAGCCTCAGGCAGTCACTGCTGGGTAAGGGAGGAAGCCAGCCTCAGGCAGTCACTGCTGGGTAAGGGAGGAAGCCAGCCTCAGGCAGTCACTGCTGGGTAAGGGAGGAAGCCAGCCTCAGGCAGTCACTGCTGGGTAGGGGAAGCCAGCCTCAGGCAGTCACTGCTGGGTAAGAGGAAGCCAGCCTCAGGCAGCCTCAAGCAGACACTGCTGGGTAAGGGAGGAAGCCAGCCTCAGGCAGTCACTGCTGGGTAAGGAGGAAGCCAGCCTCAGGCAGCCTCAAGCAGACACTGCTGGGTAAGGGAGGAAGCCAGCCTCAGGCAGCCTCAAGCAGTCACTGCTGGGTAAGGGAGGAAGCCAGCCTCAGGCAGACACTGCTGGGTAAGGGAGGAAGCCAGCCTCAGGCAGACACTGCTGGGTAAGGGAGGAAGCCAGCCTCAGGCAGACACTGCTGGGTAAGGGAGGAAGCCAGCCTCAGGCAGACACTGCTGGGTAGGAGGAAGCCAGCCTCAGGCAGCCTCAGGCAGACACTGATGGGTAGGAGAAGCAGCCTCAGGCAACACTGATGGGTAAGGGAGGAAGCCAGCCTCAGGCAGACACTGATGGGTAAGGGAGGAAGCCAGCCTCAGGCAGCCACTGCTGGGTAAGGGAGGAAGCCAGCCTCAGGCAGCCTCAGGCAGCCTAGAAAGTTGAGCCAGTTGCCAGCCAGCGCAGATTTCTTTCTGCACTTCGCTCTTGGTATCAAGTTTGAAGGCTCCCGACGTCACTGGACGCTAGAGGAGTGGAAACCCAACCCCTACCACCCCCACCCCCACAACCCCCACCACCCCGGGCGTCGACGAAGTCTGGCCTCGAGTGTCATCGAAGGAACGCAGCTGGCAGCGGATGCTGGCCAGTGGATGGCCCTGCGGCACCTCCAAGAGAAGGATTGGATGACCTTGGTTACGGTGCATGTTATCCTGGGAGAAAGTGAACCTCGGGGAATGGGAGGGTTCACACTCGACGCTACTGTGAAACCTTATTCTTCGTTCGCATTAAAAGAAGAAGAATAAAGGGAAACACAATCAATAATGTAGCTTTTATTATTTCGCGTATGGAGTGAGGTTTACGTGCGGCAGGGAGTAACAGTCTGGTTGAACAGGTCCTGTGATCCACCACGAGGCCTGGTCATGGACCAGGTCTCGTGGTCGTTGATCATCCCGGGGCACCGTACAGGTATACTCCAGGAGCCTGGCGAGGATCAACACTTGCTGACACTAGAGGGAGTACTGGAGAGACATGGTCGTGACGTACATGATCGCCACGTACATGGTCGTGAAGTACATGATCGCCACGTACATGGTCGTGACGTACATGATCGTCACGTACATGGCCGTGAAGTACATGATCGCCACGTACATGGTCGTGACGTACATGATCGACATGTACATGGTCGTGAAGTACATGATCGTCACGTACATGGCCGTGAAGTACATGATCGCCACGTACATGGTCGTGACGTACATGATCGCCATGTACATGGTCGTGAAGTACATGATCGCCACGTACATGGCCGTGATGTACATGATCGCCACGTACATGGTCGTGAAGTACATGATCGCCACGTACATGGTCGTGACGTACATGATCGCCATGTACATGGTCGTGAAGTACATGATCGCCACGTACATGGTCGTGATGTACATAATCGCCATGTACAACATACGCAGGAGAAGGAATGTGTGAGTGTACACGGAGAGACTTACACGTTAGCACAACGCACTCTGAAGCTAGTGTACACACACACACACACACACACACACACACACACACACACACACACACACACAACACATACACTTTAGAAAGCACCACTGTAGAAAGTCTGGTCAAGGGAAAAAAATCGCTACCTAAACAGCATTTCTTCGAATAAATATTAAGAATAAATCGAAGGAAAACATTTGCATTTATATATATAACAACATTGATGATAACAATAATAATAATAATAATAATCATTCTCTGTCTGTTTCTGTCTGTCTGTCTGTCTGTCTGTCTGCTCTCTCTCTCTCTCTCTCTCTCTCTCTCTCTCTCTCTCTCTCTCTCTCTCTCTCTCTCTCTCTCTCTCTCTCTCTCTCTCTCTCTCTCTCTCTCTCTCTCAAAAGAAAGCAAGATGATTGTCATGGGTCTTTGCCAAGGAAAGTTAAAAAGGGAGATCTGATGCCGAGGTGAAAGTCGGCCAGATCCTTCATGTAGTCCCAGCCCAGGGCTAGTGTAGTCCCAGCCCAGGGCTAGTGTAGTCCCAGCCCAGGGCTAGTGTAGTCCCAGCCCAGGGCTAGTGTAGTCCCAGCCCAGGGCTAGTGTAGTCCCAGCCCAGGGCTAGTGTAGTCCCAGCCCAGGGCTAGTGTAGGCCCAGCCCAGGGCTAGTGTAGTCCCAGCCCAGGGCTAGTGTAGTCCCAGCCCAGGGCTAGTGTAGGCCCAGCCCAGGGCTATGTAGTCCCAGCCCAGGGATAGTGTAGTCCCAGCCCAGGGGTAATGTAGTCCCAGCCCAGAGCTACTGGGGTCTCAGCCCAGGGCTACTGTGATCCCAGCCCAGAGCTACTGAGGTCCCAGCACAGGGCTACTGAGGTCCCAGCCCAGGGCTACTTAGGTCCCAGCCCAGGCCTAGTGTAGTCCCAGCCCAGAGCTACTGGGGTCTCAGCCCAGGGCTACTGTGATCCCAGCCCAGAGCTACTGAGGTCCCAGCACAGGGCTACTGAGGTCCCAGCCCAGGGCTACTGAGATCCCAGCTCAGAGCTAGTGTAGTCCAAGCACAGAGCTAGTGTAGTCTCAGCCCACCCTGGGCTAGTGTAGTCCCAGCCCAGGGCTACTCAAAGCTCTAAGTTACTGAGTGGAGACGAGTGCTTTAGTGTTAGGCGTGCTGTTGGAGTGTGAGCAAGGTAATAATCATGAAGGTATTCAGGGAAACCGGTGACCTGGACTCAAGTCCTGGAGGTGGAGAGTGTCTGCACTCTCAAGGAGAGGGTCAAGATGCTACTGTTCAGAGGACCATCTCAAGTGTGGCGTCTACCCACTTCCGGCAAGACAGCTGTTTTCTGAATGATGGTGAATGTGTTTCCTCTTACTGGGTCACACTTTTTGGTGAGAGACAACAAATGTAGTAGAAATATAATAATAATAATATTAATAATAATAATAATAACAGTAACAACAACACTAACATTATTATTATTATTATTATTATTGTTATTATTATTATTATTATTATTATTATTATTATTATTATTATTATTATTATCTTACAAGTTAACGACGTGTTCCTTTTACGTAAAAAAATAATTAATGCACTCAAGGCTAAATACCGTCACAACAGTTATTATATACCGTCACAACAGTTATTATATACCGTCACAAGTAATTATATACCGTCACAAGTCATTATATACCGTCACAAGTAATTATATACCGTCACAATTCATTATATACCGTCACAAGTCATTATATACCGTCACATGTCATTATATACCGTCACATGTCATTATATACCGTCACATGTAATTATATACCGTCACATGTCATTATATACCGTCACATGTCATTATATACCGTCATATGTCATTATATACCGTCACATGTCATTATATACCGTCACATGTCATTATATACCGTCACATGTCATTATATACCGTCACATGTCATTATACGCCGTCACATGTCAATATATACCGTCACAACACTCAGTTATCATTCGTGGTTCGCCCAGGCAACACCTATAAGAAGTTAGTTACTGAGGCAACCAAGACAACACACCAGTGTTGACACAGCAACACTGAGGCTGCCTTACTAACTCAAGCTAAATATACGCATTTTGAAGGTGTTCACTAATGCGTATGTATTCGTAAATTTAGCCTAGGCTAACAAGGCTGCAACGGGGCTAGGCTACTAAGCTAGGTTTTTTTTTCCGTGATTCCACGAAAGTTAGTCCCGTGGAAGTTAGAAGACAGTTAGGCCCATAGTGAAGAAATGGTTCGTTCCGTAGAAATTAGGATAAGGTTAGACTACTTGCCTGTCGTCTTGTGTTTGTTGTCACTGAGGTGTGTGGCACTTAAGCATAAAGGTCAGTAAGGTCACATGAACCAGGTCACCTGGACTAGATATTAATGTCAACAACAGCAGATCAGGTACCCAGCAGGTCAGGTTACCAGCAGGTTAGGTTACCAGCAGGTCAGGTAGCTAGCAGGTCAGGTAGCTAGCAGGTCAGGTAGCTAGCAGGTCAGGTAGCTAGCAGGTCAGGTAGCCAGCAGGTCAGGTAGCCAAGTGAGTGAACGACATACGCACATATGCATACACTCATACATGCACATATGTGTATACACATGCATACACATACATATGCACATGTATACACATACACATGTGGAGCCTCAGTCATGTGGAGTCTGGTGGAGCCTCACTCACGTGGAGCCTCATGTGGAGCCTGGTGGAGCCTCACTCACGTGGAGCCTCATGTGCAGCCTCACGTGGAGCCTCATGTGGAGCCTGGTGGTGCCTCACTCACGTGGAGCCTCATGTGGTGCCTGGAGGAGCCTCATGTGGAGCCTCATGTGGTGCCTGGAGGAGCCTCATGTGGAGCCTCATGTGGAGGGTCTCCACTTGCTAACAAGTACCAACTTTCTAAAACGAAATTTTCAAAAAAATTTCTTATGTATTTATTTTTATTATTATTATTATTATTATTATTATTATTATTATTATTATTATTATTCTGAACATCTGAAAATTTATGTTGTCCTTTTTCTTTTTCTAGGTAAGACGACGACGGTTGTAAGGCGCAGGATGAACAGCGACCACCCCCTCCCCTTCCCCCGGGTGAGTGTTGTGTTGCGACTCTCGTCAGTACAGTGTTGCGACTCTCGTCAGTACAGTGTTGCGACTCACGTGAGTACAGTGTTGCGACTCTCGTCAGTACAGTGTTGCGACTCTCGTCAGTACAGTGTTGCGACTCTCGTCAGTACAGTGTTGCGACTCACGTGAGTACAGTGTTGCGACTCTCGTCAGTACAGTGTTGCGACTCTCGTCAGTACAGTGTTGCGACTCACGTGAGTACAGTGTTGCGACTCTCGTCAGTACAGTGTTGCGACTCTCGTGAGTACAGTGTTGCGACTCTGATCTTAATTCCAATCATCTTACCGTATTTTTTATCTATCATTATCTTTGGCTGAGTGACCTCGAGGCGAAGAGCAAGTCTCAAGTTGTCCTCAGTCTTCATGTTTGACCTGATCAGTCTTCTCAGTGAACCTCGAGTCCTGGTGATCTCTTGGCTTCAAAAAAAAAAACCTCTTCCGTGGTTCGACTGACTCTTCCAAAGGCTTATCTTTTCTGGGGTCAACCAGACGAAGAATTACCTCGGTGTCTGTGACGCGTCAGGGCAAGCTGGGTTGTTGCTGTGTCTTGCTTGAAGCTCTCACAACTTGAAGCTCTCACAACTTGATGCTCTCCCAACTTTAAGATCTCACAACTTGATGCTCTCACAACTTGAAGCTCTCACAACTTGAAGCTCTCACAACTTGAAGCTCTCACAACTTGAAGCTCTCGGTTCGTGATGTGTTTACACTGTGTTGAGTTTTACCAGTGGTGGGTTGAGCTTTACCAGTGGTCTATTGAGCTTTTCCAGGGGTTGTCGAACTTTTCGGGTGGTCTCCGTGTTGGAATATATCATTGAAGGTGGGGACGTCTAAGCCCTAGAATGTAATTGCTTCTTTTCACTGCTACTTTCACTGCCTCAGATAGTGTGACCAACTTCTAACTTTAAATAATTTTAATTTATACTAGAAGAAACGTAGATTTCCTCTTCAATACGACAATTGTCATGTCGCAAATCAAGAGTCAGGTTCTGCCTTGCTGTTCTTCACAGTGAAGAGGATTTGCTGGGTTACTGTGTCAGGTGCCTCGTGGCCTGGTGGCTAAAGCTCTCGCTTCACACGTCAAGGGTCTTGGTTCGATTCTCAGCGAGGGTAGAAACATTGGACGTGTTTCTTTACACCGGTTGTCTATGTTCCCCATCAGTAAAATGGGTACCTGGTAGTCGACTGGTGTGGGTCGCATCCTGGGACGAAATTGACCTAATTTGCGGGAAATGCTCTGCATAACAAGCGACTTTCTATATAGTAGGATGTCAGCTATGGTCTGTATACCTTGTACATGTAATTGTATAATTATTATTATTATTATTATTATTATTATTAAAGGTACGTGTTGGCCAGTGTGAATCCATTTTCCAATACTCTTCATCTCGTCTTCAGATTTAATGATGTTTGCTAGTAGTCATGTTAGTGATGTATGTGATGAGCTAGGATGGAGGTGCCAGGTTGGATCCTTGTGGCACGCCACTCGCAACATAACTAACAAGGATGGTGCCAGGATGTTGTGGCACTATACTCATAAAATATAAGGACGACTCAACGTTGCTCATGAGTCTTCTGTTATGTGTCTTCTCAGTTCTTGGTTCACACAGTGCAGAATTCGTCCAGTTATCCAACAGCTTTGATCTTCCTGAGCAGTCTTTTTTGTCGCACTGTCTTGAGTGTTTCGTCCTGGGTGACTATTTTCGTCCGCTGTGACTTTATTTTCGTCCAGTGTAATTATTTTCGTCCACTGTAACTTTATTTTCGTCCAGTGTAACTTTATTTTCGTCCAGTGTAACTATTTTCGTCCAGGGTGACTTTATTTTCGTCCAGTGTAACTATTTTCGTCCAGTGTAACTATTTTCGTCCAGGGTGACCTTATTTTCGTCTCTCAAGAATCCCAGACTGACTTTCGAAATTATTTTACCAGTTTGTTTATGTTTACGATTATTTGGGAAAAGTCTCGATATTCTTGAGTCAGGATTATTTCAAGGTGTGCGTGTGTTTGTTAGCCTTAAGTTAGCTAGTTTGTTAGCTTTTAGTTAAGAGATTCTTAGGTTATTAAAGCGTATGGAGTGCTGGTGGTGCGTCACCACCAACGCAGCGCAACAGTACACCAGCGTCAAGAACACTGTTTAATCCCCCCAGGTAGGGATTACACCAGCCATCCTGACCAGTACACTGAGAAACACTGACCCTGATGGTATCTCTCCTTCACCGTTGTCTCTGACTGTTGGCCATAACAGTAGCCAACAGCGGCTTTACACCGTTGACATTCACATGTGACATTCTCACCATTTAAAGTATTAATGACCATGACTATTTCCGAAAGGTCTAATCATATACTAGAGTTGTTTATTATTATTATTATTATTATTATTATTATTATTATTATTATTATTATTATTATTTTACTGGCAAAAAAATCACTAAATCCGTATGGATCATTCGCCTCATTTGCAATACACTTTTTTTTTTGGTCTAAATAAACACTGGTCTCCAGACCACTTCTGAACCACAGGCTTTCACTGGTCTGGAGACCAGTGCTTCAGTGGGAGTCCTGGACTTTGTGGTGGACCGTGGGTCGGTACTCGACACCTGGCACCACCGGTCCACCCACCCACCGGCACCTACTGCCTCGCCCAATCAGGAGCCAGACTGGGGCCGCCGCTCGGCCAATCAGAGACTAGAACGCGGCCCCTGCTCTGAGAGGTCGACCGGTCTGGGCTTTCACTCCTAGCCAATGAGCTCCGCCCGCGGAGCTCCCTCCAAGCTAATGAGCACCGCCTGCGGGGCTCACTGTCAGCCAATGAGCGCCTCTGTTATTGCATTTCCTGGAAAGATAAACACATTGTCAATAAAGGATCACATTATATTGCTTATGTGTTTATCTTTCCATTGTGTCGGTATTTTATACCATTTATTTCCATTGCATTTCCTGTTATCCAAACAGAAAAAACGGCTTTCATTGTTTTTCCCCATGTTGAAGGAGCTCTTACTTTTATCTGGGGTGGGTCACACCATCTGGGGATGGGTCACACCATCTAGGAGGTGGGTCACACTATCTGGGGGTGGGTCACACCATCTGGGGATGGGTCACACCATCTGAGAGGTGGGTCACACCATCTGGGAGGTAGGTCACAACATCTGGGAGGTAGGTCACACCATCTGGGAGGTAGGTCACAACATCTGAGAGGTGGGTCCCCACCCCTGTCAACCACAATTCATCGTTCACTTTCATCCAGTAATGTTACAACCACAATCTCTCTCTCTCTCTCTCTCTCCTCTCTCTCTCTCTCTCTCTCTCTCTCTCTCTCTCTCTCTCTATCTATCTATCTATCTATCTATCTATCTATCTATCTATCGTGTTCGGTGGTCAGTCTGGAAGAGAGAGTTTCAGCACGAAGGAATTCCAGCATAGTTGTTTTTTTGTCTGGTTTCAATCTTGTGTTGACGAGGGGTCATTAAGGCTATTTCACTTTCTTAATGACCCTCTAAGGCCTCTAATAGGCCTTGGGCAAGTTATCACGCTGATGTGTATACAGTGAGATGAATCTATGGGTGTATATGTGTGTGTATACAGGAAAATATAAACCTCTGGGTAGAAGTGCACACAAATATATAAACATCTGTATGTATATATATATATTTGCACCTCTGGGTATTTATGCACATATATATACCTCTGGTTATTTATGCACATATATATACCTCTGGTTATGTATACACATATATACACCTCTGGGTATGTATACACATATATACACCTCTGGGTATGTATACACATATATACACCTCTGGGTATGTATACACATATATACACCTCTGGTTATGTATACACATATATACACCTCTGGGTATGTATACACATATATACACCTCTGGGTATGTATACACATATATACACCTCTGGGTATGTATACACATATATACACCTCTGGGTATGTATACACATATATACACCTCTGGGTATGTATACACATATATACACCTCTGGGTATGTATACACATATATACACCTCTGGGTATGTATACACATATATACACCTCTGGTGTATGTATACACCATATATACCTCTGGATGTATACACATATATACACCTCTGGGTATGTATACACATATATACACCTCTGGGTATGCAGAAACACCGTCGGTGCGGTCCAGTATTGTTGTTGGTCGGGTGGATTGCCAGCTTTCGCCAGGGCCCAGGTCATTACCAGCCTTCAGTATATTTAATACGAAGCGTAAGTAAGTTTATTCAGGTATATACAAATACAGTTACATAGATTATCATACATAGCAGCATATGTGTGGAGAACCTGGGATAACCCAAAAAAGTCAGAGTGACTAATTTCCATTGGGGTCCTTGAGCTTCGACAGAGAGCCGGTGCTGAAAAAAAAAAAACATGCACTTAAACACAATTTAAAAGACAGCATCCAAAAAATATGAAAATTTTAAGATGATATTTACTGAAGCCGGATTGATAATGCACTCCCGCGAATAATGCGGGAATGCATTATCAATCCGACATTATTCGCTCGTAAATCGTACGTACAGACAATGGGTAACGGGGCAAAGAGAGTCGCTGAATATGTATCAGCGTCGCAATCCTGTATGCATTCTCTTCTCGCCATGGCGTCTAAGAGAGTCCAAGAGGCTTATAGAGGATCAACCCGTGTAAATAAAATGGGAGAGTTGTGTTTTTTTAATCTTGACTGGGATGAAAATAAGATGAGACGGCAAATGCTAAGAACTGCTTCCAGAAATCCCTGAGAAGAACGGACAGGGCATGCAAGGTGCTCAAGAGCTTCCAAGTAGTCAAGAACGGATACGGACCTGAAGTGTGTACAAGAACATTTGATGTGTCCAAAAACGGACAAGGCCCTGCAGTGTGTTGAACTCTCCAAGTGGTCAAAGACCTGCAGCGTGTCCAGAGACCTTCGAAGTGAACCAAAATGGACTAGGGCTCTCGAAGCATACCTTTGTGTCAGACAGCTGCTGTGATAAAGGCAGCCCAGTTGTAGTCTGGTCATGCTGGGTGTTGTCATGACATTCTTCGTTGTCGTGGATGATGATGTTGATGGCAGGCCTCAGCGAGCCTGCTCCAGCGAGTCTGCTCCAGCGAGTCTGCTCCACTCACAAACACAAAAGGGAGGAGAGGCACATTCCGTGGGTGAGACCACTGGCCTGTAGGTCAGCGCTCCATCACCATCACTACCACTACTGCCACAACTACCTAATCACCGCACGCCCACCACCGCTGAAACTACCACCACTTCCCCAACCACCACCGCTGTCACTCCCACCATTAATTCTATTTCCAGTGTCTAATAAAGCAAAACTGACTTGATACATACGCTCAAAAAAAAAAAAGAATTTCCTAATTAAGAGACAACCTGTGCCATTAAGTAGTATATGTTGTTTACTTCCATCATTACCAACACTGTTGTCACTGTGCTGATGTGACCCAGATAAGTGAAGTGGCGAAGCTCTCAGAACACATTAAGCTTGCAAGTTTTTTTTTTAAATATAATTACCTTTTGAGTTCTTAAAAGGGCTGACTCTGCAGGCAGGTTTGACTCTGGTGTGTACCTGGTGTCATATTTGCTTGCACAAGCTTGACGTGTGTCAGTCAGCCGGTGTGGTGTGACCCTTGTTAATACTGAACCATCTCTCAAGTACTCACCACACTGCCTTACACAGCTTTCTTCAACCTGACATTAAACTAAGAGGTTTACAATGGTGGAAACTGTTCGTTAAAGTGAGAATATTAACGATGTTCTTAGACACGGGCACTGGGAACCTTGTATAAATTTCTGAGTTCTTTTAGTTAGGATAAATTAGCAGACGGAGGATCGATCCTCCACTAGCCAGGAGATGCAATAAGATATATACGTAAGAGAGAGACGATAAGGAATCTTTCCAAACGCTGTCCGAGAACGCAGACAAGAGCGGAACCGGGACACACCAAAAATGTTCGTGTCTTATACAAGTCCAAAGAGAACCATGTCACCCATCAATGCTAGACGCCAACACAATAGGACAAAGATCTGGCAAGTACATCATTTTTAACTACCCTTGTACACACGATTATACTTCACGTTGATGCCTTGCTGCCCACATGACACGGCAGTTAAGTGACCTGACGCCTTCACCTGATCTCCAGTGACCTGCTTTCTCAACTATGTCTATATCATGTGTTCTCTCCTGCTGTTGCTAATGCAGTTGTTGTTTATGTTGCATTAGCAACAGCTAATGTAGTTGTCCAGGCTGCCATAGCAACAGCAGGAGCTTCTGTTGTTCCTGCTTCTGTTACTACAACTGTTTTATTAATACTGCAACGGTTACTATTTCTGTTGCTCCTGATGTTGTTGCTACCAGTGTTCATCCTACTGTTGTTCTTTCTGATACTGTTCCTCTTATGGATGTTCATGCTACCGTTGCTTTGCTGTTGTTATTGCTTCTGTTGCTGTGTTTTGTATTCCGTTGCTGTTATGTTCCTCTTCCCATTATATCCCTCTTGTTATTGTGCTCCTGATGCTGCTGCAACTACTAAGGAAAGTGACAGTGGCAGTGTTGCTATCAATCCCGATCCCTCAGCACCCGGTCCATCTAGCACCCGGTCCCCGCTCCAACCAGCACCCGCTCCAACCAGTTCTGTGGGTCAGTCTCCAGGTGGCAGATAAGACACTCCTACCAGTCAGGTAGGTTTGTAGGACTCGCTGGAGGAGTGGAGGACCCCATGGAAGAGTGGAGGACCCCCTGGAGGAGTGGAGGACCCTCTGGAGGAGTGGAGGACTCCATGGAAGAGTGGGGGACCCCCCTGGAAGAGTGGAGGACCCCCTGGAGGAGTGGAGGACTCCATGGAAGAGTGTGAGACCCCCTGGAGGAGTGGAGGACTCCATGAAGGAGCTTAGGTCCCGAGAAACAGGTACTAACACACACACACACACACACAGGACTGGTCCAGAAATTGGCTCCTGGAGTTCAACCCCACCAAGTGCAAAATCATGAAGATTGGGGAAGGGCAAAGAAGACCGCAGACGGAGTACAGTCTAGGGGGCCAGAGACTACAAACCTCACTCAAGGAAAAAGATCTTGGGGTGAGTATAACACTAGGCACATCTCCTGAGGCGCACATCAACCAAATAACTGCTGCAGCATACGGGCGCCTAGCAAACCTAAGAACAGCATTTCGACATCTTAATAAGGAATCGTTCAGGACCTTGTACACTGTGTACGTTAGACCCATACTGGAGTATGCAGCACCAGTTTGGAACCCACACCTAGCCAAGCACATAAAGAAACTAGAGAAAGTGCAAAGGTTTGCAACAAGACTAGTTCCGGACCTAAGGGGTATGTCCTACGAGGAGAGGTTAAGAGAAATCGACCTGATGACAGTGAAGGACAGGAGAGATAGGGGGGACATGATAACGACATATAAAATACTGAGAGGAATTGACAAGGTGGACAGAGACAGGATGTTCCAGAGATGGGACACAGCAACAAGGGGACACAGTTGGAAGTTGAAGACTCAGATGAATCACAGGGATGTTAGGAAGTATTTCTTCAGTCACAGAGTGGTCAGGAAGTGGAATAGCTTGGAAAGTGATGTAGTGGAGGCAGGATCCATTCATAGCTTCAAGAAGAGGTATGATAAGGCTCATGGCGAAGGGAGAGTGACCCAGTAGCGGCCAGTGAAAAGGCTGGGCCAGGAGCTGTGACTCGACCCCTGCAACCACAACTAGGTGAACACAACTAGGTGAGCACAACTAGGTGAGCACAACTAGGTGAGCACAACTAGGTGAGCACAACTAGGTGAGCACAACTAGGTGAGCACAACTAGGTGAGCACAACTAGGTGAGCACAACTAGGTGAGCACAACTAGGTGAACACAACTAGGTGAACACAACTAGGTGAGCACAACTAGGTGAGCACAACTAGGTGAACACAACTAGGTGAGCACAACTAGGTGAGCACAACTAGGTGAGCACAACTAGGTGAGCACAACTAGGTGAACACAACTAGGTGAACACAACTAGGTGAGCACAACTAGGTGAACACAACTAGGTGAGCACACACACACACTAGCACTGTCGACTTCCACACGAAATGTCAAAGTCGACATTTGCACAGCTCGTACCCATTCGACCTACAAGTAGAGTACCGAGGTAGATACGAACTTTCAATGTACTTATTCGACCTTTAGGTATATCGGGGTCGGTACAAACCTTAAAAGTAACTGCTTGACCTTTAAATTAAGCAATTAGTCCGTCACTAATTGTTGGGATGGTTACTTGACCTGTCAGAGAGAGACCATGAGAACGACAGTGCCAGTATTCACCTAATTGTGAATGCAGGGGTCGAGTCACAGCTTCTGGCCCCGTCTCTTCACTGTTTGTACTAGGTCCACTTTCTCCATGCTCCATGAGCTTTATCATACTTCTTCTTAAAGTTATGTATGGATCCTGCCTCCACTACATCCCTCTCCAGGTTGTTCCACTTCCTGACAACTCTGTGACTGAAGAAATACTTCCTAACATCCCTGTTGCTCATCTGAGTCTTCAGCTTCCAATTGTGACCCCTTGTTACTGTGTCACATCTCTGAAACAACCTGTCTCTATCCACCTTGTCAAATCCTCTAAATATTTTATGTCGTTATCATGTCTTCCCTATCCTTCCTGTCCTCCAGTGTCGTCAGGTCCATTTCCTTTAACCTCTCCTCATAGGACATGCCCCTTAGCTCCAGGACTAGTCTTGTTGCAAACCTTTGCACTTTCTCTAACTTCTTGACGTGTTTGACCAGGTGTGGGTTCCAAACTGATGCTGCATACTCCAATGTGGGCCTGATGTACACAGTGTACATGGTCTTGAACGATTCCTTACTGAAGTGTCGGAATGTTATTCTTAGGTTTGCCAGGCGCCCATATACTGCAGAAGTTATTTAGTTAATGTGCGCCTCAGGAGATGTTTTCGGTATTATACTCACCCCAAGACCCTTTTCCTTGCGTGAGGTTTGCAGTCTTTGGCCACCTAGCCTGTACTATGTCTGCGGTCTTCGAGACTTTCCACTTGGTGGGGGTTAACTCCAGGAGCCAGTTGCTGGACCAGGCTTGCAGCCTGTCCAGATTCCTTTGTAGTCCTGCTTGATCCTCATCCGATTGAAGTCTCCTCATTAGCTTCACATCGTCTGCAAACAGGGGTACTTCTGAGTCTATCCCTTCCGTCATGTCGTTCACATATTCCAGAAACAGTACCGGTCCAAAACTGACCCCTGTGGAACCCCTCTCGTCACAGGCACCAATTCTAACACCTCGTCACGTACCATGACTCGTTGTTGCCTCCCTGTCAAGTATTTTTTGATCCATTGCAGTGCCTTTCCTGTTATACGTGTTTGATCCTCTAGCTTTTGCACTAATCTCTTGTGTGGGATTGTGTCGAAAGCCTTCTTCCAGTCCAATAAAATGCAATCTACCCACCCCTCTCTCTCTTGCCTTACTTCCGTCACAGTGTTGATGTCAAGAAGACAGAGGCAGAGATACAGACAGACAGACAGAGAGGACTTGAGAGGAGATAAATGTATGAGGCCGAGAGAGAAAGAGAGAGAGAGAGTGAGGGAGCTAAGATGATATAAATAAAAGAGATAGTACACGATAGAAATATATAAAAAAAGAGAAAACAGAAGGGCAAAGAAACATCAAACACTGTAAAAAACGAGACAGGAAGAGACGCAGAAGAAAAAAAGTGCTTTGGAAAGAGATAACACACACACAGAAAGATGGGCAACCCCAGAGATAACACAATCTGCCCTCCAAATAAAACGTCTGTTTTCGCACGCATTACACTTGCTTTCTGTCCAGTCTAAGGTTCTTACAAGAAAGTATGTTTGTTAATCTAAGACAGGTTAGATTACAGCAAGTTAACCTGATATTTAATGTATGGTTAACCTACATTAACGAAATAACATAAACGAAAGGCTTACGTTCGGCATCGCGAGATTTCGTTGTACCTTTTAGAACTTCATTGTACCTTTTAGAATTTCGTTGTACCTTTTAGAACTTTGGTGTACCTTTTAGAACTTCGTTGTACCTTTTAGAACTTTGGTGTACCTTTGGAGGAGGAGGAGAAGGAGGAGAAGGTGTAAACAAGCTGAAGAAGGAGGAGGCAGAGAGTTGGAAGAAGGAGAAGAGGGGAAGGAGGAGGAGGAAGCAGAGTGCTGGAAGAAGGAGAGGAGGCTGAAGGAAGAAGAAAGGGGGAGGCGAAGAACTGGAAGTGAGCCAAGAACGGGATATTCAACTCTCACTAACCCACCATCGAGAGGTCACTCGACTCCCTCGACCTCTCAGTCCAGTAGGAGTGGCCGGAGGTCCTTCAGGAGGTAGTCTGCGATCTCTCAGAGTAGCTAAGACTGGTTGCGGGGGTTTGAGATCCTTAAGGATCGGGTGTGTGATTCTAGGGGTGGTCAGGGGTCCTTAAGGAGCGGGTGTGCGATTCAAGGGGCGGCCAGGGGTCTGATAGTTACTGTGACAGTAAAGAGGTCCTGTAGGAACCTCCAGGAGTAGCTGAAACCTGCTGTGTTGGTTGAAGGTCCTTCAAGGGCCAGTTCTGTGACCTCTAACAGTGCCTGTAAGTTCTTCGCGAGTGGGTGAGGACCCTCAAGGACTTGATCATAGCTACAGCGGCCGGAGGTTCTCCAGGAAGTGGTGTGCGACCTCGAGGAGCATGTGTAGTGACTGAAGGTCCTGCGGCCGAAGGTGTTGCAGATGGTGTTGCAGGTGTTGCAGATGGTGTTGCAGAAGGTGTTACAGAAGGTGTTGCAGGTGTTGCAGAAGGTGCTCTTCTACAGAACGTTGGAATTTACTGAGGAAGGAAACTTAAACGACACAAGAATGTCAGGATTTATTTTTTGTCTCTGGCCAAGACCTCTCACTCTCTCTCTCTCTCTCTCTCTCTCTCTCTCTCTCTCTCTCTCTCTCTCTCTCTCTCTCTCTCTCTCTCTCTCTCTCTCTCTCTCTCTCTCTCTCTCTCTCTCTCTCTCTCTCTCTCTCTCTCTCTCTCTCTCTCTCTCTCTCTCTCTCTCTCTCTCTCTCTCTCTCTCTCTCTCTCTCTCTCTCTCTCTCTCTCTCTCTCCCCGTCCCTATCGCTTTCTTTTACTGCAGTAAAAGGTGAGGATAGTGTTGATGTTGTGTCGTGTCTGTCTGCTGACCTCACACACACACATAAGTTCACCAATTGGCGTGACCTGGTTCCTCACCCCCTCATCCACGTCCCTGACCTGGCTCCATGACCTGGCCCTATCCTGCGACCCCGGCTGACCCGAATCTTCCCTTTCCCCGCGGTAACTGTTGCTGATTTGACCTCTCCACCTCCCTCCCCTCCATCCCCTCCCTCTCTTACCATCCCTCCCTCCCTCCCTCCATACCCTGCCACAGATTAGGTCATATGTTTCACTCCCTCTCTCCATCCCTTCCTATCTCCCTCCCTCCCTCTACTCCCTCTCCCTCCCTCCCTCAGGTTACGTCACACGCTCCTCACTGTTCCAGGTTCATAGTTTTCAGTTTTCGTCTTGGGAACAATATAATCCAGTTCCCTTCTTGTCATGTTTTCCCACTTATTCTGCTCCACTATGCTGGGTTTAGCCCTGGCTCTTTCCCTCACCTATCCAAAACTCCTCTCACCTACTATTCTTCACCTATCAAATCTCCTTTTCACCCTTATGGGTCTTACCTGAGAGTATTACCTACCTACCTACCTGCTCCACTCTTATTGCCAGATCTTCCCGTCTCCCTCTCTTAGTTCACTAGTTTGTTAGCCTCTCTCTCTCTCTCTCTCTCTCTCTCTCTCTCTCTCTCTCTCTCTCTCTCTCTCTCTCTCTCTCTCTCTCTCTCTCTCTCTCTCTCTCTCTCTCTCTCTCCTCTCTCTCTCTCTCTCTCTCTCTCTCTCTCTCTCTCTCTCTCTCTCTCTCTCTCTCTCTCTCTCTCTCTCTCTCTTTCTCTCCCTCTCTCCGCTGCAGTTAAGGGACGGAGGGTCGAGTCTGCACTTTCCTTGCGCTGAACAACCCATACGGGTTTACCGCTTCACTGACAACATTCTCGTCCTTCTCTTAATCTGATTCTTCTCTTTCTTTTCCATTTTTTGTGAGGGGGCGGGGGGCTATTATCCTTATTTTTAAATTCGCGTTATTTTCTCTGCTTCGCTTTTCTTATTTTCCGGTTTTTTTTTTAAAATACGTTTGAAGTCACATTGGCGTTATTTCTTATTCCCTCTTTCTCTTTTTTTCTTTCTTTTTTTTCTTTTCCTTACACTTGTTTACCTTTTCTTTGCTTCTTAGACACTTTATTTTCTTATTATTATTCTTTGTTATTTTCTTGGCTGTTGTTTTTTAAATCTTTTGGTCATTTCCCACACTGTTGGTACACTGTGTTGGTACACTGTGTTGGTACACTGTGTTGGTACACTGTTGGTACACTGTGTTGGTACACTGTTGGTACACTGTGTTGGTACACTGTTGGTACACTGTGTTGGTACACTGTTGGTACACTGTGTTGGTACACTGTTGGTACACTGTGTTGGTACACTGTTGGTACACTGTGTTGGTACACTGTGTTGGTACACTGTTGGTACACTGTGTTGGTACACTGTGTTGGTACACTGTTGGTACACTGTGTTGGTACACTGTTGGTACACTGTGTTGGTACACTGTTGGTACACTTTGGTACACGTGTTGGTACACTGTTGGTACCACCGTGTTGGTACACTGTTGGTACTTACTGTGTTGGTACACTGTTGGTACACTGTGTTGGTACACTGTTGGTACACTGTGTTGGTACACTGTGTTGGTACACTGTTGGTACACTGTGTTGGTACACTGTTGGTACACTGTTGGTACACTGTTGGTACACTGTTGGTACACTGTTGGTACACTGTTGGTACACTGTGTTGGTACACTGTTGGTACACTGTGTTGGTACACTGTTGGTACACTGTTGGTACACTGTGTTGGTACACTGTTGGTACACTGTGTTGGTACACTGTTGGTACACTGTGTTGGTACACTGTTGGTACACTGTGTTGGTACCTGTGGTACACTGTTGGTACACTGTTGGTACACTGTTGGTACACTGTGTTGGTACACTGTTGGTACACTGTGTTGGTACACTGTTGGTACACTGTGTTGGTACACTGTTGGTACACTGTGTTGGTACACTGTTGGTACACTGTTGGTACACTGTGTTGGTACACTGTTGGTACACTGTTGGTACACTGTTGGTACACTGTGTTGGTACACTGTTGGTCACTGTGTGAATTTGGTACACTGTTGGTACACTGTTGGTACAC
This sequence comes from Cherax destructor, assembly GCA_009830355.1. Taxonomy (NCBI): domain Eukaryota; kingdom Metazoa; phylum Arthropoda; class Malacostraca; order Decapoda; family Parastacidae; genus Cherax; species Cherax destructor. The sequence goes on along the minus strand of WNWK01000655.1, from coordinate 180,637 downwards.
TGTGTTGGTACACTGTTGGTACACTGTGTTGGTACACTGTTGGTACACTGTTGGTACACTGTGTTGGTACACTGTGTTGGTACACTGTTGGTACACTGTTGGTACACTGTTGGTACACTGTGTTGGTACACTGTTGGACATTTTTACACTGTTGGTACACTGTTGGTACACTGTGTTGGTACACTGTGTTGGTACACTGTTGGTACACTGTGTTGGTACACTGTTGGTACACTGTTGGTACACTGTGTTGGTACACTGTTGGTACACTATGTTGATACACTGTGTTGGTACACTGTTGGTACACGTCGTCCATCCCTTATGATCTAGTGCCCACCACAGTTTTTTCTTCATAGCAGGAGTCAATAATTGTTTATTTATTGACTTTCTAGCAGTTCTGGCAGCTTCAAGAAGCCTTCGTCGAACACTTGAAGAATCAACATTCACGCAGCTGAAGCCAAATCTCTCTGTACATCTATGCTGGTTTTCTTGGGATCCTTCACACTATTTCTTATAATAATCTTGTCATCGTGTTGTGTCTTGCATTTTCTTCCACATCTTCCTGGACGCGGCGCTCCAGTCACCTGTGTCATCAACTCTCTTCAGAATCCAACCAACAGTTGACTTTACTTGGCTCAAATTTCGGCGATCTGTCTGATAGTCAAATCATGAACTGAAGGGGAGAATTTGGCGAAACCACATTCACTTATGGAGCACGCTTGCAGAAATAGCTTTACAGAACAACAGCTGCTGTAGCACTGAGGAGAGTCGCAGGATAACACCACAGCTGGATGGTTGCTAAAAGTCGGTAGTAAACTCTTCTGAAAAGAAAAGAACCCAAACTACATTAATTAAGCCAGAGACTAAGACATGAGATAATCACAAAATTTACTCCTGTCCCAATTAATTTGCACACTACTGTACATTACAACACACAGAAGATACCAAGCAGACGGAGGATCGAGCCTTCCCTCCACCATCCTTGCCCATAAGGGGAATTACCAATAGACCCCTGGTTGTCTTCAAGAGGAACTGGACAGATACCTGAAGTCAGTGCCGGATCTGCCGGGCTGTGGTTCGTACGTTGGACTACGTGCGGCCAGCAGTAACAGCCTCGTTAATCAGGCCCTGATGCACCAGGAGGCCTGGTCATGGACCGGGCCGCAGGGGCGTTGATCCCCGGAATATCCTCCAGGTAGACATGGAACGAGCCGAGGCGTTACAGACTGCAGCGGAGGGATGTGTGGGAGGAGGTGCTGAGGTGGTGGTGCTGAGATGGTGGTGCTGAGGTGGTGGGGCTGAGATGGTGGTGCTGAGATGGACTAGCCAGGATGGCAAGTAAATGGTATCCCGACAACCCAGCCCCAGGACAAGCCAGGTAGCAGACACCGGAACAAGCCAGGTAGCAGACACAAGGACAAGCCAGGTAGCAGACACGGGGACAAGCCAGGTAGCAGACACAGGGACAAGCCAGGTAGCAGACACTGGGACAAGCCAGGTAGCAGACACAGGGACAAGCCAGGTAGCAGACACAGGAACAAGCCAGGTAGCAGACACAGGGACAAGCCAGGTAGCAGACACAGGGACAAGCCAGGTAGCAGACACTGGGACAAGCCAGGTAGCATACACAGGGACAAGCCAGGTAAGACACAGGAACAAGCCAGGTAGCAGACACAGGAACAAGCCAGGTAGCAGACACAGGGACAAGCCAGGTAGCAGACACAGGAACAAGCCAGAAAGCAGACACAGGGACAAGCCAGGTAGCAGACACAAGGCCAACCAGGTAGCAGACACAGGGACAAGCCAGGTAGCAGACACAGGAACAAGCCAGGTAGCAGACACAGGGACAAGCCAGGTAGCAGACACAGGGACAAGCCAGGTAGCAGACACTGGGACAAGCCAGGTAGCAGACACAGGGACAAGCCAGGTAAGACACAGGAACAAGCCAGGTAGCAGACACAGGAACAAGCCAGGTAGCAGACACAGGGACAAGCCAGGTAAGACACAGGAACAAGCCAGGTAGCAGACACAGGAACAAGCCAGGTAGCAGACACAGGGACAAGCCAGGTAGCAGACACAGGAACAGCCAGAAAGCAGACACAGGGACAAGCCAGGTAGCAGACACTGGGACAAGCCAGGTAGCAGACACAGGGACAAGCCAGGTAGCAGACACAGGGACAAGCCAGGTAGCAAACACAGGGACAAGCTAGGTAGCAGACACAGGGACAAGCCAGGTAAGACACAGGAACAAGCCAGGTAGCAGACACAGGAACAAGCCAGGTAGCAGACACAGGGACAAGCCAGGTAGCAGACACAGGAACAAGCCAGAAAGCAGACACAGGGACAAGCCAGGTAGCAGACACAGGGACAAGCCAGGTAGCAGAAACAGGGACAAGCCAGGTAGCAGACACAGGGACAAGCCAGGTAGCAGACACAGGGACAAGCCAGGTAGCAGACACAGGGGCAAGCCAGGTAGCAGACACAGGGACAAGCCATGTAGCAGACACAGGGACAAGCCAGGTAAGACACAGGAACAAGCCAGGTAGCAGACACAGGAACAAGCCAGGTAGCAGACACAGGGACAAGCCAGGTAGCAGACACAGGGACAAGCCAGGTAGCAGACACAAGGACAAGCCAGGTAGCAGACACGGGGACAAGCCAGGTAGCAGACACAGGGACAAGCCAGGTAGCAGACACAGGGACAAGCCAGGTAGCAGACACAGGGACAAACCATGTAGCAGACACAGGAACAAGCCAGGTAGCAGAGACAGGGACAAGCCAGGTAGCAGACACAGGGACAAGCCAGGTAGCAGACACTGGGACAAGCCAGGTAGCAGACACAGGGACAAGCCAGGTAAGACACAGGAATAAGCCAGGTAGCAGACACAGGAACAAGCCAGGTAGCAGACACAGGGACAAGCCAGGTAGCAGACACAAGAACAAGCCAGGTTGCAGACACAGGGACAAGCCAGGTAGCAGACACAGGGACAAGCCAGGTAGCAGACACAGGGACAAGCCAGGTAGCAGACACAGGGACAAGCCAGGCAGCAGACACAGGAACCAGGAAATTCCAAGAGTAGCAAAGGACGTCCTTGGCGTGTGTCCTGGTGGAGCCAGCCAGCCAGCCAGGATGGCCAGCCAACGAGCCAGGAGGCCAGCCATCCAGCCATCCAGCCAGCCAGCCAGCCAGACCAGCCAACCAGCCAACCAGCCAACCAGCCAACCAGCCAACCAGCCAACCAGCCAACCAGCCAACCAGTCCGCAGGCTGTTGCTGTCTGTTAGTTACCATTTTGTCCTAGGCACATGTCGATTTGACACTAGGCCTGTTGTATGTATGTGTGTGTGTGTGTGTGTAAGGAAACACTTCGAAATGTTTCCGCCCCGTCGGGAATAGAACCCGGGCCCTCCGTGCGTTAAGCGAGAGCTTTACCACTAGGCCACCGGGCCTGTGTCAAGGGATACCCTTAGTGAAAGGAGGTTAGGGGATATCCTTAAAGAGAGGAGGTCAGGGGATACCCTCAGTGAGAGGAGGTCAGGGGATACCCTTAGTCTACTGATGTTCCCTTCAGTCTGTTGCTGTCTACTGCTCTTCCTTTCAGTCTCTTGCTGTCTACTGCTCTTCCTTTCAGTCTCTTGCTGTCTACTGCCCTTCTCTTCAATCGTTGTTGTCTGCTATCGTCTACTGCTGACCCTTAAGGGGTTAGAATTAGGGGGTACCAGAGAGAAAGAGAAAGAGAGAGACGAGCTAAGGGGGATATCTTTAGAAGAATAAATAAGAGAGGAGGTCAGGGGATACCCTTAGTGAAAGGAGGTTAGGGGATATCCTTAAAGAGAGGAGGTCAGGGGATACCCTCAGTGAGAGGAGGTCAGGGGATACCCTTAGTCTAGTCGTCTGTGACCTCTGGCGAGGTCACTGTAACCTTCCAGCTGTGTTACCCAGCTCATCTACCCGGCCACTCAGAGGGCTTCATCTACCCGGCCACTCAGAGAGCTTCATCTACCCGGCCACTCAGAGAGCCTCGTCAATATCTATAATTGAGTTTGAAAACAAACGATTTCCTGCAATGACGTCAGCATTAGACAGCAGTAACATCATCAGCAGACATCAGTGACGTCAGCAGCAGACAGCAATGAAGTCAACAGTAGACAGCAGTGACGTCAGCAGCAAATATAGCAGTGACTTCTGGATTTTCCAAGTGTATATTATGATGTATCTTTCTCGCCTGCGTTCCAAGGAGTATAGATCAAGGGTCTTCAACCGTTCCCAGTAATTTAGGTGCAGTGAAAGTTCTCTGTATTTTCTCCAGTTCTGCAGTTTCGCCCGCCTTGAAAGGAGCCGTTAATGTACAGCAATATTCCAGCCTAGAGAGAACAAGTGATATGAAGAGAATAATCATCGGCTTGGCATCCCAAGTTTTGAAGGTTCTCATTATCCATCTTATCATTTTCCTAGCAGATGTGGTGGCGATATTGTTGTGACATTAGAGAGTGAGATTCTCTGACATTATTACTTCCAGGTCCTTCACATTAGCTTTTCGTTCTATTCTGTGGTTAGAATTTGTTTTATACTCCGATCCAGTTTTTATTTCCTCAAGTTTTCCATAGCGGAGTAATTTAAATTTGTCCTCATTGAACTTCATATTGTTTTCTGAATCCCATTTAAAGATTTGGTTAATGTCCGCTTGGAGATTTGCATGACAGTGTCATCCTCAATAGATGACACTGTCATGCAAATTCTGATATCGTCAGCAAGGAGGACACTGTGCTGTGACTTACATCTCTGTCTGTCAGATATGAGGATGAGGAACAGGATGGGAACGAGTACTGTACCTTGTGGAACAGAGCATTTCACTGTAGCCGCCTCTGACTTTACTCTGTTGACTATTACTCTTTGTGTTCTATTTGTTAAGAAGTTATAGATCCATCTACGCACTCTTCCTGTTATTTCTTTATTACACATTTTGTGTGTTATTACACCATGATCACACTTGTCGAAGGCTATCGCAAAGTCTGTGTATACTACATCTGCACTTTGTTTGTCCTCCAGTGCATCCAAGACCATGTCATAGTGGTTCAGTGGTTGTGAGAGGCAGGAGCGACCTGTTCTAAACCCATGTTGCCCTGGATTGTGCAATTGTTGGGTGTCTAGGTGGGTGGCGATCTTGCTTCTTAGAACCCTTTTAAAGATTTTTATGATGTGGGACGTTACCGCTATCGGTCAGTAAGTTTTTGCAATTCCTTTACTGCCACCTTTGTGGAGTGGGGTTATATCCGTTGTTTTTAGTGGCTGTGGGATGACCCCATTTGTCTATGCTCCTCCATAGACACGGAGTTCCATGAGTCTGGGCCTGGGGCAGAGTACTCGGGCATGTCATTTATTGTCGACCCTTAGTCTGATTAATGGCTCACTAAACACCTAGCCATATTTGGACTTCAGTATCTCACTCATTTCTTTGCTGTCATCGGTGTAAGTCCCATCTTGTTTAAGCAGAGGCCCAATACTGGATGTGGTTTTTTGTCTAGATTTGATATTAGAAAATAAATATTTTAGGTTTCTTTCAATTTCATTTATTGCTTTATGTTCGTTCAGTGTTTCTTGGCTCCTGTATGATTCCTTAAGCTTAAGTTCGATATTTTTTATTTCTCTAACCATTGGCCACTTCCGTATTTCAGATAGACTGGCCCCTTTGAGCGGCTCTGTGATTCTTCGCCTTCGCCTGTAGAGGGATCGTCTCTCTCTAGTTTACATCTTCTCTGTTTTTTTCTTAAGAGAATGTGCCTTGAGCAGACCTCAAGTGCAACAGAGTTAATTCTTTCTAGGCAAAGGTTTGAATTTGTGTCGTTTAGGATATCTTCTCAGGTGGCTTCGTTGAGGACAAGGTTGATCCCACTGTGTTTCTGTTAATGGAGTTGAATTTAGTGAATACACCCTCATTACTGATCTGATTTTGCTAGTCAGGAACCCTGTGCATACATGTCTGTACATCGATTATATTGTGCCTTTGGCACTATTATATTTCATACCAGGTCATAGTTATTAGTGAAGATAAGGTCAAGTGTATTTTCCAGTCTTGCTGACTCCACTGTTTACTGTGTGTATGTGGTGGTAGCAGTGTCTATCACTGTCTACTTGATAGAAGACACTGGTGGGAGGTGGTAGCAGTGTCTATCACTGTCTACTTGATAGAAGACACTGGTGGGTGGTGGTAGCAGTGTCTATCACTGTCTACTTGACAGATGACACTGGTGGGTGGTGGTAGCAGTGTCTATCACTGTCTACTTGACAGATGACACTGGTGGGAGTGGTAAAACCACCCACCAGTGTCATCTGTCAACTTGTTACGATAAAAAGATAAGATTTCTTCGGATTTTTAACCCCGGAAGGTTAGCCACCCAGGATAACCCAAGAAAGTCAGTGCGTCATCGAGGACTGTCTGTCTTATTTTCATTGGGGTCCTTAATCTTGTCCCCAAGGATGCGACCCACACCAGTCGACTAACAACCCAGGTACCTATTTGCTGCTAGGTGAACATGACAACAGGTGTAAGGAAACACGTCGAAATGTTTCCACCCGCCGGGAATCGAACCCGGGCCCTCCGTGTGTGAAGCGACAGCTCTAGCCACCAGACCACCGGGTAACATTCAAATGTAGAAGTAATGGTAACAGAAATAGTAGTAATAGTACATCTCTGTATGATGTATACGACACTGTATACAACAATGTATGATGTATACAACACTCAGCAGAAGATGAAAGGGAAAACGAGCTAAAAAAAATTGATAATGTGAGAGACAAAGACAGTAGTACCAGCCGCTCCGGCGCCTCCAGCTATGTGTGTTTCCACACGTTTGACCTTTGACGGTTAACGGTAAGGTTGGCGTCCCTGACTCCTCCTTCCATTACTGTCTCTCTCTCTCTCTCTCTCTCTCTCTCTCTCTCTCTCTCTCTCTCTCTCTCTCTCTCTCTCTCTCTCTCTCTCTCTCTCTCTCTCTCTCTCTATGGCGGGTACCAGGCTCTGAGAACTTTCACTAGGAGAGTACCAGGCTCTGAGAACCTCCACTAGGAGAGTACCAGGCTCTGAGAACCTTCACTAGGAGAGTACCAGGCTCTGAGAACCTTCACTAGGAGAGTACCAGGCTCTGAGAACCTTCACTAGGAGAGTACCAGGCTCTGAGAACCTTCACTAGGAGAGTACCAGGCTCTGAGAACTTTCACTAGGAGAGTACCAGGCTCTGAGAACCTCCACTAGGAGAGTACCAGGCTCTGAGAACCTTCACTAGGAGAGTACCAGGCTCTGAGAACCTTCACTAGAGAGTACCAGGCTCTGAGACCTTCACTAGGAGAGTACCAGGCTCTGAGACGCTTTCACTAGGAGAGTACCAGACTCTGAGAACCTTCACTAAGGAGGTATAGGCTCTGAACCTTCACTAGAGTCCAGGCCCCTGAGAACCTTCACTGAGTTATCAGGCTCTGAACCTTCACTGAGTCCAGGCTCTGAGACCTTCATTAAGGTACCAGGCTCTGAGAACCTTCACTAGGGGTACCAGGCTCTGAGAACCTTCACTAGGGGTACCAGGCTCTGAGAACCTTCACTAAGAGGGTACCAGGCTCTGAGAACCTTCACTAGGGGTACCAGGCTCTGAGAACCTTCACAAAGGAGGTACCAGGCTCTGAGAACCTTCACTAAGGGAGTACCAGGCTCTGAGAACCTTCACTAGGGGTACCAGGCTCTGAGAACTTTCACTAGGAGAGTACCAGGCTCTGAGAACCTTCACTAGAGAGTACCAGGCTCTGAGAACCTTCACTAGGAGGTACCAGGCTCTGAGAACCTTCACTAGGAGAGTACCAGGCTCTGAGAACCTTCACTAGAGAGTACAGGCTCTGAGAACCTTCACTAGGAGAGTACCAGGCTCTGAGAACCTTCACTAAGAGTTATCAGGCTCTGAGAACCTTCACTAGGAGAGTACCAGGCTCTGAGAACCTTCACTAAGAGGTACAGGCTCTGAGAACCTTCACTAGGGTACCAGGCTCTGAGAACCTTCACTAGGGGGTACCAGGCTCTGAGAACCTTCACTAGGGGTACCAGGCTCTGAGAACCTTCACTAGGGGTACCAGGCTCTGAGAACCTTCACTAAGGGGTATCAGGCTCTGAGAACCTTCACTAAGGGGTACCAGGCTCTGAGAACCTTCACTAGGGTACCAGGCTCTGAGAACTTTCACTAGGGTACCAGGCTCTGATAACCTTCACTAAGGGGTACCAGGCTCTGAGAACCTTCACTAGGGGGTACCAGGCTCTGAGAACCTTCACTAGGAGGGTACCAGGCTCTGAGTAACCTTCTCATTAAGGAGGTACCAGGCTCTGAGAACCTTCACTAGGGGGTACCAGGCTCTGAGAACCTTCACTAGGAGAGTACCAGGCTCTGAGAACCTTCACTAAGGAGGTATCAGGCTCTGAGAACCTTCACTAGGAGAGTACCAGGCTCTGAGAACCTTCACTAAAGAGTTATCAGGCTCTGAGAACCTTCACTAGGAGAGTACCAGGCTCTGAGAACCTTCATTAAGGGGTACCAGGCTCTGAGAACCTTCACTAGGGGGTACCAGGCTCTGAGAACCTTCACTAGGGGGTACCAGGCTCTGAGAACCTTCACTAAGAGGGTACCAGGCTCTGAGAACCTTCACTAGGGGGTATCAGGCTCTGAGAACCTTCACTAAGGAGGTATCAGGCTCTGAGAACCTTCACTAAGGGGGTACCAGGCTCTGAGAACCTTCACTAGGGGGTACCAGGCTCTGAGAACTTTCACTAGGAGAGTACCAGGCTCTGATAACCTTCATTAAGGGGTACCAGGCTCTGAGAACCTTCACTAGGGGGTACCAGGCTCTGAGAACCTTCACTAGGAGGGTACCAGGCTCTGAGAACCTTCACTAAGGAGGTACCAGGCTCTGAGAACCTCCACTAGGGGGGTACCAGGCTCTGAGAACCTTCATTAAGGAGGTATCAGGCTCTGAGAACCTTCACTAGGGGGGTACCAGGCTCTGAGAACCTTCACTAGGAGAGTACCAGGCTCTGAGAACCTTCATTAAGGAGGTATCAGGCTCTGAGAACCTTCACTAGGGGGGTACCAGGCTCTGAGAACCTTCACTAGGAGGGTACCAGGCTCTGAGAACCTTCACAAGGGGGGGTACCAGGCTCTAAGAACCTTACACGCCTAGGAACCAGCCCATAGATGTTGACTCAGTCTGTGGTACCTGCAGGTGTTGCTATACCATACTTGACTCAGTATAGACTACAGAGTTCCATCACGTCGTGCTGAATGCCCCTTGCGAGTCTAGTGCTTCCCCGTCAACAATGAGACGCAAATAAAGTGCTATATAACGTACATTGTACCTTGACAGTTCTGTTTATCGACCAGCTGTCTAGGTGGATCAATTTCAGTCCCGTAATTCATGTACAGAAAAAGTTTATTGGGAAATTTTAATAGTTGTGATAATTAAATGTGGGTGTTAGCGAGGCGTGACTGTGCCGCCGCCGGCGGCGCCTCCTGCAGATTGAGACGCTTTCGCAGGGTGTCCACAAAGTCATTTTCTGACAGTAAATTTCTACACGTGGATAGTCAGGGTGTCCACTAAATCCTCTAGCCTATTATGGGGAAAGGACTTTGTAGACACCAGTCACTCTCGGTATCACTCACCACCACCACCATCGTCACCACTATCACCACCACCATCGTCACCACCATCGTCACCACTATCACCATCACCACCATCAGTGATGCTGGTCGCCCCTGGCACTTCGTTAACCTTCACTAACGTAAAGGTTGCGTTGTTCAGCGTCTCAACTTACTTGCGAGTCTATTAAGTTTTTATCTCCGGCAAGATTCCCATTACGACTGTTGATTAACATTGTTGGCAGAGATTGTTACTGTACCTCCATGACGCTGCTAGTACGTCATGACGCTGCTAGCACGTCATGACGCTGCTAGTATGTCATGACACTGCTAGTATGTCATGACACTGCTAGTATGTCATGACACTGCTAGTATGTCATGACGCTGTTAGTACGTCATGACGCTGTTAGCACGTCATGACGCTGCTAGTATGTCATGACGCTGCTAGCACGTCATGAGGCTGCTAGTACGTCATGACGCTGCTAGTACGTCATGACGCTGCTAGTACGTCATGACGCTGCTAGCACGTCATGACGCTGCTAGTATGTCATGACACTGCTAGTATGTCATGACACTGCTAGTACGTCATGACGCTGCTAGTACGTCATGACGCTGCTAGCACGTCATGACACTGCTAGTATGTCATGACACTGCTAGTACGTCATGACGCTGCTAGCACGTCAAGACGCTGCTAGTATGTCATGACGCTGCTAGTACGTCATGACGCTGCTAGCACGTCAAGACGCTGCTAGCACGTCATGACGCTGCTAGTATGTCATGACGCTGCTAGCACGTCATGAGGCTGCTAGTATGTCATGACGCTGTTAGCACGTCATGACGCTGCTCAGCACGTCAAGACGCTGCTAGCACGTCGACGCTGCTGTATGTCATGACGCTGCTAGCACGTCATGACGCTGCTAGTATGTCATGACGCTGCTAGCACGTCATGACGCTGCTAGTATGTCATGACGCTGCTAGCACGTCATGAGGTTGCAGTATGTCATGACGCTGTTAGCACGTCAAGACGCTGCTAGTATGTCATGACACTGCTAGTACGTCATGACGCTGCTAGTATGTCATGACACTGCTAGTACGTCATGACGCTGCTAGCACGTCATGACGCTGCTAGCACGTCATGACGCTGCTATATGTCATGACACTGCTAGACGTCATGAGTGCTAGCACGTCATGACACTGCTAGTATATCATGACGCTGTTAGCACGTCAAGACGCTGCTAGTATGTCATGACACTGCTAGTACGTCATGACGCTGCTAGTATGTCATGACACTGCTAGCACGTCATGACACTGCTAGTATGTCATGACGCTGCTAGTACGTCATGACGCTGCTAGCACGTCATGACGCTGCTAGCACGTCAAGACGCTGCTAGCACGTCATGACGCTGCTAGTATGTCATGACGCTGCTAGCACGTCATGAGGCTGCTAGTATGTCATGACGCTGCTACCACGTCATGACGCTGCTAGCACGTCATGACACTGTAGTATGTCATGACGCTGCTAGTACGTCATGACGCTGATAGCACGTCAAGACGCTGCTAGCACGTCATGACGCTGCTAGTATGTCATGACGCTGCTAGCACGTCATGAGGCTGCTAGTATGTCATGACGCTGCTACCACGTCATGACGTTACTAGTACGTCATGACGCTACTAGTACGTCATGACGCTGCTAGTACGTCATGACGCTGCTACCACGTCATGACGTTACTAGTACGTCATGACGCTACCAGTAAGTCATGACGCTGCTACCACGTCATGACGTTACTAGTACGTCATGACGCTACTAGTACGTCATGACGCTAGCACGTCATGACGCTACTAGTACGTCATGACGCTGCTAGTACGTCATGACGCTGCTAGTATGTCATGACGCTGCTACTACGTCATGACGCTACTAGTACGTCATCAAACCTGATTCCCCTCACATTCTCCCTTGCATAACTCCTATGGGTTTAGCGCTCCCTCATCAATATACTAAAAAAAATCACCAACTTTATTACATTTTTTTGGAGGTAATTTAGGTAACAGGGCGAGTTACAAATTTCAAGTGAGAAATATGCGATGTTTCGCCCCCTCCCCCTCCCACGTCAGGGAGAGGGCGAAAGGTGAAAGGTAGACGGTGCTGCCGGTGGGAGGTCAAGGTCAGGTCAAGTCACGATGTTTCTCGTGATTCCAGTGTTTGACGGAGGGCTGGCACAGTCAGCAGCAGCGTCTGCAAGACGACCCACGAAAACAGCACCTATAAAAGCCTAGAAAAGTGACATATTTATTTTTTTAATCTACGATTTGTTGAGCAACGTGATTGTTTGAAGCTCGTGACTGACTTGTTACTGGTGCCAGGTGAGTGTTACTGGTGCCAGGTGAGTGTTACTGGTGCCAGGTGAGTGTTACTGGTGCCAGGTGAGTGTTACTGGTGCCAGGTGAGTGCTACTGGTGCCAGGTGAGTGTTACTGCTGCCAGGTGAGTGTTACTGGTGCCATGTTACTGTTTGTTACTGGTGCCAGGTGAGTGTTACTGGTGCCAGGTGAGCGTTACTGGTGCCAGGTGAGTGTTACTGGTGCCAGGTGAGCGTTACTGGTGCCAGGTGAGTGTTACTGGTGCCAGGTGAGCGTTACTGGTGCCAGGTGAGTGTTACTGGTGCCATGTTACTGTTTGTTACTAGTGCCAGGTGAGTGTTACTGGTGCCAGGTGAGCGTTACTGGTGCCATGTTACTGTTTGTTACTAGTGCCAGGTGAGTGCTACTGCTGCCAGGTGAGTGTTACTGCTGCCAGGTGAGTGTTACTGGTGACAGGTGAGTGTTATTGCTGCCAGGTGAGTGTTACTGCTGCCAGGTGAGTGTTACTGGTGCCAGGTGAGTGTTACTGCTGCCAGGTGAGTGTTACTGGTGACAGGTGAGTGTTATTGCTGCCAGGTGAGTGTTACTGCTGCCAGGTGAGTGTTACTGCTGCCAGGTGAGTGTTACTGGTGCCAGGTGAGTGTTACTGCTGCCAGGTGAGTGTTACTGGTGACAGGTGAGTGTTATTGCTGCCAGGTGAGTGTTACTGGTGCCAGGTGAGTGTTATTGCTGCCAGGTGAGTGTTACTGCTGCCAGGTGAGTGTTACTGGTGCCAGGTGAGTGTTACTGCTGCCAGTAACACTCACTGAAGAGAGAGAAAAATCTCCAGAAAGGTTGTTAATGTAATCTATGTAACACAACCCGTACATGTGATAGTGTTTGATGCAACACAACCCGTACCTGTGATAGACAGTGTTTGCCGTAACACAACCCGTACCTGTGATAGTGTTTGACGTAACACAACCCGTACCTGTGATAGTGTTTGACGTAACACAACCCATACCTGTGATCCATAATATCGCCACAGTGAAACCCGGAATTAGTTTTGTTGTGACGTCACTCAGCACATTCCCCATCAAGGATCTTTAATCAAGAAAAGTAAAAGTCTTCGCGAAATTCAGCTGATTCTGACAACAAGGAAAACAAAAAAGCATCACTCTGATCGCGTAATTGGTAAATACGCCCAGAAATTATATTACAAATTCCCATACATTCAGGAATATATATATATATATATATATATATATATATATATATATATATATATATATATATATATATATATATATATATATATATATATATATATATATGCAAAATAAGCACAGTGGGAAGCTGAATGATAAAATACGCTCTTGCAAGGGCGTTCGTTCCCTGTGATCTTATTTGTCTGGATCTCCTCATCTTTTCTGCATTATTGCAAGCTCCTGATGATGTATTGATTGAAACACGAAAGGCCTAGAGCTATCATTCAACTCCCCCCGTGGTTGTTTCACATCTTTTATCGCTTGTTGGCGATGTTGAACACTGAGGTGACACACACACAAATATTTATCCAAACTTCAAAATAAATTGTTCGTTTGATAAAGAACACACTCAGTATTTTCGTAAAAAGTCTCTTTTTTTACTTTTAAGATAAAATTATCAGGTTTATACATTCCAGAACTCGAATTTGAAATATATTATGCATCACGCTTGATAAGAGATGATTACACAATATTTCGTTGAACTGAAGAACTACAAGGAAGTAATTCTTTGGCATTAGTCCAGTCTACACAGTGGTCTGTGTCCCATACATGAATGAACCAAACACTGGACTCTTGTCCAGTAATTACTGTATAGTTATGTTGTTTAACTCTGGTCACAAGAGACTTTCCAGTTTGTCCTAAATAAAAACTATCACAACTTCTACAAGGGATGGAATATACACAACACAGATTATTTGAGAGAATTTTCAAATAACTTTTGCTTTACAGCGCTTTATGAAAAGCTTTATCTATACCTATCTATCTATCTATCTATTTATCTATCACTTGTATGTACTTTTATTCAAAGGTGCGAAGGGATACATAACATCACAAAGGTGAGAAGGGATACATAACATCACAAAGGTGCGAAGGGATACATAACATTACAAATGTGCGAAAGGATACATAACATCACAAAGGTGCGAAGGGATACATAACATCACAAAGGTGTGAAGGGATACATAACATTACAAAGGTGCGAAGGGATACATAACATTACAAATGTGCGAAGGGATACATAACATCACAAAGGTGTGAAGGGATACATAAAATTACAAAGGTGCGAAGGGATACATAACATTACAAAGGTGCGAAGGGATACATAACATCACAAAGGTGCGAAGGGATACATAACATTACAAAGGTGTGAAGGGATACAAACATCACAAAGGTGTGAAGGGATACATAACATTACAAAGGTGCGAAGGGATACATAACATCACAAAGGTGCGAAGGTATACATAACATCACAAATGTGTGAAGGGATACATAACATCACAAAGGTGCGAAGGGATACATAACATCACAAAGGTGCGAAGGGATACATAACATCACAAAGGTGTGAAAGAATACATAACATCACAAAGGTGTGAAGGGATATATAGCATCACAAATGTGTGAAGGGATACATAACATCACAAAGGTGTGAAGGAATACATAACATCACAAAGGTGTGAAGGAATACATAACATTACAAAGGTGTGAAGGAATACATAACATCACAAAGGTGCGAAGGAATACATAACATCACAAAGGTGTGAAGGAATACATAACATCACAAAGGTGCGAAGGAATACATAACATCACAAAGGTGTGAAGGAATACATAACATCACAAAGGTGCGAAGGAATACATAACATCACAAAGGTGTGAAGGAATACATAACATCACAAAGGTGCGAAGGAATACATAACATCACAAAGGTGTGAAGGAATACATAACATCACAAAGGTGCGAAGGAATACATAACATCACAAAGGTGTGAAGGAATACATAACATCACAAAGGTGTGAAGGGATACATAACATCACAAAGGTACGAAACAAGGAGAGGATTGATACAGAACATCTGACAAGTGTGAATCAGAGGAGGGATACAACATAGATGTCAGGAAGGGAGGGTTGGTTACTAAGCACCTGGCAACAACAAGACTTTACACTCATTACCAGACCAGGAACCTTAATACCAGACTCACACTCATGACTGCCACTAACTACTGCTGATTACTACTACTATTACTGATACTATTATTACTACTATTATTATTACTACAATTATTACTACTACTACTACAACAGCTGATACTGTTACTATAACTACTGCGACCACTACTACTACTACCAGTACTACTACCACTACTACTACTACTACCAGTACTACTCACTACTACTACTACTACCAGTACTACTACCACTACTACTACTGCTGCTGTTGCTGTTACTACTATTGCTACTACCACCACTACTACTACTATCACTACTATTACTACAACTACTACTACCACTACTATTACTACTACCACTACTACTACTACTACCAGTACTACTACCACTACTACTACTACTACTGCTGTTGCTGTTACTACTACTACTACCACCACTACTACTGCTACCACTACTACTTCTATTACTAACACTTTTACTACTAGTAGTAGCACTATTATGAGTATCACTTGACCATTACTATTACTTCATTAATATGTTTTACATAATAAAGTTAAGAAGAAGAATAAGAGGAGGGGAAGAAGAGTGGAGGGGAAGAAGAGGGGTAGGGAAGAAGAGGGGATGGGTAGAAGAGGGGAGGGAAGAAGAGGGGGGGGAAGAAGAGGGGGAGGGGTAGAAGAGGGGGAGGGGAAAAAGAGGGGGAGGGGAAGAAGAGGAGGAGGGGAAGAAGAGGGGTAGGGGAAGAAGAGGAGGGGAAGAAGAGGGGGAGGGGAAGAAGACAGGGAGGGGAAGAAGAGGAGGGGAAGAAGAGGGGGAGGGGAAGAAGAGGAGGAGGGGAAGAAGAGGGAAGGGGAAGACGAGGGGGAGGAGAAGAAGAGGGGGAGGGGAAGAAGAGGGGAGGAGAAGAAGAGGAGGAGGGGAAGAAGAGGGAGAGGGGAAGAAGAGGGGAGAAGGAAGAGAAAATATTGGAATGGAATAAATTTTGTGGGAACATAAAACAGACGTTGAGTTACCTGAGTGAGAACAGACATTAGTAAGGTCAGTCATCGTGTTTAAGGTCAGTCATCATCCTTAAGGTCAGTCATTTTCCTTTAGCACGGTCATCATCCTTAAGGTCAGTCGTCATCCTTAAGGTCAGTCGTCATCCTTAAGGTCAGTTGTCATCCTTAATGTCAGTCATCCTTAAGGTCAGTCATTTTCCTTTAGCACGGTCATCATCCTTAAGGTCAGTCGTCATCCTTAAGGTCAGTTGTCATCCTTAAGGTCAGTTGTCATCTTAAGGTCAGTCGTCATCCTTAAGGTCATTCATTTTCCTTAAGGTCAGCCATCATGCTTAAGGTCAGCCATGTAATTTAAGTCAGTCATCATGCTTAAGGTCAGTCATCTTATAGATCGATCATCTTGGTCAGCTGTATCAGTCAGGTCAGTCTCATCTTAAGGTCATCCATTTATCTTAAGGTCAGTCATCATGGTGTGTCAGTCATCATGGTATCAGTCATCATGGTGTATCAGTCATTATGGTATAAATTATCATGGTATCAGTCATCATGGTGTATCAGTCATTATGGTATAAGTTATCATGGTATAAGTCATCATGGTATCAGTCATCATGGCATCAGTCATCATGGTAATCATCATGGTATAGTCATCATGGTATCAGTCATCATGGTATAAGTCATCATTGTATAGTCATCATGGTATAAGTCATCAGGTATAGTCATCATGGTAAGTCATGTATAGTCATCATGGTATAAGTCATCATGGTATAAGTCATCATGGTATAGTCATCATGGTATCAGTCATCATGGTATAAAGTATGCATGGTATAGTCATCATGGTATAAGTCATCATGGTATAAGTCATCATGGTATAAGTCACCATTGTATTAGTCATCATGGTATAAGTCATCACGGTATAAGTCATCATGGTATAAGTCTTCATGGTATAAGTCATCATGGTATAAGTCATCATGGTATAAGTCATCATGGTATAAGTCATCATGGTATAAGTCATCATGGTATAAGTCATCATGGTATAAGTCATCATGGTATAAGTCATCATGGTATAAGTCATCATGGTATAAGTCATCATGGTATAAGTCATCATGGTATAAGTCATCACGGTATAAGTCATCAGGTATAAGTCATCATGGTATAAGTCATCATGGTATAAGTCATCAGGTATAAGTCATCATGTATAAGTCATCACGGTATAAGTCATCACGGTATAAGTCATCATGGTATAAGTCATCATGGTATAAGTCATCATGGTATAAGTCATCATGGTATAAGTCATCATGGTATAAGTCATCATGGTATAAGTCATCATGGTATAAGTCATCATGGTATAAGTCATCATGGTATAAGTCATCATGGTATAAGTCATCACGGTATAAGTCATCATGGTATAAGTCATCATAGTATAAGTCATCATGGTATAAGTCATCATGGTATAAGTCATCATGGTATACGTCATCATGGTATAAGTCATCATGGTATAAGTCATCATGGTATAAGTCATCACGGTATAAGTAAATGGTATAAGTCATCATGGTATAAGTCATCATGGTATAAGTCATCATGGTATAAGTCATCATGGTATAAGTCATCATGGTATAAGTCATCATGGTATAAGTCATCATGGTATAAGTCATCATGGTATAAGTCATCATGGTATAAGTCATCATGGTATAAGTAAATCATGGTAGTATAAGTCATCATGGTATAAGTCATCATGGTATAAGTCATCATGGTATAAGTCATCATGGTATAAGTCATCATGGTATAAGTCATCATGTATAAGTCATACGGTATAAGTCATCATGGTATAAGTCATCATGGTATAAGTCATCATGGTATAAGTCATCATGGTATAAGTCATCATGGTATAAGTCATCATGGTATAAGTCATCATGGTATAAGTCATCATGGTATAAGTCATCAGGTATAAGTCATCACGGTATGTCATCATGGTATAAGTCATCATGGTATAAGTCATCATGGTATAAGTCATCATGGTATGTCATCATGGTATAAGTCATCATGGTATAAGTCATCATGGTATAAGTCATCATGGTATAAGTCATCAGGTATAAGTCATCGGTATAAGTCATCATGGTATAAGTCATCATGGTATAAGTCATCACGGTATAAGTCACATCATGGTATAAGTCATCATGGTATAAGTCATCATGGTATAAGTCATCATGGTATAAGTCATCATGGTATAAGTCATCACGGTATAAGTCATCATGGTATAAGTCATCATGGTATAAGTCATCATGGTATAAGTCATCATGGTATAAGTCATCATGGTATAAGTCATCATGGTATAAGTCATCATGGTATAAGTCATCATGGTATAAGTCATCATGGTATAAGTCATCATGGTATAAGTCATCATGGTATAAGTCATCATGGTATAAGTCATCATGGTATAAGTCATCATGGTATAAGTCATCATGGTATAAGTCATCATGGTATAAGTCATCATGGTATAAGTCATCATGGTATAAGTCATCATGGTATAAGTCATCATGGTATAAGTCATCAGGTATAAGTCATCTGGTATAAGTCATCATGGTATTAAGTCATCATGGTATAAGTCATCATGGTATAAGTCATCATGGTATAAGTCATCATGGTATAAGTCATCATGGTATAAGTCATCATGGTATAAGTCATCACGGTATAAGTCATCATGGTATAAGTCATCATGGTGTGGGACTGTTCTTCAGATTGAAGACACTGAGGTTGTTCGCTCATTCCACGTCACTCTCAGGGAAGTGTCTGGCTGTGTACTTCACTGTTACATTGTACAGTACCTGGTACAGTGTGTGTACTTCACTGTTACATTGTACAGTACCAGTGTGTACTTACTGTTACATGTACAGTCCTGGTACAGTGTGTGTACTTCACTGTTACATTGTACAATACCTGGTACAGTGTGTGTACTTCACTGTTACATTGTACAGTACCTGGTACAGTGTGTGTACTTCACTGTTACATTGTACAGTACCTGGTACAGTGTGTGTACTTCACTGTTACATTGTACAATACCTGGTACAGTGTGTGTACTTCACTGTTACATTGTACAATACCTGGTACAGTGTGTGTACTTCACTGTTACATTGTACAGTACCTGGTACAGTGTGTGTACTTCACTGTTACATTGTACAGTACCTGGTACAGTGTGTGTACTTCACTGTTACATTGTACAATACCTGGTACAGTGTGTGTACTTCACTGTTACATTGTACAGTACCTGGTACAGTGTGTGTACTTCACTGTTACATTGTACAGTACCTGGTACAGTGTGTGTACTTCACTGTTACATTGTACAGTACCTGGTACAGTGTGTGTGGAAAGTTGTTCGTTGGTCCTGGTTTGTTTTCGTTAATAATAATAATAATAATAATAATAATAATAATAATAATAATAATAATAATATTATTATTATTATTATTATTATTATTATTATTATTATTATTATTATTATTATTATTATTATTATTATTATCATTATTATTATTATTATTATTATTATTATTATTATTATTATTTAAGGGTTAAGCAAATATTGCTTTCATACGACACTCTTACAATACCTTAAAGTATCCTACCCTATCTTATCTTACCTCAACTGTCAACCTTCACCTGCGCGAAGCGCTAAACCCGTGTGGGTCAGGGCACACAAGGAGGTGGGGAGGGGGTGAACGGGAGGAGGAGGAGGAGGTGCCGCCGGTCTGTGACCAGTCTTGCCGAGCCAGGCACAAGGTCTTTTGATTAGAGGAGAACCAGATAGGTGGTGAAAGGTTACCCAGTCGTGAAGACTGGTTTGACGGTGGGTTGGGGTTTGTTGGGGGTGGGTTAGGGGTGGGTTGGGGTTTGTTGGGGGTGGGTTAGGGGTGGGTTGGGGTGGGCTCGCTGAGAGGGTGATAGCTTGAGCTGGTCTTGATTATACCGATCTGGGTGAGTGGATGGGTGGTGGATAGCCTGGGGGATGGTTGAAGGCTCGATCCTCCGTCCCTTGGCGGAGAGCTTATTGGAAGCTTCTCGGAGCTCCCGGGAAGCTCGAGAGCTCCTTTCAAGTCTCTGAGAGCTCCTTATAAGCCCCTGAGAGTTCCTTGTAAGCCCTCTGAGAGTTCCTTCTAAGCCTCTCACAGTTCTTTGGTAGGGGCTCAGAGCTCTAGAAATTCTAGGGAGGATTCAAGGAATGTGCTAGAATGTCTAGGAGTTGCTAGGATAACTGAAGACTGTGCTAGTAGTTGCTAGGTTAACTGAAGACTGTGCTAGTAGTTGCTAGGATAACTTAAGTCTGTGCTAGTAGTTGCTAGGATCACTTAAGTCTGTGCTAGTAGTTGCTAGGATCACTTAAGTCTGTGCTAGTAGTTGCTAGGATCACTTAAGTCTGTGCTAGTAGTTGCTAGGATCACTTAAGTTTGTGCTAGTAGTTGCTAGGATCACTTAAATCTGTGCTAGTAGTTGCTAGGATCACTTAAGTCTGTGCTAGTAGTTGCTAGGATCACTTAAGTCTGTGCTAGTAGTTGCTAGGATCACTTAAGTCTGTGCTAGTAGTTGCTAGGATCACTTAAGTCTGTGCTAGTAGTTGCTAGGATCACTTAAGTCTGTGCTAGTAGTTGCTAGGATCACTTAAGTCTGTGCTAGTAGTTGCTAGGATCACTTAAGTCTGTGCTAGTAGTTGCTAGGATCACTTAAGTTTGTGCTAGTAGTTGCTAGGATCACTTAAGTCTGTGCTAGTAGTTGCTAGGATCACTTAAGTCTGTGCTAGTAGTTGCTAGGATCACTTAAGTATGTGCTAGTAGTTGATAGGATCACTTAAGTCTGTGCTAGTAGTTGCTAGGATCACTTAAGTCTGTGCTAGTAGTTGCTAGGATCACTTAAGTTTGTGCTAGTAGTTGCTAGGATCACTTAAGTCTGTGCTAGTAGTTGCTAGGATCACTTAAGTCTGTGCTAGTAGTTGCTAGGATCACTTAAGTCTGTGCTAGCAGTTGCTAGGATCACTTAAGTTTGTGCTAGTAGTTGCTAGGATCACTTAAGTCTGTGCTAGTAGTTGCTAGGAATGGTCAGGAGAGGCTAGGAGAGCCCGTGAGTGAGGAAGGGCTTAGAGCCCTGAGAGAGGCTTAGAGCTCTTGGCAAGGGAGAGAAAGAGAGAGATAGAGATGAGAACTTAAGATGATCACGTTATTATGGAACGTTACCTCTGTCGTGATGTTACGAAGGAGGAAGTGACGTCACTTCCTCTCTCCTTTCCCTCCTCCTCCTCCTCCTCCTTCACTCTTTATGCCCTTTCTCTCCTCGTTGCTACTACTCTCTGTGCTCATTTTCTCCCCTTTTTGGTACTGTTTCTCTCCACTTAATTTTTCCATTTCCCTCTCTTCTCCTTCCTTCCTGCCTTTCCCCTCTCTCTTCTTTCACCCCCTCCCTCTTACCTCCCCTCTCACTCTCTCATTCTCTCTCGTTTTCCCCCCTCTCCTCTTTCTCTTTCCCTCTCTCTTTTCCGCTTATCCCTTTCTTTCTCTCTGTCCCATCTTTCTTCCCCTCAACCCCTATTCCACATAGACCTGCATGTTTGTATGTCATGCAACATGCAGTGCTTCTCTCTCTCTCTCTCTCTCTCTCTCTCTCTCTCTCTCTCTCTCTCTCTCTCTCTCTCTCTCTCTCTCTCTCTCTCTCTCTCTCTCTCTCTCTCTCTCTCTGAGAACTTAGTGTTATCAATGTTCCCTTGGCCTCTCTTATCTGAAATTATTGTATCCTTCTTATTACGAAGAAGAAGACGAAGAAGAGGGTTGACAACAAGCCAGCACAACCCCCCAGCTAAGCCAAGCCAAGCAGTGTGGCTTATTCCCACTGGCGTGCCGAGGTCCTCCCCCTGTACAGACAGCCTGCACCCCCAGCAGCTCATGAGCAGACAGCGCCTCACTGCAGCCAGCGCCTCACTGATCAGCAGACAGCCGCCTCACTGCAGCAGACAGCCGCCTCACTGATCAGCAGACAGCCGCCTCACTGATCAGCAGACAGCCGCCTCACTGATCAGCAGACAGCCGCCTCACTGATCAGCAGACAGCCGCCTCACTGATCAGCAGACAGCCGCCTCACTGATCAGCAGACAGCCGCCTCACTGATCAGCAGACAGCCGCCTCACTGATCAGCAGACAGCCGCCTCACTGATCAGCAGACAGCCGCCTCACTGATCAGCAGACAGCCGCCTCACTGCTCCTGCTCTACCAATATTAAGACGCCAATCAATTTTTTTTTCTCGCCTCTAGACAGACACCGTTACTGAAGGTTTCCTGTTTGTCTGTTAACAGAAAACAGTCAGCACCTGTGTTGGGGAAAACAGCCAGCACCTGTGTTGGGGAAAACAGCCAGCACTTGTGTTGGGGAAAACAGCCAGCACCTGTGTTGGGGAAAACAGCCAGCACCTGTGTTGGGGAAAACAGCCAGCACTTGTGTTGGGGAAAACAACCAGCACCTGTGTTGGGGAAAACAGCCAGCACCTGTGTTGGGGAAAACAGCCAGCACTTGTGTTGGGGAAAACAACTAGCACCTGTGTTGGGGAAAACAACTAGCACCTGTGTAGGGAAAAACGGGATTTTCTTCCACTGGTTTTAGTAAAAGTGACTGTGAGTTCTGTGTGAACTCACAGCGTCGTGACCACACGATGAATAAATCCTCGGGAGTCGTGACTTGATGAGGAGGGAGAAGCGAGGCTGAGGTGGACCTTGATCTCTCAGGGTGAGGAATAAGAGAGAGACAGAGAGAGAGTGTCCCTGGTAGGTGTGTGAGACGTCTCTCTCTCTCTCTCTCTCTCTCTCTACATATATAGCTTATAATGAAGACGAACTGATTTCAGCCCATGGTTCTTGTATATGTGTCTTGTATGTATATGTGTCCTATTATATA
>WNWK01000655.1:0-155000 GCA_009830355.1 Cherax destructor | reverse complement strand
AGGGTAACAGTGACCAGGTACCACCAGCAGGAAGTAGCAGGGACCATGTACCACCAGCAGGTAGTATTATCACTAGGGTAGCAGTGATCAGGTACCACCAGCAGGTAGTAGCAGTGATCAGGTACCACCAGCAGGTAGCAGCAGTGACCAGGTACCATCAGCAGGTAGTAGCAGTGACCAGGTACCACCAGCAGGTAGTAGCAGTGACCAGGTACCACCAGCAGGTAGTAGCACCTAAAACAGGAATTTATATCAACCGCTGAGAAACTCACCTCCTCAGTGTTTATATCCTGTCCAACACTGGACTCTGCCTTCACACACACACACATATATGTATATATATATATATATATATATATATATATATATATATATATATATATATATATATATATATATATATATATATAGTCTTCACTGCCACTGGTCAGCTGTTGACACTGTCTATCTACTTAATTTTCATAAGTCCGCTAATTGGTAAAGATCCCTTAAGTTTATTCTTGTTCTTTTGATAATGTAGTGAATGTGTGTGTGTTTGTGTGTGTGTACTCACCTAATTGTGGTTGCAGGGGTCGAGACTCAGCTCCTGGCCCCGCCTCTTCGCTGTCCGCTACTGGGTCTCTGCTCTCCCTGCTCCATGAGCTTTATCATACCTTGTCTTAAAACTATGTATGGTTCCCGCCTCCACTATATTTTTCTCTAGACTATTCCACTTCCTGACTACTCTGTGGCTGAAGAATTGCTTCCTAACATCCCTTTGACTCATCTGAGTCTTCAGCTTCCAGTTGTGTCCCCTTGTTTCTGTGTTCCCTCTCTGGAACATCCTGTCACTGTCTACATTGTCGATTCCCCGCAGTATTTTGTATGTCGTTATCATGTCTCCTCTGACCCTTCTTTCCTCCAGTGTTGTTAGTCCTATTTCCCTCAACCTTTCTTCATAGGACAGACCCCTGAGTTGTGGAACTAACCTTGTCGCAAACCTTTGTACTTTCTCTAGTTTCTTTACGTGCTTGACCAGGTGTGGGTTCCAGACTGGTGCTGCATATTCTAGTATGGGCCTGACGTACACGGTGTGTGTACTCACCTAATGTGTGTGTATGTGTGTGTGTGTGTGTGTGTGTGTGTGTGTGTGTGTGTGTACTCACCTAATTGTGGTTGCAGGGGCCGAGACTCAGCTCCTGGCCCCGCCTCTTCGCTGTACTGTGTGTGTGTGTGTGTGTGTGTCAGCGAGTACGTCAACAACAACAGTCATCATCATCGTACAGTTTTGAACGTTTCGTGGCGCTGCGCAACCACTGCCCTGCCAGACGTGTCTCGGCCTTTTTTCTATTCATTTTCTTGGCTGTGTTTATGTGCGATGCTGTAGGCTTATGTCACCTAACCTGGTGCATAATAAAGGAACTAGTAGCCGTGGCGCTGGGCGTGGGAGCGGGCGTGGGAGCGGGCGTGGGAGAGCCGTGTCATCCCTTTACAGAGTCAAAGGGAGAGAGGGAGGGGAGGGTGTTAAATGGAATGGAGGGGGTGAGGGGTAGCAGGTTTCTCCCTGCTACCCCTCACCTTACCATCACTCAACTCCACACAAGGACATCAACTTTTTCGCTCCTTCAACGGGACTGTACGACGATGTTTCCCCCCCACAGAGGGGTCCCCCCTTCCAGGTCCTCCCTCTCCCAGGTACCCCTCCCAGGACTCTCCCCTGCCAGGTTCCACCTCCCAGGTCTCTCCACTCCCAGGTCTCTCCCCTCCAAGGTTCTCCCTCCTAGGTTCCCCCTCCAAGGTCCCTTCCTTCCCAGGTCTCTTCCCTCCCAGGTTCTCTCTCCCAGGTTCCCCCTCCCAGGTCTCTTCCCTCCCAGGTCTCTCCCCTTCCAGGTCCCCCTCTAAGGTTCCCTCCCAGGACTCTCCCCTGCCAGGTTCCCCCTCCCAGGTCTCTCCTCTCCCAGGTCTCTCCCTCCCAGGTTCTCCCTCCCAGGTTCCCCCTCCCAGGTTCCCCCTCCCAGGTCTCTCCCCTCCCAGGTCTCTCCCTCCCAGGTTCTCTCTCCCAGGTTCCCCCTGCCAGGTCTCTTCCCTCCCAGGTCTCTCCCCTTCCAGGTTTCCCCTCCAAGGTCCCCCTCCCAGGTCTCTCCCTGCCAGGTTCCCCTCCCAGGTCTCTCCACTCCCATATCTCTCCCTCCCAGGTTCTCTCTCCCAGGTTCCCCCTCCCAGGTCTCTTCCCTCCCAGGTCTCTCCCCTTCCAGGTCCCCCTCTAAGGTTCCCCCTCCCAGGACTCTCCCCTGCCAGGTTCCCCCTCCCAGGTCTCTCCACTCCCAGGTTCTCTCTCCCAGGTTCCCCCTCCCAGGTCTCTTCCCTCCCAGGTCTCTCCCCTTCCAGGTCCCCCTCCAAGGTCCCCCTCCCAGGTCTCTCCCTTCCCAGGTCCCCCTCCCAGGTTCCCCTCCCAGGTTCCCCTCCCAGGTCCCCCTCCTAGGTTCCCTCCCAGGTCCCCCTACCAGGTCCCCCTCCCAGGTCCCTCTCCTGGGTCCCCTCTATAGGTCCCCCCTCCCAGGTTCCCCTCCCAGATCCCCCTCCCAGGTTCCCTTCCCAGATCCCCCTCCCAGGTTCCCCTTCACCCGTGGTGTTGTGAGGCATCACCACCAGGGGGCTGCCGGACTCACGGTAATTTAACACAAGTGACTGAAAACAAAGGTCAACCTTTAAAAAAGGTTCCACAAGGTCGAGTCAGCACTTAATTGCTCTCCCTGGGAGGCACTCTCCCTGGGAGGCACTCTCCCTGGGAGGCACTCTCCCTGGGAGGTACTCTCCCTGGGAGGCACTCTCCCTGAGAAGCACTCTCCCTGGGGGAGCACTCTCCCTGAGGGAACAGTCTCCCTGGGAGGCACTCTCCCTGGGAGGCACTCTCCCTGGGAGGCACTCTCCCTGAGAAGCATTCTCCCTGGGGTAGCACTCTCCCTGAGGGAACACTCTCCTGGGAGGCACGCTCCCTGAGAAGCACTCTCCCTGGGAAGCACTCTCCCTTGGTCTTAGTCATATGTTAACCAAGAGCTGGAGCTTTTGGTCATCTGACCGAGACCTTCCGCTGGCTTACCAATGAAGATGCTAAGTGTCGGTCTTTCCACGAAATTCTTACTGGAGTTACAAAGACCAGGAGGAATTATATTCTATTATTATATAAGAAAAAATGGAGAAGTAGGACATTCAGGCAACCATGACATTTTCTGTGATAAAATAGTCGAGAGGAAATGCTAGGAGAGAGACGTGTCACACACACACACACACACACACACACACACACACACCGAGGAAGGTCAGGAAGTGTCATGTATGTCACCATAAAGACACACAAAAACACCGTAATAAAACAAAGTTGGGAAGAGATGCACACGAAAATGTGTCATGTGAACAGGTAAAACATTGTGTGTGTGTGTGTGTGTGTGTGTGTGTTGCGTGGGAAAGGGGTGAAATACAGTGGAGAAATGCTCCCCCCCCTAAAAAAAAAGAAAACCTGCATAGTTTGATTGAGGTGATGGGGGAGTGAGAGATCCTGGCTAGCCTTGCTCACCACACTGGGGCATCACCTTCATCAACCATGTTATAAAAACATGGGTTAAATTCACTTCCAAAACCTGACTTTTATTCTCTCTCTCGACGAGAAAGTCCCCATGTCTCACCGGATGTATCTAATATATATATATATATATATATATATATATATATATATATATATATATATATATAATATATATATATATATATATATGATGTGTGTGTGAATTAATGGTTCCCTCCTTCACATGATAATGCATCGCGGGAACCCTCGATGTCTGGTCATGAGGAAAGTCATTTCCCCTCACACTCGGTGCTGCATGAACTTCCCACATGACCACACATCATCACACTTCCCCAGCTGAATTACCACGTCAAGGACGAGACCTTCACTACAACTCTTGTAAGGAATTACACGGTGGGGTGGTCCGGGGCGCCCTGCATCTCATATCTTGGCTGGAGTGGGATGCTAGCGGTATGGGGTCACTCCCACTCGACAGCCATGTGATATATATATATATATATATATATATATATATATATATATATATTATGTAGTCTGCTTCACTCACTCTCCTAAATATCTTAAAGTTTTGTATTCTGGGCTGGTATTCGTGTCTTTTAAGATTTTCTTGCAGATACTTCCAAAACTGTATAATTTCAATGATCTAAATAATTTATTGCCCGACAGTAACAGCCTGGTTGATCAGGCCCTGATCCATCGAGAGGCCTGGCCGCGGGGGCGTTGACCCCCGGAATACCCTCCAGGTAGACTCCAGGTAGACTCCAGGTAGGTAGACAGTACCGCACAGAAGAGAAACGTTGTAAAACTACCCCTTATCATGATAACGTTTCGTTCCATCCAGAGTTTCGCACACCCAAACACTGTTTCTACCAAATCTAGTTCTGCAACTTGTGGTTTCCCCTCAGTGCTGTCGACACTACATCATGTGAGTCACTGAGATTACACTTCTTGAGAAATAACTGAGGAAAGAAATGAGGAAGATGAAGCTATGAAGTATAAATTATCAGGAAGAAAACCTTGCGAGGCACGAGTGGTGAACTAGAACACTGAAGGAACTTATGAGAGGAAATGAGTCAGGTTGATAAATAGCCGAGAAGAATAGCACCAGTGTGCAGTGTCATAACTGTATAAAGGAA
The DNA here is from genome assembly GCA_009830355.1 of Cherax destructor. Taxonomy (NCBI): domain Eukaryota; kingdom Metazoa; phylum Arthropoda; class Malacostraca; order Decapoda; family Parastacidae; genus Cherax; species Cherax destructor. Next base: position 150,302 of record WNWK01000655.1, on the reverse strand, counting down.
TTACACAAGCAATGGAGAAAGTTACAAGTGAACCTTCGGGGGAAATATAACAGCGAAGGTCATAACAAAAGGCAGACAGGTCATAACAAAAGGCAGACAGGTCATAACAAAAGGCAGACAGGTCATAACAAAAGGTAGGAATGGTACACACTGGAAGAAGATCAAAATTACGAAGGAGAATTAGGTGTGCTGTGGGAGCCGCTGATGGAAGGGGGAGGGGATGAAGGCATGGGTCAGTGAATGGATAGAAAAGACATCAGCAGTGCCATGTACAACCTCGGTGGGCAGTGTTTGATAACCACCATAGTGCCATGTACAACCTCGGTGGGCAGTGTTTGATAACCACCATAGTGCCATGTACAACCTCGGTGGGCAGTGTTTGATAACCACCATAGTGCCATGTACAACCTCGGTGGGCAGTGTTTGATAACCACCATAGTGCCATGTACAACCTCGGTGGGCAGTGTTTGATAACCACCATAGTGCCATGTACAACCTCGGTGGGCAGTGTTTGATAACCACCATAGTGCCATGTACAACCTCGGTGGGCAGTGTTTGATAACCACCATAGTGCCATGTACAACCTCGGTGGGCAGTGTTTGATAACCACCATAGTGCCATGTACAACCTCGGTGGGCAGTGTTTGATAACCACCATAGTGCCATGTACAACCTCGGTGGGCAGTGTTTGATAACCACCATGTGCCATGTACAACCTCGGTGGGCAGTGTTTGATAACCACCATAGTGCCATGTACAACCTCGGTGGGCAGTGTTTGATAACCACCATAGTGCCATGTACAACCTCGGTGGGCAGTGTTTGATAACCACCATAGTGCCATGTACAACCTCGGTGGGCAGTGTTTGATAACCACCATAGTGCCATGTACAACCTCGGTGGGCAGTGTTTGATAACCACCATAGTGCCATGTACAACCTCGGTGGGCAGTGTTTGATAACCACCATAGTGCCATGTACAACCTCGGTGGGCAGTGTTTGATAACCACCATAAATGTTACTTTGTAATACAGAAAAATCTGGAAATATTTCCAGTTTTCGTCGTTACTAAGAAGTGTACGAGAGAAACAGTGAGGGGGTGGAGGGAGGGAGGGGGAGAGGGGGTAGCTAACAAGGTAGGAACGGCCTCGTTCACCTTCAACACTAACAATATCTTAATGATGAAGAGCTCTTAATTCAGTGGTATTAACTGAGATATATATATATATATAAATACATCTCTGAGAGATAAACACCTTTCAGTGGATATTTATATATATGCTTAACAGTTCGGTGTATATACCCTCAGTCAGGAGACGAGGCAATGCTTCTTGGAACTGCTTCCAAGAACAATGGCACATAATTTCAACGTACGGGGGGGGGGGGGAAGGTTGAAGCGAAGGTAAGAGGAAGTACTTGTTCAAGAATGTAGTGACGAATGTTTGTAAGAAGACTCAGAGCAGAGGTCGTGTGTTACTACACACACACACACATACACACACACACATACACACACACACATACACACACACACACACACACACACACAATCAGTCCTTATCTATCCCCCCATCAATGTCCCTGAGTAATTTTCATGTCATAGTCACGTCTCCCTCGAGTACAAGAACAGGTGAGGCGTGATTACACTAGTGGAAGACAGACACATGCACAGCCAGACAGACAGACAAACAGGCAGTGGTTCTCTAGGCCAGCAGACATCCCGTTACTCTTGGCTGAAGCAGCCTCCTCTGCAGCAGACAGGGAGAGAGAGTCTTCAAGGACACACCACACGCTCTCTACTCTCCTGCCTATTTTCGGTGATATTATTATTATTATTAATATTATTATTATTATTATTATTATTATTATTATTATTATTATTATTATTATTATATTATTATTATTATTATTATTATTATTATTATTATTATCAGTATAGATTAGTCACGAGACGGTTCAGCTTCGGCACAGGTCAGCCTCACCACAGGTCAGCATCAGCACAGGTCAACCTCGGCATAGGTCAGCATCAGTACAAGTCGGTTACAGGACTGACCAGTTACATTATGCAAAACTTCACTGAAGTCCTCAGAGTTGTGGCTGGTGGCCGAGCTGCCACGGACATTACCTCTCTGGATGGCAACATTGAGCCTCTGAAACAAGAAGCTGGCTGCTCTCTGATTCTTGGGACGTTAACATCAGAATTTATGGCTCAACTCTTTCAGGAACTTGAGCTGGCATTTCTCCTGCGAGATGAAGGTCTTCCAACTGGTTGTAATTCCCTGAAGACTTTCATACGTAACAGGTTCCTGAAGGAAGCTTGTATGGGGCAACCTTTCTCTGTACTGAGCTTTATAAAGCTATAACTAGATAAAGCTCTACCTTATAAGCTTTTCATGGGAGGGGTGAGAAGGATGTAGCTTCCCATTTATTGTTCGTTTCCATTTTTTTTTAAGATTGGTAAGACATTTGCAGTTCTTTAACTTTCTGCCAGGTCTCTTGTCTGCTGTGATAATCTAGAACCTTGTTCGTGTTTTGCATCGTGCCTCTGCTGCCTCCTTCAGTATTTATAGTGAGGTGGTGGCTGGTATAGTGCCTCTGCTACCTCTTTCAGTATTAATGGTGAGGTTTTAGCTGTCCTTGCTGCCTGCTTTTTGTCCAGTGCTCTTCAGGTTTTACGTTCTACCTGCACCGTCACCGATAATGTGTGTGTGTGTGTGTGTGTGTGTGTGTGTGTGTGTGTGTGTGTTAACCTATTTGTGGTTGCAGGGGTTGAGTCGCACCTTCTAGCCCCTCCTGTGTGTGGGTCTTTTCTATCAGGTCTTCCACAAGCTCTGCCCCAGGTCTTCCATACATCCTCAGGTCCTCCATACCTCCCCAGGTCTTCCATACCTCTCCAGGTCCTCTCTACCTCCCCAGGTCTTCTATACCTTCCCAGGTCCTCCATACCTCCCCAGGTCCTCCATACCTCCCCAGGTCCTCTATAACTCCCTAGGTCCTCTATACCCCGGAAAAATAAACACATAAGCAGTATAATGTGATCCTTTATTGACAACGTTTCGCCCACGCAGTGGGCTTTATCGAGTCACAGACAGATCTACCTGGAAATGAGTAGATCTGTCTGTGACTCGATAAGCCACTGCGTGGGCAAACGTTGTCAATAAAGGATCACATTATACTGCTTATGTGTTTATTTTTCCATTGTGTCGGTATTTTATACCATTTATTTCCATCCTCTATACCCCCCAGGTCCTCTATACCTCCCCACGTCATCTATACCTCCCCAGGTCCCCCACATCCCTTTCCCTCTCCATGATTTTAGGTCTTGCAAAAGGCAGATGAGCCAGGAGCTGTAACTCGACTCCTACAACCACACATAGGAGAGTACACACACTTCAGCACACATAACAAGAGAGGAGAGTCAGTGTGGTATGCCTCCCGGGTCGCTCCACTGAACAAAGGTATAGTGAAAGGGACGATAAACAGAGAACACACAAAGGCAGACAAAGGGAAACAAAGGGAGAATGTTGGACAGTAGTGAGAGTCAACAAGTATTACGAGATACACTGACTTCTCCAGTGATCCCTGTGATCAGTCACTGCGTGGAGGACATGGTACTTCCTTGATGTAAGATTACTCAATCTCAAGGTCACTCTTGATGTTGTTAAGGTTCTTTGTGGGGTCACTTAACAACATAAAAAGAAGGAACACTGCAGCCGGCCTACTGGCCCATGCGAGGCAGGTTCAAGTTACCTACCGGCTTAAGCCACTGACCGAACCTAGTCAGGTCAGGTCACACCCACCCACACCCACTCATGTATTTATCTAACCTATTTTTAAAACTACATAACGTTTTAGCTTCTATGATGGTACTCGGGAGTTTGTTCCATTCATCCACAACTCTATTACCAAACCATTGCTTTCCTATATCCTTCCTGAATTTAAACTTTTCCAACTTTAAACCATTGCTGCGAGTCCTGTCTTGGCTAGATATTTTAGCATGTTATTTACATTCCCTTTATTTATTCCTGTTTTCCATTTATACACCTCAATCATAGCCCCCCTAATTCTACGCCTTTCTAGAGAGGGCAGATTCAGGGCCCTCAGTCTATCCTCATAGGGAAGATTTCTGATTCATTGGATCAGCTTTGTCATCATAATTTGTATGTTTCCCAGAGCATTTATATCCATTCTGTAATACGGTGACCAGAACTGTGCAGCATAATCTAAATGAGGCCTAACCAAAGATATATAGAACTGAAGAACAACCTGAGGACTTCTATTATTTATGCTCCTTGATATGAAGCCAAGGATTCTGTTCGCTTTATTGCGAACACTTAAGCATTGTTGTCTTGGGTTTAGATTACTGCTAACCAGAACTCCTAAATCCTTTTCGCAATCAGTAATACTAAGATCTACATTATTTAGTTTATATGTGGCATGGTTATTTCCCTGTCCAACGCTCAGAACTTTGCATTCGTCTGCCACTTCTCCGACCACTGCATCAGTCTATTCAGATCTTCCTGGAGTGCTCTAATGTCCTCGTCAAAATGAATTGGACGGCCTATTTTGGTGTCATCGGCAAACTTGCTTATGTCGCTGTTTATTCCCTCATCTATGTCGTTTATGTAAATTGTGAACAACAAGGGGCCCAACACTGACCCCTGTGGAATACCGCATGTGACGTGCCCCCATTCTGATTTCTCCCCATTTATGCAAACTCTCTGCTGCCTATTTGTCAACCATGCCTCTATCCAGGAAAACATTTCTCCTCCTATTCCGTGTGCCTTAATTTTCCTCAATAGTCTCTGATGTGGGACTCTATCAAAACTCTTACTGAAGTCCATATACACAATATCATATTCATTACCATGATCTACCTCCTCAAATACCTTAGTGAAAAAGTTAGTAAATTCGTAAGACAGGAACGCCCCTTTGTAAAACCGTGTTGAGATTTATTAATAATTTTCTGCCTTTCAAGATGGCTACGAATTGCCTCGGCAATTATTGATTCCATAAATTTTCCCACTATGGAGGTAAGGTAGTTCGAAGCTATGGACCTGTCACCTGCTTTGAAAATAGGTATCACATTGTCATTTTCCACTTATCTGGCACTATGCCAGTGTGTAGAGATATGTTGAAAAGATTAGCCAAAGGTTTGCTAAGCTCCTCTTTACATTCCTTTAGAACCCTTGCGTATAGTTCATCAGGGCCCGTAGATTTGTTAGGTTTAAATTTATCTATTTGTCTAAGGACCATGTCACTTGTGACCCTAATCGTGCATAGTTTATTTTCGTCCTGTTCTACGTAATTTATTATTTATGGAATATCGCTAGTATCTTCCTGCGTAAAAACGGAGAGGAAGTAAGTGTTAAAAATTTACACATTTCCTTATCACTATATGTGAGCTGACCTGAGTAACCTTTGAGTGGGCCTATCTTGTCCCTAATCTTACTTCTATATACCTGAAAGAATCGTTTTGGGTTTGTCTTCGAATCCCTTGCAATTTTAACCTCATGATCTCTTTTTATTTTCTTATTCCCTTTTTTATTTCTCTCTTTACCTGAATATATTGATTTCTTAACTGCCCCTCTCTTGATTCGCCTCACTTTTGGCCAATGAGATGTTTTATCTATTGTTTATCCATTTAGGATCAGTTTTGTTTGATCTAGTTTCCTTATTGGGAACGTAAGTTGTCTGAGCACCTAGAACTATGCTCTGGAAAATGTCATATCGGCAACCATCGCCACCTACCTGACCCATAGTCAGATCATTCCAGTTCAGCCCACCCAGTTAATTTTTCAGTCCTATGAAATCAGCCAAGCGGAAGTCAAGGACAGAGACTTGATTGCAGTTATTAGGGTAATTCCATAATATTAAAAGTGAATGATTTATGATCACTTTCCCCAAGCTCATCATTAACCTCAAGATTATTAATTAGTGATTCCCTGCTGGCAAGAACCAAGTCACAAACTGTTTTATAAAACAATTCAGAATCGTATCAAGAAAGTCGCTTGACTCAAAATTGTTGGTGTTGTTAAGGTTGTGATTCGTATGTTGGACTGCGTGCGGCCAGCAGTAACAGCCTGGTTGATCAGGCCCTGATCCACCATGAGGCCTAGTCACAGACCGGGCCGCGGGGGCGTTGACCCCGGAACTATCTCCAGGTAAACTCCAGGTCACTGTTGATGTTGCTAAGGTTCTTTTTGGGGTCACTGTTGATGTTGCTGCTGCTGCTGCTGCTATTACTACAACTACTACTAACACTTCTACTACTACTACTACTAATGCTACTACTACTGCTGCTGCTACTACTACTACTACTACTACTACTACTACTACTGCTGCTACTACTACTACTACTACTACTGCTGCTGCTACTACTACTACTACCACTACTACTGCTACTACTACTGCTACTACTACTACTACTACTACTGCTGCTGCTACTACTACTACTACTACTACTACTACTACTACTACTACTACTACTACTACTACTACTACTACTACTGCTACTACTACTACTACTACTGTTGCTGACATCTGGTTGTGGTACTGACTGATCTTGACTGACACGTTCATACACACACTCAACAGTTCCCAGTCTTGTGTGTTACCTTCTTCTTATAGGTTCGCTGGTAAGTCCGGCCCGGGTCTTCTCCAAATGGTGACCCGGCCGAAGTGTGTTACCACAGTGTGGTTGATGACTGGTTCCTTTACCATCAGGTCACCTGACTCAGGTGAGTTGTGGTGAGCTGTGGTGAACTGTGGTGAGCTGTAGTAGCTGTGGTGAACTGTGGTGAGCTGTGGTGAACTGTGGTGAGCTGGGGTGAGTTGTGGTGAGTCGTGGTGAGCTGTGGTGAGCTGTAGTGAGCTGTGGTGAGCTGTAGTGAGCTGAGGTGAGCTGTAGTGAGCTGAGGTGAGCTGGGTCACTGTGTGGTGGTGGTGGTCACTCCTCCTTCCCACACTTGTCATCGCCTTGGTAAAAATCATATTTAAATTTTGAAAGATTTATTGTACACTTGCATTCCTTGTGTCCTCCCTTTCTCCTTCCCTCCATCCCTCTCTCCCTCCTTCTCCCTCCTTCCCTCCCTCATTTACTCACGCACAATATTCAGTCAGTTATTTAATATTATTTTTTCTGTCTTCCAGGTCAGTGGTGACGCAGAGGGAGAAGGTCATGTCAAGATAGGTCAGGTAAGGTCACTTGGAACAGGTAAGGTCAACTTAGTAGCGAGTCATAGCTAAGGGACCAAACCAACTGAGGTTGCGAGGGTCAGGTAAAGTCAAGTCAGTCCTGAGTCAGGTCACAAGGGATAGATAAGACCAGGTCATGGGGAACAGGTAAGAGCAGGCCAGATCTTAGCCAGGTCACAGTGACCAGCTAAGGTCAGGTCACAAGGAACTAGTAAGACGAGGCAAGCCCTCAGTCAGGTCACAAGGAACTAGTAAGATCAGCCCAGCCCTCAACCAGGTCACAGTAACCAGCTAAAATCAGGTCATGATGAACGAGCAAGTGGGAACCAGTTGACCTGACTGAGGTTACGACAGCTAGGTCAGACAGGTCACTCACACACTGTAACTACCTAGGCATTCTGTGTGTCCATATGTTCTTGTGCTTGCCATCCACAGGATGGATATGAGAGGCACAGGATGGGTATGAGGGGCACAGGATGGGTATGAGGGGCACAGGATGGGTATGAGGGGCACAGGATGGGTATGAGGGGCACAGGATGGGTATGAGGGGCACAGGATGGGTATGAGGGGCACATGATGGATATGAGGGGCACAGTAAACTAGGCACTTCCACGGTAAAATCTAAATCTGAGAACAAAACAGTGGGAGGATAAACAAGGGATACCTGGGATCATGAGAGGTAAACAACGGATACCTGGGATCATGAGAGGTGAACAAGGGATACATGGGACTATGAAAGATAAACAAGGATACTTGGGTTCATGAGAGATAAACAAGGGATACCTGGGTTCATGGGAGATAAACAAGGGACACCTGGGTTCATGAGAGGTAAACGATGGATACCACTATTCTCAGACAATGGGCATTTCTCTCTCTCTCTCTCTCTCTCTCTCTCTCTCTCTCTCTCTCTCTCTCTCTCTCTCATCACTATTAATAAATATTAACGTCTACTGTCATTATTTTTCCTGCACCAGTTTGTGGGTTGACTGCTAGTTAGTCATTGTGTGTGTGTGTACTCACCTAGTTGTGGTTGCAGGGGTCGAGTCATAGCTCCTGGCCCCGCCTCTTCACTGGCCGCTACTGGGTCTCTCTGCCTCCGCCATGAGCTTTATCATACCTCTTCTTAAAGCTATGAATGGATCCTGCCTCCACTACATCGTTTCCCAAACTATTCCACTTCCTGACAACTCTGTGACTGAAGAAATACTTCCTAACATCCCTGTGATTCATCTGAGTCTTCAACTTCCAATTGTGTCCCCTTGTTGCTGTGTCCCATCTCTGGAACATTCTGTCCCTGTCCACCTTGTGTGTGTGTGTGTGTGTGTGTGTGTGTGTGTGTGTGTGTGTGTGTGTGTGTGTGTGTGTGTGTTCTCACCTATTTTTGGTTGCCGTGGTCGAGTCATAGATCCTGACCCCGCCTCTTTGCTGGTCGCTACTAGGTCCTCTCTCTCACTGCTCCATGAGCTTTATCGCACCTCTTCTTAAAGCTATGTATGGATCCTGCCTCCACTATATCACTCTCCAGATTGTTCCACTTCCTGACAACTCTATGACTAAAGAAATACTTCCTAACATCCCTGTGGTTCATCTAAGTCTTCAACTTCTAGTTGTGACCCCTTGCTGCTGTGTCCCATCTCTTAAACATTCTGTCAATATCCACCTTGTCAATTCCTCTCGGTATTTTATATGATGTTATCACGTCTCCCCCTATTCCACCTGTCCTCCAGTGTTGTCAGGTCGATTTTCCTTAACCTCTCCTCGTAGGATATTCCCCACAGTTCCGGCACTAGTCTTGTTGCAAACCTTTGCACTTTCTCTAATTTCTTGACGTGTTTGAACAGATGTGGGTTCTATACTGGTCCTGCATACTCAAATATGAGCCTGATGTACACAGTGTACAGTGTCGTTAACGACTCCTTACTGAGATGTAGGAACGCTATTCATAGGTTTGCCAGGCGCTCGTATGCTGTAGCAGTCATTTGGTTGATGTGTGCCTCAGGAGATATGCTCGGTATGATGCTCACCCCAAGATCCTTTTTGGTGTGTGTGTGTGTGTGTGTGTGTGTGTGTGTGTGTGCACTTGCATAACCTGAAAGATCTTACAGTTCACATTAAGAGAGTCTCTGAATTTACAACAATTTATGCTAATTATCAAAATTTCGAGGATTGTCTTCCCTCATTTGTCAAGAAAAAACCTTAACAGAATCCAAGTTGGCTGTCACGCACTCTGCGACACTTTGACGCACTCTGTGACACTTTGACGCTCTCTGTGACACTTTGACGCACACTGTGGCACTTTTACACATTCTGCGACGGAACGAACTAAAAAAAAAGGAGACAGAAAAAGTGGCAGATCCATGCTGGTATTGATCAAGTAACCGTTCTTGAGCAGCGCTAACTGCGCCAGCCTCACCTGCCCTCAAGGACGAACTGCGCAGCTTGAACGAACTTCTGGGGAGAGGAGGGGAGGGGGCAGGGGTCACCTGGCACTGTCTTGATGCCCCCGGAGTCACCTGGCACTGGCTTGGTGTCCCCGAGGGTTACTGGCACTGTCTTGGTGTCCCCGGGGGTTACTGGCACTGTCTTGGTGTCCCTCGGGGGGACACCTGGCACTGTCTTGGTGTCCCCGGGAGTCACCCGGCACTCTCTCTTGGTGTCCTCGGGGGCCACCTGGCACTGTCTTAGTGTCCTCGGGGGTCACCTGGCACTGTCTTGGTGTCCCTCGGGGGGGACACCTGGCACTGTCTTGGTGTCCCCGGGGTCACTGGCACTGTTTTGGTGACCCGGGGGTCACTGGCACACTGTTGGCGTCCCCGGAGGTCACCTGGCACTATCTTTGTGCCCCCGGGGTTCACTGGCACTGTATTTTTGTCCCCAAAGGTCACCTGGCACTGTCTTGGTGCCTCTGGGGTCACTGGCACTGTCTTGGTGCCCCCGGGGGTCACCTGGCACTGTCTTGGTGCCTCCAGGAGGTAACCTGGTACTGTCTTAGTGCCCCCGGGGAGTCACCCGGCACTCTCTCTTGGTGTCCTCGGGGGCCACCTGGCACTGTCTTGGTGCCTCCAGGAGGTAACCTGGTACTGTCTTAGTGCCCCCGGGGAGTCACCCGGCACTCTCTCTTGGTGTCCTCGGGGGTCACCTGGCACTGTCTTGGTGTCCTCGGGGGTCACCTGGCACTGTCTTGGTGTCCTCGGGGGTCACCTGGCACTGTCTTGGTGTCCTCGGGGGTCACCTGGCACTGTCTTGGTGTCCTCGGGGTCACCTGGCACTGTCTTGGTGTCCTCGGGGGTCACCTGGCACTGTCTTGGTGTCCTCGGGGGTCATCTGGCACTGTCTTGGTGTCCTCGGGGGTCACCTGGCACTGTCTTGGTGTCCTCGGGGGTCACCTGGCACTGTCTTGGTGTCCTCGGGGGTCACCTGGCACTGTCTTGGTGTCCTCGGGGGTCACCTGGCACTCTTTCACCTAGTGGTACAAGAGTGTACTTGCTAGACACTAAGTGAAAGGACGCGCCCTCGCATGATCAATCTGCAACATATATACCTCTCTCCTGCAACATATATACCTCTCACCTGCAACATATATACCTCTCACCTGCAACCTATATACCTCTCACCTGCAACATATATACCTGTCACCTGCAACATATATACCTGTCACCTGCAACATATATACCTCTCACCTGCAACATATATACCTCTCACCTGCAACATATATACCTCTCACCTGCAACATATATACCTCTCACCTGCAACATATATACCTCTCACCTGCAACATATATACCTCTCACCTGCAACATATATACCTCTCACCTGCAACATATATACCTGTCACCTGCAACATATATACCTCTCACCTGCAACATATATACCTCTCACCTGCAACATATATACCTCTCACCTGCAACATATATACCTCTCTCCTGCAACATATATACCTCTCTCCTGCAACATATATACCTCTCACCTGCAACATATATACCTCTCACCTGCAACATATATACCTCTCACCTGCAACATATATACCTCTCACCTGCAACATATATACCTGTCACCTGCAACATATATACCTCTCACCTGCAACATATATACCTCTCACCTGCAACATATATACCTCTCTCCTGCAACATATATACCTCTCTCCTGCAACATATATACCTGTCACCTGCAACATATATACCTCTCACCTGCAACATATATACCTGTCACCTGCAACATATATACCTCTCACCTGCAACATATATATCTGTCACCTGCAACATATATACCTCTCACCTGCAACATATATACCTTCACCTGCAACATATATACCTCTCACCTGCAACATATATACCTCTCACCTGCAACATATATACCTCTCACCTGCAACATATATACTCTCTCACCTGCAACATATATACCTCTCACCTGCAACATATATACCTCTCACCTGCAACATATATACCTCTCACCTGCAACATATATACCTCTCCCTGCAACATATATACCTCTCCCTGCAACATATATACCTCTCACCTGCAACATATATACTCTCTTACCTGCAACATATATACCTCTCACCTGCAACATATATACCTCTCTCCTGCAACATATATACCTCTCTCCTGCAACATATAACTCTCCCCTGCAACATATATACCTCTCTCCTGCAACATATAACTCTCCCCTGCAACATATATACCTCTCTTCTGCAACATATACCTCTCTCCAGCAACTTATATACATCTCTCACTGCAACAATATACTTCTCTGACATATACCTTCTCCTGCAACATATATACCTCTCTTACCTGCAACATATCCTCCTGCAACATATATCTCCTCGCAACATATATATGCACATACCTCTCCTGCAACATATATACCTCTCTCATGCAACATATACCTTTCTCCTGCAACATATATACCTCTCTCATGCAACATATACCTTTCTCCTGCAACATATATACCTCTCTCATGCAACATATACCTTTCTCCTGCAACATATATACCTCTCACTTGCAACATATATACCTCTCTCATGCAACATATAACTTTCTCCTGCAACATATATACCTCTCTCCTGCAACATATATACCTCTCTCATGCAACATATACCTTTCTCCAGCAACATATATACCTCTCACCTGCAACATATATACCTCTCACCAGCAACATATATACCTCTCACCTGCAACATATATACCTCTCTCATGCAACATATACCTTTCTTCCTCAGCAACATATACTTCCCGCAACATTATATACCTCTCATGCAACATATACCTTCTCGCAACATATATACCTCTCACCTGCAACATATACCTCCGCAACATATACCTTCTCCTGCAACATATATACCTTCTCATGCAACATATACCTTTCTCCAGCAACATATATACCTTCACTGCACATATATACCTCTCGCAACATATACCTTTCCCTGCAACATATATACCTCTCATGCAACATATACCTTCTCCAGCAACATATATACCTCTCACCTGCAACATATATACCTCCATGCAAATATACCTCTCCGCAACATATATACCTTCCTGACATATACCTTCTCCGCAACATATATACCTCTCCCACCAGCAACATATATACCTCTCACCTGCAACATATATACCTCTCTCATGCAACATATACCTTTCTCCTGCAACATATATACCTCTCACCTGCAGCATATATACCTCTCTCCTGCAACATATACCTTTCTCCTGCAACATATATACCTCTCTCATGCAACATATACCTTTCTCCAGCAACATATATACCTCTCACCTGCAACATATATACCTCTCACCAGCAACATATATACCTCTCACCTGCAACATATATACCTCTCTCATGCAACATATACCTTTCTCCAGCAACATATATACCTCTCTCCTGCAACATATACCTTTCTCCTGCAACATATATACCTCTCACCTGCAGCATATATACCTCTCTCCTGCAGCATATATACCTCTCTCCTGCAACATATACCTTTCTCCTGCAACATATATACCTCTCACCTGCAGCATATATACCTCTCGCAGTAGTACATGCTCTTAGATTAGAGAAAGTCGTTTGAACTTAAATTTATTTGAGATTTGCAAGTTCAGCGTCGTATATTTTAAACCTTATTTGAACCTGATTATTAAAACGACGTTTTTGTGTCTTTTCTGTTTAAAGGCTGTTAAGATTTTGTGAGGCTGGTTATGGAGGAACACTGGAGGACGGAGGATCAAGCCTGCAGCACTCTCTGTGTTGTGAGAGCTTCTTTACTAGTTTTGTTAAGTGCTTCGTTCCCATCCTGTGGTCGGTAGTCACCCCATACCCCTGCTGTGGACGGTAGTCACCCCATACCCCTGCTGTGGACGGTAGTCACCCCATACCCATCCTGTGGTCGGTAGTCACCCCATACCCATCCTGTGGACGGTAGTCACCCCATACCCCTGCTGTGGACGATAGTCACCCCATACCCATCCTGTGGACGGTAGTCACCCCATACCCATCCTGTGGACGGTAGTCACCCCATACCCATCCTGTGCTCGGTAGTCACCCCATACCCATCCTGTGGTCGGTAGTCACCCCATACCCATCCTGTGGACGGTAGTCACCCCATACCCATCCTGTGGACGGTTGTCACCCCATACCCATCCTGTGGACGGTAGTCACCCCATACCCATCCTGTGGACGGTAGTCACCCCATACCCCTGCTGTGGACGGTAGTCACCCCATACCCATCCTGTGGACGGTAGTCACCCCATTTCCATCCTGTGGTCGGTAGTCACCCCATACCCATCCTGTGGACGGTAGTCACCCCATACCCATCCTGTGGACGGTAGTCACCCAATACCCATCCTGTGGACGGTAGTTACCCCATACCCATCCTATGGACGGTAGCCACCCTATACTCCTGTTGTGGACGGTAGTCACCCCATATCCATCCTGTGGACGGTAGTCACCCCATACCCATCCTGTGGACGGTAGTCACCCCATACCCATCCTGTGGACGGTAGTTACCCCATACCCATCTTGTGGACGGTAGCCACCCTATACTCTTGTTGTGGACGGTAGTCACCCCATACCCATCCTGTGGACGGTAGTCACCCCATACCCATCCTGTGGACGGTAGTCACCCCATACCCATCCTGTGGACGGTAGCCACCCCATACCCATCCTTTGGTCGGTAGCCACCCCATACCCCTGCTGTGGACGGTAGTCACCCCATACCCCTGCTGTGGACGGTAGTCACCCTATACCCCTGCTGTGGACGGTAGTCACCCCATACCCCTGCTGTGGACGGTAGTGAAAACATTACAGGGGCACATGATGGGTACAGTGAGTGACTGGCCATCAGTGTTATGGTGACTGAACAACTTACTGTGTTAATTCACTGTTTACAAACTTATGATCTACAGTCATAAGACGTTATTTACATAAGACACCTGCTGACCCTGTTCACCTAGCAGTAAAATGGGTACCTTGGTGTTAGTGGACTGGTGTGGGTCGCATCCTGGGACAAAACTGACCTAATTTGCGGGAAATGCTCAGCATAACAAGCGGCTTTCTATATAGTAGTATGTCATTGATGTCAGCTATGGTCTGTACTTGTAGAAATAAAGATATTATTATTATTATTATTATTATTATTATTATTATTATTATTATTATTATTATTATTATTATTAATATTACTATTACTATTATTACTATTAGGGTGCTGAGTTATTCACAGTACCTAATATTTACCAATTTATGGTTGAACTTAGGTATATATAATTGGTTATAAGTTAGATATTTTTCCCGAGTGGTCGCTAATATTCATTTGTGGATAAAACACTTTGGCATTAAACATTTATGAGAGATGTCCCGGAATTCGGCCTTTTTTGAGCGCATTGCAGCACATAGTGACGCAGGTTTGACAATAGTTCCCCTGGCAAAGTATGTTTTTTGGTTAGGTCTACAGCAGGTGCTAGTAATACGGGTCCTGTATATGACCAAGACCCGTGTCAGGAGCCACTTGTACTGCCTCCTACAGGACGCGTTGCTACGACATGTCATCAGTTCTGTCAGACTTGAAGAAAAGAAGAGAGAGGGAATACACAGTTGTAGCAGTGGTGGGTGGGCAGTGGTGGGTCACAGAGGTGGGCAGTGGTGGGTCTCAGTGGTAGGCAATGATGGGTCACAGAGGGCAGTGTTGGGTCTCAGAAGTGGGCAGTGTTGGGTCTCAGTGGTGGGCAGTTGGGTCTCAGTGGTGGGTCACAGAGGTGAGTCTCAGAGGTGGATCGTGGTGGGTCACAATGGTGGGTCACAGTGGTGGGTCACAGTGGTAAACAAAAACTGGAACTTGTTCCCTCCAGATTTTCCCCAGGCGACGAACGGTTTCGTTCGATTGTGTTAAGTGGAGCTGACTTGGCCTTAGTGGACCCCCTAATAATGTAACCTTGTGCAACAACCGTGCTACACATCTGTACCACATATTTTTCCCAAACTTAGAAAAGGCCAATGTTCTTTACCACTGGGCGAACCTTCATAAAACAGAGCGAAAATATGGAATGTCGGTGCTAATTCGACGACCAGATATTTCGAATAGTCTTCAACTAGTTTAATGTCTTAGAAATTTCATTCTACTTTCTTCTCTATATATTTTTATCTTTAATGTGTTTATATTTTTATTATATATTTTTGCTCATGTTTAGGAACGTGAATTTGTACTGGATTAAAATTTATGATAAAACAGCGTAAACTGGTTTAGATTATAAGCATTTCTGTATTAAGTTTTTTTTCCCCGATATTTTTGCATTGTTCAACTTATCAGGTTTATTATAATATACGAGTGCCAAATAAGCGGTGTTCTCTGGTTCATGATGTTGATGTTGCAATGTTGAAGATTAACATGTGTTGCTTATGATGTTGCAGCACTAGCAGCTGCAACAGCAGCAACACTATCAGCTGCAGCAGCAGCAACACTAGCAGCTGCAGCAGCAGCAACACTAGCAGATGTTGCAGCAACAACACTAGCAGCTGCAACAACAGCAACACTATCAGCTGCAGCAGCAGCAACACTAGCAGCTGTTGCAGCAACAACACTAGCAGCTGCAGCAGCAGCAACACTAGCAGCTGCAGCAGCAACGACACTAGCAGCTGCAACACAAGCAGCTGCAGCACTAGCAGCTGCAGCAGCAACTACACTATCAGCTGCAGCAGCAACATTAGCAGCTGCAGGAGCAACGACACTAGCAGCTGCAGCAGCAACAACACTATCAGCTGCAGCAGCAACACTAGCAGCTGCAATAGCAGCAACACTGGCAGCTGCAGCAGCAACAACACTATCAACTGCAGCAGCAACAACACTAGCAGCTGCAGCAGCAACAACACTAGCAGCTGCAGCAGCAGCAACACTAGCAGCTGCAGCAGCAGCAACACTAGCAGCTGCAGCAGCAGCGGTGGTCAGACTCACAATGCACGTAATGTGCGCCAGTTGTTAATAGATTTACAATTTTGTGTACATTGTTTACAGTGCCACGTACACTCAGGTGTTTACACACCTGAGTGTACGTGGCAGACGTCACTGTGCGTGTTATTACTGTTGCTATATTACCCTCCAAGATGTTAAATTACTAATTATGTTGCTCATGTTCATTACACACACATCACATGCACACACCACATACATACACACACATATAGTACATAAGTAGCAGTAGTTATCATAGCAACAGTAATGCCAGTACCAGTATTATCATGAACAGTACAAGCTGTTTATATCACTTCTAACAATGTTCCATTCCGCAGATGGAGCGTGCTTTTGTTGGTGGCAGTGGCCGCATGCGGAGCCTTCCCCCAACAGGACCGCCGCCGCCTTCTCTTCGGCAACCGCAACCGACCTAATCTCCTCAACAGGAGAGCGTCCTCCACTGAGGCTGCCGTAGAAGTCACCACAGAGGCCCCGACTCCCGAGGCGCAAGACTCAAAAGTTCGAGTGCCTTCTCGAAAGCCGAATCTAAGGTTCGGCCTGCGTCCAGGCTCACTCTCTCTCAAGAGTAAAATCGAGCAACAGGAGGAAAAAGAGGAGGTAAAGCCTGAGGTCATCGAGGAGGTAAAAGAACCCGCTGAGGTGAAGGAGACATTAGTCATCAGCGAGCCTTTACCAGACCAAGAGTATGTTGCCTTTGTTACGGAAAATGACGCTGCAGAAGTCCCAGCTACCAGACCAGAGCCAGAGATTCTTACCAAACCCATCCCAGGACAGGAGTTTGTGGCATTCCAGGCTCATGTTGAGCCTCAAGACTCTGTCATCACAGCCAAAGATGGAAAGATCGTGGTGGTGAGTGCTGATAAAACACCAAAGAGACTTGCCGCAGCAGACTCTGAAGCATTTCATGACACCTTCCACGAAGATGCACCAGCTATTGGTGATCAACACGGACTGGAGTCCGGGATCGATGCCATCCTAATTACTCCCGACGAAATCTTACCAATCGTGGAGGAGGCACCAGCCACAGAATCGGCTGACCTCAACTATGAGGCTGTGACTGAGACTGACCTGGCGTTAGAAGAGCCTGAGGCTATGACACCTGCTACCACGAAGAAGGTGACGGCACTAGAGCCAGAAGTAGAGACCCTCATCTCTGTGGTGACCAGTCTGCCCACTCAAGAGGTCGAGGGGGAGACCATGCATGTTCAACACCATAGTGAGGTCGAGCAGCACCACTTCGGATTAGAAAACGAAACCTTAGAGACTGAATCCGGTCACGATAGTGGACACTTGGCTGATGTTGGTCCTCTACACGAGCCTGAGTCACTCCCTAAATCACTTCATGCCAGTAAAGGTGACCTTGCCCTAGAGGAAGAGCCTGAAACAGAACCTGAACCTACTGCAGAGCCAGAACCTGAACCTGAACCTGAACCTGAACCTGAAGTTGCATACGAAGAACCTATCACGGAAATTTCCGAATATGCCACTGATGTGCCAGATGTAGCGGAAGTCCCTGTAAAGGAAGCCAGATCTCATGAATCCAATATTCAGATCAACACAGACGAAAAAGGCAAAGGAAGTCCACCTGTCAACGACCTCTTTGGAAAGTACTTCGACGAGAGTGAGCTCGACTTCGGGAAGGGCTCCAACAACCAAGAAAAACTTCTCTTACCCTCTGAGACCGAACAAAAAACAAGAAGCAAAATCGAGATCAAGGAAGTCAATGGCCAGTTGTATGAGTATGAATATATATACTACTACGACGATGAGTATCCCGTGTATGATGAGGAGACAACTGCTGTCGATGTAGAATCTTCATCTTTCGCGCCATTAACTGAGGCATTTGATACCACCACTCCCCCAAGCACCACCACCACTACATCGACCACCACTACCACCACAACACCTGCTCCTACCACCACTGATGCACCTGTAAATGGCTTTGGCAGGATCCAGGGAGGTAGCCGGACACGCGGGACTGAGAGTAACAGCTCACAGGATAGCAGCAGGAGGGACAGCAGCAGATTATCAATCAACAGCAGGACCCGCGGAGGCAGCAGAACAGATGAGGATAGCAGCAGTAGGCGGGACACCAACAGGTCATCAATCAGCAGCAGGATCCGCGGACACCACACTGTGGATGAACCTCAGGAAGAAAACGTGATCGAGGAGACAGTTAGGAATTCGGCACGTGGGAGGACATTCGAGCCAAGTCGATCCTCCTCCCGCGGAAGGGGAAGTTTCCGCGGCCGAGAGAATGCCAACACTATCGATAATGCAGTGCATGGCGTGACAGTGGAGGAAGACAAGCTTCCCGCACACACTCGCTTCCCACCTCGCACCACAACACCCTCTGATTTGCATGAGCCACTCTTTGAGGAATCCTCCCGTGTGGGAATCGACGAACAGCACGGAGTCCCCCTCATTCCAGATGTGACCGGTTCCCATGACACTCGTGGACGCCAGTCTTCTAGAGGTGGTCGGCTGCTGGGCTCAGAGATAGCCCCTGAAGTCGATTTTGAGGAGATAACTACTGAAGTGCCGTTCACCACCACTATGTCGCCATCCTCTCTCTCTATAGTCAACCTCTACGCACTGTCCCGCGCCGCTGATGCTCAAGAACTGGGCGAGACTACCACGCATATTCCTGATGAGTATGACTATGAAACAGAAATTCCCCTTGAGTACCAGGACCTCTACAGTGACTATGGTGAGACTACGCAGAACCCATCCTACCTACCAGAAAGCGTAACTGAACTCGAACAGCCCCAAGCAGAACCCGAACCAGAACCAGTCACAGAGATACCTACAACAACCACAACTACGACAACTACAACAACCACAACTACGACCACCACACCTGTTCCCACCACCACCACTGAAGAAAGCAAAGGTCAGGAACGATTTAGGTTTAGAGCTCAAGGATCCAGCCGTTTCGGTGGGCGTCATACTCCCGGAAGACAAAGAACTTCACCCTCCACTGAAAGTTCTCAAGAGACCACCACCACACAGACATCCATCTCCAGGCCAGGAACTCGCTTCGGTAACAGGCCTCGTTTTGGCGGCAACCGTAACAAAAGTCAGCAAGAAACTACGCCAGAGACCGAAGTAGCTATCGAGAAGACTGCTGAACTGGAGTCAACAGATTCAGACAAACCTACTACCAGACCCAATGGTGGTTTCAGATCCAGATTCAGTAAACCTCGCATCAGCTCCTTCAGGCCTCGACCAAGCAAGGATGACACAGAAACAACCGAGGCTCCCTCACCAAGGACAACAACCACACGAACCAAGCCAAGCTTAGGCTCAAGAGGTGGCTTACGGAACAGGGTTAGAGGGCGTGTAAATGTAGCATCAGCAGTGGAAGCCAGCACAGAGCCTGCAGTTGAGGATGCACCCATTGAGTCTCAAGTAGAAGAAGGCAATGTGGAGGAAGTTCAGACCGGGGAAGGAAAAGCGAGCGCCGACGAGATTGTGACACCCTCTACTGATGCTCCCAAGGAGACCCGCGGCAGAAGACCGCCATTAAATAGACATCGCTTTGGAGGACCAAGAATTCCCTCACGCCCGTCCAATGAGGAAAAAACTCCAAAGGAAACTCCTAAAGAGGCTGCACCTGCTGAATCCGCAAATCGGAAACGCCCATCTCCCATCAACCGGTCGCGCACCACTTCCCCTTTGAATCTCCGCTTTAAAAACCGCCCCAATCCAAGACTTCGTGGAGGTGATAAGAATGAAGCTCCAGTGGAGAACCCCGAGGCTACTGCCGAAGGAGCTCCAGCACAAGAAACCGGTGAAGACCACGTAGCAGAGGAGCAGTCGGCAACAGAAGGAGGAGAAGTAACCGATACTGAAGCAGGTGATGCTGGTGGTGCTGCTGCTGAAGAAGAACCACAAAATGAGACCCAGGGTGAAGCGACGCCTCCACGCCGTGGTGCCGACAAACGTGGAGGTTTCCTAAATCGATTCCGCAACCGTGCAAGCTCAGCTCCCCAGGAGGTTAAGAAGCCAAAGCCCACCACGCCTTCCCCTTCACCCAGGAAGTCAGGTGGCATCGGCTTGCTCAACAGAAGAAGAAACCGACCGAAGGCAAAGGGCAAGGAAGAAGCAGTACAAGAGGAGGTTGATGCCGCAGCTCAGAGTGCGCCTGTCGACGCTGAAGCCCAGCCAGCAGGTAACTTACAGAACACTGTTTCTATATTGGAATGAGAGAGAGAGAGAGAGAGAGGGGGAGGGGGAAAATATAGATAAATCAAAGTTAGAGGGAATAAGGGACTTATTTACAGAAAGAGAGAATATAAAATGATATAGAGACACAAGATGTACTCTGGGAACGAAGAAGTAAGCTTTATTTTCCCTCCCAGACACCAGCAGCTCAGTGCATCTTGCTTGTACTTTACTTTGCTCTGCATCTCTCATTATTCAGCTTAAAACCTATTAAATAAAATTAAGATTTTACCACCTGAGCTTGTGGGCATTGTTTGAGGGGTACGTGTGAGTGTGTTTACTCACCTACTCATGGTTGCCGGGGTCGAGTCCCGGCTCCTCCTCGCCACATGGGTCTTCTTGTATCTCCTTAATATTGTGTATAAGGCTTGATTCTACCACCTACATCTAAGTAAGATTCACTTCCTGACCTTCCTAACGCTTAAGAAATACTTTCTATCATCCCTTCCAGATTTCTGCCGTTTAAACAATGTTTTTTTGTCTGATTTATTAAGTCATACGAGTATTTTGTACATTTATGTTGATGGTATATCCCCTGGTCCCTCTTCTAAGATCATCAGCTGTCTCTAACCTCTCTTCATGCGCGCGCTGCTCAACTCCAGGACCAGCTGGCTGTCTTTCACATCTCTGACTCACGAAATCGTAATAACATAACTGAAGACAAACGATGGTGGGGGTTAGAACCCATGGCGAGCGAGTCGTTAAGCTCCAGGCCAGTGCGTAAACCACTGGGCCTGAAATTGTGTTGCAGACAATTGCGCTGCAACACAATTGTCTTCAAAGATTTAAGTTATACTATGATTTAAGGAAAGATCCTATAGACTTCACCTTAAGAAACAGACAAAGCAAATGCGATATTAATTATGGACAAGGTAGATTATAGTGGAAAAATGAGCATGTTATTAGAAACGGGGGAACTTACGTGCCCCTTGCGTCATGTCGTAACTTTCTAGCAGACTTCCATGTAATTTTTCTAGAACTCTGGAGTTCCCTTCCTCAGTCTTCTCACCTGCTATTTTACCATGGTCTTCCTTCTGATGTCACGTTCTAGCACGGTCTTCCTTCTGATGTCACGTTCTAGCACGGTCTTCCTTCTGATGTCACGCTCTAGCATGGTCTTCCTTCTGATGTCACGTTCTAGCATGGTCTTCCTTCTGATGTCACGTTCTAGCATGGTCTTCCTTCTGATGTCACGTTCTAGCATGGTCTTCCTTCTGATGTCACGCTCTAGCATGGTCTTCCTTCTGATGTCACGTTCTAGCATGGTCTTCCTTCTGATGTCACGTTCTAGCATGGTCTTCCTTCTGATGTCACGCTCTAGCATGGTCTTCCTTCTGATGTCACGTTCTAGCATGGTCTTCCTTCTGATGTCACGTTCTAGCATGGTCTTCCTTCTGATGTCACGTTCTAGCATGGTCTTCCTTCTGATGTCACGTTCTAGCAGTTTCAGCTCAGTTTTAGCTTCAGTAGTGTGTCAGTGTGTAGGTGGTGCTCAGCCTCTCCTAACACAGATACTCATTCATTTCTGACTCCTCATGTAGGTCTCAGTCTTCTGCTGTCCTTTTTCTGTAGTTTTTTTTATGTTCTAGCACTTGTGTGTGTGTGTGTGTGTGTGTGTGTGTGTACTCACCTAATTGTGGTTGCAGGGGTCGAGACTCAGCTCCTGGTGTGTGTGTGTGTGTGTGTTTATGTTTTCTTGCAAAGTGTGGTGTTTTAAACCTTGTAATATATAAAGTTCATTGATGACGACCTTTATCCCACACTGGACGAGAGAGAGAACGACTTTGACTTTACTGATGAGCTGGCAACCGCAATACATGACGTCATCACCAACCAACCAATCACGAGACGACAACGACGACGACTACGACGACGACGACAGAGAGGGGAAAGAGAGGCACGAGCTAAGGGACTCGAGGACGACCTCTCCCTCACTGTCGCCACTACTCCAGCATGACCTCAGTCAACCTCAACCATATTCTATTATAGATTTAATTAAGCTGTTGAACATCCCAGACAAGACAGTTTATTTCTCTCTCTCTCTCTCTCTCTCTCTCTCTCTCTCTCTCTCTCTCTCTCTCTCTCTCTCTCTCTCTCTCTCTCTCTCTCTCTCTCTCTCTCCCATCACACTCACTTTACTTATAAAACTGAAGACAAAAAGGACTTGCCCGCACTTCTCGATAATTATAATTAATGAGCACGTTTTGGCCACGGGGCGGCTCCACCAGTCCTTCAGCAGGGCTGATGAAGACACTTGGGGCGAAACGTCGCCCTTCATAAATGTCCTGAACAGTATAACAAGTCTTCCAAGTTATTATTCATAGTTGTCTACTATACTTAATTTACATGTTGCTTAGAATATTCTGAAATTGTCACGTTTCTCAGTATCACCTATTGTTATTATTATTATTATTATTTTCAACAAGTCGGGGGTCTCCCACCGAGGCAGCGTGACCCAAAAAGAAAGAAAATCCCAAAAAAGAAAATACTTTCGTCATCATTCAACACTTTCACCTCACTCATACATAATCACTGTCTTTGCAGAGGAGCTCAGATACGACAGTTTAGAATAGTCCCTCCAAACTGTCACTATCCCAGACCCCTCCTTAAAGTGCAGGCATTGTACTTCCCATTTCCAGGACTCAAGTCCGGCTAAATCAATAACCGGTTTCCCTGAATCCTTTCACTAAATATTACCCTGCTCACACTCCAACAGCTCGTTAGATCCCAAAAATCATTCGTCTCTATTCACTCCTATCTAACACGCTCATGCACGCTTGCTGAAATTCCAAGCCCCTCGCCCACAAAACCTCCTTTACCCCTCCCTCCAACCTTTTCAAGGACGACTCCTACCGCTCCTTCCTTCCCCTACAGATTTATACGCTCTCCAAGTCATTCTACTTTGATCCATTCTCTCTAAATGACCAAACCACCTCAACAACCCCTCTTCAGCCCTCTGACAAATACTTTTAGTAACTCCACACCTCCTAATTTCCACATTCCGAATTTTCTGCATAATATTTACACCACACATTGCCCTTAGACAGGACATCTCCACTGCCTCCAGCCTCCTCCTCGCTGCAGCATTTACAACCCATGCTTCACACCCATATAAGAGTGTTGGTACCACTATACTTTCGTACATTCCCTTCTTTGCCTCCATGGATAACGTTTTTTGTCTCCACAGATACCTCAATGCACCACTCACCTTTTTTCCTTCATCAATTCTATGGTTAACCTCATCCTTCATAAACCCATCCGCTGACACGTCAACACCCAAATATCTGAAAACATTTACTTCTTCCATAATCCCTCTCTCCAATGTGATATCCAATTTGTCTTTATTTAAATCGTTTGATACCCTCATCACCTTACTCTTATCTATGTTCACTTTCAACTTTCTACCTTTACACACTCTCCCAAACTCGTCCACTAACCTTTGGAACTTTTCTTTAGAATCAATATTATTATTATTATTATTATTATTATTATTATTATTATTATTATTATTATTATTATTATTATTATTATTATTATTACTAGTAGTAGTAGTGTGATATTATTATTATTATTATTATTATTATTATTATTATTATTATTATTATTATTATTATTATTATTACTAGTAGTAGTGGTATATTATTATTATTATTATTATTATTATTATTATTACTAGTAGTAGTAGTGTGATATTATTATTATTATTATTATTATTATTATTATTATTATTATTATTATTACTAGTAGTAGTGGTATATTATTATTATTATTATTATTATTAATTATTATTATTATTATTATTATTACTAGTAGTAGTAGTAGTAGTAGTATATTATTATTATTTTTAGTATTATTATTATTTTATAGTAGTAGTAGTATTATGATATTATTATTATTATTATTATTATTACTACTACTACTAGTAGTAGTAGTGGTATATTATTATTATTATTATTATTACTAGTAGTAGTAGTAGTATATTATTATTATTTTTAGTATTATTATTATTTTATAGTAGTAGTAGTATTATGATATTATTATTATTATTATTATTATTATTATTATTATTATTATTATTATTAATAGTAATGTGTTGATAGCTTGGTAAGTTGACATTAGTGTTGCAGGTGAAGAGGTAATTAAAAAAATGTAATAATTATGAGGGAACCATAGAGAGATTTATGCAATATTTACTCTGGGGGGGAAGTCAGGTTGATGCCGATGAAGGACTCTTGATCCAAGGAATTGAAGGAGGATCATGCAGCACCTTGGGCATGGGAGGCAATCAGGTTTGACCCATGGAACGGGAGGGTAGCTTCAATGCCTTGGATCAAGAGTCCTTCACTAGCACCAACGTACCTTCCTTCAGGAGTACATGCTGCATTAATCTATCCATAGCTGCCTAATATTCGGATATTTTTTTTAATTCTCACCTCACCTCTAACACTATTAATTGCAATATCAACTCAGGAAGGTGTTGAACCACCAATATACTTTTTTTTTCATTTACATACAACTAAATAATGTGTTCCTTGTATTAGGCATGAGTTTCTAATATATTTCTTTATCGTCAGCGATGGAAGTATCTTAGGTTAGTGTCCGCTGTGCAAGTGTTTGGTTCACGTTTATAAATGATGCAAAATGTTGTTGATGTTTCAATATACTAGGAATTTATCACGTCATTATTGAGGTTAGGAGCTTGCTAACACAAGTCTTCATCTGCAGAAGTGGTTGAAGGAGAGGTGGATCAAGCGGCGCAGGAGGCACCCCAGGAGGGAGACCCCCAGCAGGAGGACGCTACATCAGCTCCCCCAGAGGACAGCCCCCGTCAAAGACCACGCAACAGGTTCTCCTTAATCAACAGGCGACGCAACCGCAGTTAGACGGACTCCTTCCTAGTAGTCACTCCTTGGAGGTGCTCGTCCTGCCCACCTCCTGCCCTCTTCCCTGCGTCATCGTCATCATCATCAGCGTCACCCACAGTGATGCTCACCACTAGGGGTCTCCCCTGAGGCAAGCTGTGTGGCGCTAGCAACCACGTCTGACATCTTGCTGTAACTACGAGCGCTCCCAGACAATAAACTTGCTCTTGAAACAGTGAGGAAGTGCAAGAGTGTACGTGGCAAGGAGAGAGACACTCTTGTGTGTGTGTCTCTGTACCTCGCTACTCCTCGCCCAGTACTCAACCCTCCACTCACCCCTATATACAGTAGGCCTGACACATTATGGTCTTGTAATCAAGCCACAAACCCACCCCCATCCCCCCACATTGGTCAAGAAACCACGTTTTACTTCCTCTCCCTATCTCTCTCGCCCTCTCCCCAGTGTGCCGCAAATGTGACATAAACAACCTGGACATAAACTCCTCGTCTCCCCTGTTGTTTTAATACCGTCCTGGCGTCCCACAAGCGAAACTCTGTGGCCCACGCCCAGGCTGCCTACAAGCCACCCATGACTTTGTGATAACTTGTTCTTGTAGATAGTGATTACATTTGACCTTATTTAATGAATCCTAGATTGTAAATATTTTGTAATCGTTTTTTTTTTAAATCTAGTTATGTGAATATAGCCCATCCGGCTTGTGTAAAAGCTGTAGTATTATTAGATGGAACACAATCAGGCAATAGTCTATTTTCTTAATAATAAAAGGTTCAAAACTGATATAAGTTATTTTCTATATTGTGGTAAACGTTCCACACTTATTACGAACATAGAATATAAAGAAGGTACGCCACTCTCCCCTTGTGGAATTATTCCATCTGTTTAAATTTAAAGGTAACTTTTGAAGTTTATATAATGTGTGAATTATTTTAGCAGTTATCCTATATACACTCAATGAAGCAGGCATAACAATGTATATATATATATATATATATATATATATATATATATATATATATATATATATATATATATATATATATATATATATATATATAATATATATATATATATATATATATATATATATATATATATACATATATATATATATATATATAATATTCCGGCTTCACATTCTATACAAAACTGTGTGAATGTCTGTACTTTTAAGTAATGTGACTTCCCAGAGGCCCGTTCTGTTGCATTAGCTGTTCTGTGAGGTCACATAGATGCATATGAGGTCACACGGATGCATGTGAGGTCACACAGATGCATGTGAGGTCACACGGATGCATGTGAGGTCACACAGATGCATGTGAGGTCACACAGATGTATGTGAGGTCACACAGATGCAGGTGAGGTCACACAGATGCATGTGAGGTCACATTATGTGAGGACGGGATGAGGTGGTCTTGGTGACCTCTGAGAGTGCCATTCAAGAGGACAGTGACAACCTTGGCACTTGTACACAGTATAGCAATATAAAGCAGTACACAGACTGCCCCACTACTTAACAATGACCTCACAAACTGTTGTTGCTTCTCAAATATTGAAGACAGAACAAGAAATATAAAATACCTGAAGCTTAGTGATATGTAAAGAACCATTATTCTTAATTGAGAATATTTAATTCTTTAGGAATATCAAGAAGTGTATAGTATATAAGAACTTTTAGAGAAGAAAAGTATCAGTAGACTTTTTTTAATGATAGTGGAAGATGTAGAAAAGTTATTCTTTTGTTTTTTTTCTCTTTTGTTTGGCGTGAGGAGGATGGTCACTAGCAGGACACAGTTGTCAGCCCCACATCACTGCTCATAAACCTGTGTACAGTTTTATACTACGCCATATAACCCATGTTAATCATATAAAATATACCAGTGATACTGGGGCCGTCAGACTGACCTCTCGCGCTCTCTTGTTAGTGGGCGGGGATTATCTCTGACGTCACTACAGCCCCGACCAATCATCTGGGCAATCCTACTAGTGGGCGGGGCTTAGCTCTGACGTCATTCCTGTTACTACCAATTATCTGGGCGCTTTGTCCTGCTAGTGGGCGGGGCTTAGTTTTGACGTCACTCCTGCCTCGACCAATCATCTGGGCTGTGCCAATAATTCAAGTCTGTGTATACTCTTTGTAAATAAAATTATGGTTACTCTATTGCTTAATATTGTGTTTTTATTTATATAAATATATCCTTATTATTTCACATTGTGTCTATATCTCAACACAAATAAATAATACTGATATAGCATAAGTAGTTCAGGTGTTTGAGCATGTAGAGACAATAGAGCTGAACAGGATGACTAAAAATGTGTACTGAACATGGAAAGAAAGGAAGGAGGGGTTGGGGCCGTCCTAGGCTGGGGCGGAGGGAAGGGGCAGAGGAAGTACAGTGCTGAAATATCCAGCAGGATTGTATGTCATACATCGGAATTAGTGGAGACAAGTGCTTTTCATGCCTTGATGTGTTGTTGGAGTGTAAGCAAAGTAACATTTATGAAAATATTTAGGGAAACCAGTTAGCCGAACTTTAGTCCGGTTTAACCGGGGTCCTTCAGAGGGGTCAGGATGTTACAGTACCGAGGGTCATTTGAACAAGACAATGCAGTTATTGAGTGAATGATGGTGAATGTGTTTCCTTGTTTTTATTCACATTATTAACCCAGGGTCAATAATCCAGGATAATACAAGAAAGCCACTTTGGCATATTTCCACTATGGTCCTTTGATCCTCTTCCCCAGGATGCCACCCACAACAGTGTGCTAGCACCAAGTACCTACTAACTGCTGCTAGGTCAACAAGTGTGAGAAAATATGCCCAGCGTTGCCACTTGTGTCGGGAATCGAACCCAGGTCCATCAGATGAGCCCTGAATATGCTACCATTTAAGCCACCTCTTGGTATTATGCTCTCTCTCTCTCTCTATATATATATATATATATATATATATATATATATATATATATATATATATATATATATATATATATATGGGTGTGAAGCATGGGTTGCAAATGCTGCAGCGAGGAGGAGGCTGGAGGCAGTGGAGATGTCCTGTCTAAGGGCAATGTGTGGTGTAAATATTATGCAGAAAATTCGGAATGTGGAAATTAGGAAAATTTGTGGAGTTACTAAAAGTATTTGTCAGAGGGCTGAAGAGGGGTTGTTGAGGTGGTTTTGTCATTTAGAGAGAATGGATCAAAGTAGAATGACTTGGAGAGCGTATAAATCTGTAGGGGAAGGAAGGCGGGGTAGGGGTCGTCCTAGAAAAGGTTGGAGGAAGGGGTAAAGGAGGTTTTGTGGGCGAGGGCTTGGACTTCCAGCAAGCATGTGTGAGCGTGTTAGATAGGAGTGAATGGAGACGAATGGTTTTGGGACATGACGATCTGTTGGAGTGTGAGCAGGGTAACATTGTGTGAAGGGATTCAGGGAAACCAGTTAATTGATTTAGTTGGACTTGAGTCCTGGAAATGGGAAGTACAATGCCTGCACTTTAAAGGAGGGGTCTGAGATAGTGACAGCTGGGAGGGACTTTTCTCAGCTGTAGTATCTGAGCTCCTCTGCAAAGACAGTGATTATGTATGAGTGTGGTGAAAGTGTTGAATGATGATGAAAGTTTTTTCTTTTGGGGATTTTCTTTCTTTTTGGGTCACCCTGCCTCGGTGGGAGACGGCCGACTTGTTGAAAAAAAAAAAAAAAAATATATATATATATATATATATATATATATATATATATATATATATATATATATATATATATATATATATATATATATATATATATATATATATATATCTGCCTTGATGCAAGTGAAGGACTCTTGTACCAACGAATTAGAGCGCGATTCCATAATAATAATAATATACATTCTCCATGCGTGGTGATGACAAGGGATCCATCAAACTGTGCGGCCAAGGCATGTCCTGGAACTGGTTCTAAGGCTAACTAACACCTCTCCAACACTGAAGGAACGAGAAGCAGCCTTTCGATCGTACCGCTGCTTCATGGCACTCTGGCTGGCCTGGAGGTTGTCTCCTGCCAGTCGTCTAGCCTGGTCCAATCGTTTCCTGAAAAGAAGGACATCCTCCGGAGGGGAAGCCTTACTTTCACCACCCAGCCAATGAATGCTCCATGAGAACGGTCAATGGTTCCCTCACCCATTGACCATAGATGAATTTGAAGGATTCTTAAGTGTTTTCCCACACGGCAGACAAAAGAAAAGGTATCCCTCATCCCAGCATCATCGTCTTAAGAGCAGGCCAACTACATCCACTACCAGCTTTCTGACGGATTCACGTGGTGCTGAAATAGGCCGAAGGGTAACTGGTTTAATACTTTCATTAGGTTTCCCTATAATTTGGCAGACATGACAGGTCCTTATATACTCTCGGACAGTCTCCCAGAACCCAGGAGATCCTGGAAATCCTGGATGTTGTTTTAGCAATACCTAAGTGGCCACCTAGGGGTGTGTCATGCGCTGGGAACATGGTTTATATAAGGCTCAGGTACCATAGTCTGGTGACAAAACCCTTAACCTCCTTCTACACGTACAGCAATTGAAGGCGACTTCTTCGTAAGAATTCCCTTCCTGAAATAGAAGCATTTATTTAAATGTAAACATTCCTCCCTAGTCACAGCTGAGGCTCTAATCAACTTAAGGGTGTCATCACTCTCCTGTGCAGTAATTAATTGTACCCTAGTAGGCGCAGTCCCCCTCACACTACCTTCCTGATCTATCCTCCGACCAGGCTCCACCCAGGATGAGGCATCCTTGTCCTCATACAATACACCCACCAGCACTCATACACCATCATAAAATACACCCACCAGCACTCATACACCATCATACAATATACCCACCAGCACTCATACACCATCATACAATACACCCACCAGCACTCTCATACAATATATTCATACACCATCATACAATATATGTGTAGGATTTTGGGAGATGAGTACATTAATTAAAAATAAAATGAAGACCACTCTTGGTCTGGGGTACTCATCTTCGTTGGTACTCAGAACCCCAGCAACTGCAGGTCTGGGATCTCCGACTGTCTGCCTCTAATTTCCCACCTGACATATATTATTCAAATATGTCAGGCATGTAACTTGGAAGTCGTAGGGTACCCTTACCTGTGGTTTGGGCGTGGGCCCTCCCATGACGGCGTTGAATGGTTAGTCTTATCAACCCTTCTGCTGCAGTTGAATGGTGAATGAGCAACACGGAAAATGGTTCTGCCACAGTATTTATTCACTCGCTAATATGTCCGTAATTATTCACGGCAGGAAGAGTGTCTGACGCTCGTGAGGAATAGGAGAGTTATGTATTTCTTATCTCTTCCACAGTCTTTCCTGGAGATTGTCAGTGCACGACTTGGGATTCACTATGCAGTTAGTTTAATATCTTTATTATGCACCCCATACCCATCCTGTGGGCGGTAGTCAAAAGATTACAGAGGTACATAATGGGTCCAGGGACTGGACCCCAAAGTTTTGATAGCTGAGCAAGTTACAAAGGTAATGAACTAACAAGCTACAAAGGTAATGAACTCACAAGTTACAAAGGTAATGAAACATGTAAGTAAATTTACTTACTTACGTTTATACATAGTTACAATCATGAACAAATTATAAAGCAATGAACAATTCACTAGTCTACACCCGGTCACAACTGTAAGGAGTTCTTGGTGCAAATTTTATTGTTGGGTCACACACACACACATATACATACACACTTACATATACACATACACACATACACACACACACACACATACACATACACACACATATATACATACACACACACACGCACACACAACAGGCCCAGCCTCCAATCGACATGTGCACAGGACAAAATGGCAATCAACACGCACACACACACACATACACGCCCCGATGGCATGGTAGCTAGCGCTCTTGCTTCACGCACGGAGGGCCCGGGCTCAATTCCCGGCGGGGCCGAAACATTTCGAAGTGTTTCGGTACACACACACACACATACATACAACAGACCTAGTGTCTAATCGACATGTGCCTAGGACAAAATGGTAACTAACACACGTGGCAATGCTTTATTTACAGGGAGCAAAGTCAGGGTATTTTTCCAGAATGGTCTGCAATATACCACTGTGGATAAAATACTTTGACATATCTTGAACATTTCTGAGTGAGTTGTCTCTGAATTCATTAATTTTGTCGCACTCCAGTACATAATGACGCAGGGTGTGACAATAATCCAACTGACAAAGTTTACATTTTGTTTGGTCTACATCTGGTGGTGGTGATTTAACCTGCCAAAGATACTTGTAACCCAGCCGGAGGCGGGCGGTAGTGACATCCAAGAGTCTGCTTATTTTGTTGGATGTACCATAGACATGTGGCTCCTCCTGCATGATAGAATGATGATAGATGGACTGACTGGTGTCAATCTCCCTGAGTCTTAAGTCAATAAAATTCAGTTGAAGTTCTTTTCGTATTATTGTTCTCAAACTGCTAACTGACAAGCCAAGATTGTAATCTATCCCCTCTTTGAAAGCATAAAACTTAGCCAATTTATCAGTTCTATCATGCATCTGAAGACCAATGTGAGATGGAATCCACAGCATGTGCACTCTGACTCTACTATCCACAATCCTACCATACCTGTGTCTGGCTTCTGACACGAGCATGCTACAAGTTCACTATGCACATGAATACAGACACGAATGTTTTTGCGTTTCAGTGCTGTGTGGCCCGGCTAAGGATACCCCAGTCACTTCACATCTTCAATGGTCCGAGTCAAACTGTAATACCCTGTTGCAGCCTCTCTCTCCCTCTATTTATGGGCGGGTATCTGTTGACAGTGTCCACAGGCATTAGGTGCCGACTCTGGCAGCTCAACTGAATCAAGAAGAGTGGATTCCTTGAATCTGAGTGAGGGTTAAGAAGAATAATGCCACTAGCTCAGATTCGAGGCATATATTCTCAATTTTCGCAGCAACATCCCCAGACACACACGTGAGTGTAACGTGTTGCAGATTCCCCTGCAAGGAAGTAGGTCTTGTGACCATTGCAATCTAAATACTACATAGTAAGAAACACATGATAAAATTAATGGATGTTTCTGGAATGTTTTAATTAAGGTGTGTAGGCCAGACACAAGACCTGATTTCATCTCTGCTAGGGCAAGAAACAATAGGTCATGACCCTCTCATGCTCTACAGTGTGGGAACTTAGAGAGGGGTCATCGCCCCCAGGTGGAGAAAATTTCTCCAGCCGGGGAAAATACACCCACCAACACTCATACAATACACCCACCAACACTCATACAATACACCCACCAACACTCATACAATACACCCACCAACACTCATACACTATCATAAAATGCAGAGGGTCTTAATTAAGATTACAAAGTTTCTAATGGGTCTTCATCAAGATTACAGATGCTACAGTGGATCTTCATTACGATTACAGAGGTTACAGTGGGTCTTCAACAAGATTACAGAGGTTACAGTGGGTCTTCATCAGCAGCCTTCTGAACATAACATTTTTAAAGATATTACAGTCATTTCACATATTACAGAGTCTTTACGTTGGTCGTCTTCACAATACAAAATACAGATTCAACCATCAAAAAATTTAAATTCTCTTATAATTATCAGTAAAATCAATGGCCTCACTGTTAGGCTACAGTCTCATTATACAATCATTGGCGCAGCTTGCCAGTGAGAAGTGGATACACTCTCATGATTTCAAACATCTCATTACTAATAATGAAATGATTTTCCATTTTTGTGCAGTGCTCGCTTGGTTGTGACTGTAATGTAGACAACAACTGTAATACTTGCAAGTTATGTCCTTAGTCAACCACCTGATGAGTTTCGAGTTTTTTCAACTCCTGAAGCCCGGCCCTGGTCCAGACTTGGTTGGTGCTGGCCTGGTCAACCAGGCTGTTGTTGCTGCTACTGGCCCACATATCCATCATAGTCTGGTTGCTTTGGCAATTGAAGATTCTCACATTTGCACCGGCAGTGTTTCTGATATCTTCTGGTAAGACGCTAAATATCCTGGGAGGACGGATGTTGATACTGCATACGTTCTCTTACCGTGCCCATAGCGCCCCTCATTTTTATCTCGCTTTAGCATCTTGTTATGGTGGCATCCAGATTTGAGACTATGCTTCTGTAATTTTTGTTTTGTTTTCGGTACCCCTCAGAGGATGAACAAGGGGTACTTATTTATTTGTGGATGCAGGGGTCGATTACAAATACAAATATTTTATTTCTTCGCAATTTTACATAGAAGTTTACATAGAAGTGCAAGGAGAGCCACTGACATGCCATGGCACTGGAGAAATTGATTGAGTTTGATTTGTTTAAATATTGTTCAGATTACAATATGATGATATTACATTGTTCAAATTACATTATGGTGATACTACATTGTAACAAGTGTTTAGTAGGATGGTAATTAATAGTAAAATTTGAAATTATCTTAAGGAGAATAACATTGAGCATTTTTGAAAGTAATTTACAGAATGCGTATTTAGTTTAGGGTGAGTAGGTGGTAATATAATAGTAATATAATAGTAAAAATGGAAATTATCTTATAGGAAAATAACATTGAGTATTTTTTGAGTATGAGTATTTAGTTAACGGTGAGTAGGTGGTTTTTGAGAAGAGTCTTAAAATGATTTTCAGACAAGGTTATTTTAGTATTTACTGGTAATGAATTCCAGATTCTGGGGTCCTTTATATGCATAGAATTTTTACATAGGTTGATATGGACTCGGGGTATATCAAAAAGTGATCTGTGTCTTGTGTTTTGGTCATGGGTCCTATTAAAATTGGTGATGAGAATTTTGAGCGGAGGGTTTATATTAGAGTGTAGAGTTCTATATATGTAGTAGGCACAAGAATAAGTGTGAATGTTCTTTATGGTGAGTAGTTTTAGGCTTTTGAATATTGGCGGAGTATGCTGCCTTTTGCTGGGTTATGAGTGGTCTAAGGTGATTTACTGTTGTTGATCCCCATGCACAGATTCCATAGGTGAGATGATTGTAGATGAGTGAATGATATAGTGCAAGGAGAGCTGATTGCGGCACATAGTAGCGTATCTTAGATAATATGCCTACTGTCTTTGAGATTTTCTTGGAAATTTGTTGTATGTGTGTTTGGAATTTTAGGCTACTGTCAAGGTGGATTCCTAGGAATTTTCCCTCTGTGAGTCTTGTGATGGGTGAACCATTGAGCGTTATGTTAAGTGGAACATTTGTAACTCTGTTTCCAAACTGTATGAAGTAGGTCTTGTCAGTATTTAGAGTAAGCTTATTAGTCGTTGTCCATGTTGATATTTTCTGTAATTCGGCATTGACGGTGTTGGCCAGTACGACTGGATTTGGGTGAGAGAAGACATACGTTGTGTCATCTGCAAATAATATGGGTTTGAGTAGTTGTGATGCATTCGGTAGGTCATTGATGTAAATGAGGAATAGGAGTGGACCCAGGACACTTCCTTGAGAGACTCCGACTGTAATTTGTTGTGTGGAAGAGTTCGCTCCATTTGTGTACACGTATTGGCTTCTGTTGCTAAGGTATGACTTTAGGTAGTTGAGTGAGTGACCTCTTATACCATAGTGTGCTATTTTTTTGAGCAGTAAATCATGGTCGACTGTATCAAAAGCTTTGCGTAGATCAATGAAGATTTCCAGTGGGACTTCTTTCTTTTCAAGTGCGGTGTATATTAACTCTAGCATGTGTATAATAGCATCATTTGTGCTCTTGTTGGTCCTGAATCCAAACTGACAGGGGTTGAGTACGTTGTGTGAGACGAGGTAGGAATAGATCTGTCTATGAATTAATTTTTCGAAGTTTTTAGAAAGTAGTGGTAAATTAGATATTGGTCTATAATTATTCAAGTCTGTTTGATCACCTCCTTTGTGGATTGGGGTGACCCTTGCTGTTTTAAGAATTGCTGGGAAGATAGAGGTTTCAATGGATTTATTGAAGAGTGTTGCAATAATTGGTGACAGTACCTGTGAAGCTTTTTTGTACATAAAAGGTGGTAAGCTGTTTATGTCTCCTGTCTTGTTTTTAAGGGTGTTGATTATGAGCGAGACTTCTATTGGGTTGGTAGGAGCTAGGAGTAGTGAATCCGGGTAGGTGTTGGTAAGGTAGTCTGTTGGACGGGTGTTCGAGCTTGGGATTTTACTCGGTAGATTCTTTCCTATGGTGGAGAAGAAAACATTAAGTCTGTTTGCTGTCTCAGTTGGTGAGAGTAGGGGTTCATCTGTTTTGGATAATTTGATAGTATTTTTTTTGGATATCTTTTTATTTCCTAGAATTGCAGATAGGGTCGCTACTAGGTGTGCAATAAACTGTGCAAAAACTATGGTTGGATGTTTGGAGAATACAAATAATGTTCAGTGTAAGGCAGTATGTGTGTGTCAACCCTGACAGGGTGGGCCCGGTGGCCTGGTGGCTAAAGTTCGATTCCCGGCGGGGTGGAAACATTTCGACGTGTTTCCATACACCTGTTGTCATGTTCACCTAGCAGCAAATAGGTACGTGGGTGTTAGTTGACTGGTGTGGGTCGCATCCTGGGGGACAAGATTTGAGGACCCCAATGGAAATAAGACAGACAGTCCTCGATGACGCACTGACTTTCTTGGGTTATCCTGGGTGGCTAACCCTCCGGGGTTAAAAATCCGAAGAAATCTTATTTTAGAAGAGGGTCACACTGCCCTCGGCTAGGCTACCTTTGTTGTTTTCGTCTCTCAGTCTGCAGGAAAGAAACTATGTAGAAACTTTAACTGGATCTAAATATCGCTGTGTAAAAATATAGGCTAATGTGGAGATCGTGACCTTGTGATGAATCACGTCTTATTTTCTATTATATAAATGCTGTCTGTACTCCGGCACGAATTATTTATTGTTTAAATTATTGTTTTGGAAGATATTAGCAAAAATATTTAATTTATTTTAGGAAGTGCAGCACATCAGTGCTAATCAACAGTTAATACTGATGCCCCTGGCCAATCACAGTGAACGTAAACAAAAACGAATCGAATGCAAACGAGGGTACACTCGTTCCACATCTACCGCTGGCGGAGTAAGGTAAAATTATGTTAGGCTACATGTTTAGAATAAATATTCTATCTAAAGCATACCTGGAGGTCGTTTCGGGGGTCAACGCCCCCGCAACTCGGTCTTCGACCAGGCCTCTCAATGAAAAGGCTTGATCAACCAGGCTATTACTGCTAGCCGCATGCAATCCAATGTACGGGCCGGCTGACTGAGCACTGACTTTAAGTATCTGTCAAGTTCCCTTTTCAAGACATCCAGGGATCTATTAGTAATTCCCCTTATGTATAATGGGAGGCTGTTGAACGGTCTTGGGCCCCGGACACTTATTGTTTACTTTTAGTATACTCATGGCACCCCAGATTTTCAATGGAATATGTTGCACTGTCTGTTTAGTCTTTTGCTTTCATATGGAGTAATTTATGTGTGCAGAGTTGGGACCAGTTCTAGGATCTTCCAGGTGTAGATTATGATGTATCTTTCCCGCCTGTATTCCAAGGAGTACAGGTCAAGGTACTTCAAACGTTCCCGGTAATTAATGTGCTTGACTGAACAAATATGTGCAGTGAAGGTTCTCTGTACGTTCTCTAGGTCTGCAATTTCACCTGCTTTGAATGGGGCTGATAGTGTACTGTAGTGTTCCAGCCTAGAGAGAACAGTTGACTTAAAGAGGATCATCATTGGGTTGGCATCCCTTGTTTTGAAAGTTCTCATTATCCATCCTATTATTTTCTTCGCTGATGTGTTATGACACTGTTGTAATCCTTGAAGGTGGGATCCTCTGACATTATCACTCCCAAGTCCTTCACTTTAGTTTTTCGCTCTGTTGTGTGGTTAAAAAGTGAATGCCAGGTTAACGCTCCTCTACAGACAAGCACAGTGTCTACCTACCTATGTCTAGCTCTCATACAATGTCATGTAGATTATTCTTGCTCTTCTTGGTACTCTGCCTTAACAAAAAAAACTGAAAGATAGATTACAAATCATCAAGAACAAAATGTTGAAGACAGAGTAAAACAACTGAAGTTAAATCACGTTTATAAAATTGCTCACAAGCAGTGTCCAGAATATCTTGATGCCAAGTTTGTCAAGGCAATTATAGTACTCGGGGAAGGGAACACAACTTATAATTACCCACAGTAGGTGGTGAATCTTCAAACACCTTTTATTGTATAACAATAAAGGAGTGGAACGGACTGCCTGCACATGTCAAAGCCTGTCATAGCATGAACCAGTTCATGAAGAGAGCTGAAAAGGTACCTAATGAATGAAGATGGAAAAATAAACACATAAGCGGTATAATGTGATCCTTTATTGACAACGTTTCGCCCACGCAGTGGGCTTTATCGAGTCACAAACAGATCTACCTGGATAAAAGATACATGAGTATTTATAGGTAGATCTGTTTGTGACTCGATAAAGCCCACTGCGTGGGCGAAACGTTGTCAATAAAGGATCACATTATACTGCTTATGTGTTTATTTTTCCATCTTCATTCACTGTGTCGGTATTTTATATCATTTATTTCCACAATGAATGAAGCTACAGAAAGGGAGGAGAGTAATTTTATGTACAGTTAACATACATGGGCAGGTGTCCCGTAGCTCGATTGCCAGCGCACCCAGTTCACACACTGACGTCAGGGGCTCGATCCCCGGTACGGCTGGAAAATATTAGAACATTAGACACCTGCTGTCCGTGTTCACCCATCAGTAAAACGGGTACCTGGGTGTTAGTCGACTAGTGTGAGTCGCATCCTGCGGACAAAATAAGTCACTCTGACTTTTTTGGGTTATCCTAGGTTCTCTACACATATGCTGCTATGTATGATAATCTATGTAACTGTATTTGTGTATACCTGAATAAACTTACTTACTTACCTTTCTCATAGTGCATATAATAGTAATTAACTGATTAAGAATCCTACTTATGTGAAGATCATTTAATCAGTTTGAAGTATTAATGTAGACTTTTAAAATTGGACTGGTGTTCATTTGGCTGCCTCTCTTTTTATACATATAAAAAACATCCTGCTAAATAATTTGTCTAATTTTTAAGAAGTCTTTAAGAATTAATTTACCCGAAATGTATTGCAATGTAGTGGCTTTCTTGTGTGCCTAACAATATTATTATTATTCTTAAAAAGTACATTATCTGTGTACTGCATGAAAGATAGAAAAAAAATTAATTGAATTTACTGCCACTAATCTGTGTTATCTCACACTGGGAGGAGTGGCACTACGGCTAAAAATTGTGGCCCTTAACCTCAACAACAACAATAGTTCCTAAGCTTCGTGGAAGACTAGTAAGTAGACTTCTGCGCCAGCCTTCGTCATGTGTGGACGTCTCTCTCTCGCCTGAGTATCAGTGACAAATTTTCCCCGTTCTCTCTGGGACGCTTGTCCTCATCTATTTTGCCCGCCGGGCACTACAGGAGGGGCACCTGTTCATCGGCTTACTTTTAGCCAGCTCCATTATTTCCGCTCTGCGGATAATTGTTTCACGGTCTTTGTTGGGAAGCCGGTTACTGTACTCAGGTGGGGTGTGGGGGGTCCCGCTTTGCTGGGGATTGGCAAGGGGAGACACCGGACCTATAATAATAATAATAATAATAATTTTTATTTCAATGCATGTTACAAGTGTACAATGTTATTGGTAGTTACAATTATAAAACAATTATAAAACTGTAATGCAAGGAGAGCCACTGGCATGCCATGGCATTAGGGGCAGTTTATTCTAGAGACTTATTCACTAAGTACTTAATGCTAAAGAAATTGATTGAGTTTATTCTAGTTCTGTATTATTTAAATTATTAAATGGTTATACATACTATTAAAAGACAATACAAGAGAAATTGGTTGAGTTTAATCTAGTTGTAGAATTTATTTCAAATTACAGTATGTTGATGCTATACTAGTATAATAACAATACTAGAAATAGTTTTTAGAGATTCATCTAGGTATATATTTTATTTCAAATTAAGAAAATGATGATACTATAAGATTTTAAATGACAATATGATGATATGAAATTGCAACAAGTGTTAAGGAGGATGAACATATCAAATTGAGATCTTCTTAAGTAAAATAATATTGGGTTTGGAAGTTTGTTACAGTATGAGTATTTAGTATAGGGTGAGTAGGTGATTTTTGAGAAGAGTCTTGAATTGATTTTCCGACAAGGTTAACTTGATATTTACTGGTAATGAATTCCAGATTTTGGGGCCCTTTATGTGCATAGAATTTTTACATTGGTTAGTATGGACTCGGGGTATGTCAAATAGTGATCTGTGTCTTGTGTCATGTTCGTGGGACCTATTAAAGTTGTTGAGGAGAATTCTGAGCGCAGGGTTGATATTAGCATGTAGAGTTTTATGTATGTAGAAGGCACATGAATAGGTATGAATATTTTTTATGGTGAATAGTTTTAAGGTTCTGAATATAGGTGGAGTATGCTGTCTAGAGTGGAATTTGTTATCATCCTGACTGCAGCCTTTTGCTGGGTTATGAGTGGTCTAAGGTGATTTAATGTTGTTGAGCCCCATGCACAGATTCCATAGGTGAGATAAGGGTAGATAAGAGAATGATATAGTGCAATGAGAGCTGGTTGAGGCACATAATAGCGTATCTTAGATAATATACCTACTGTCCTTGAAATTTTCTTGGAAATTTGTTGTATGTGTGTTTGGAATTTAAGACTACTGTCAAGGTGGATTCCTAGGAATTTTCCTCTGTGAGCCTTGTGATGGGTGAACCATTTAGCGTTATGTTAAGTGGAACATTTGTAGCTTTGTTTCCAAACTGAATGTAGTAGGTCTTGTCCGTATTGAGAGTAAGCTTATTTGTCATCATCCATGTTGATATTTTCTGTAATTCGGCATTAACTGTGTTGGCTAGTACGACTGGATTTGGGTGAGAGAAGACATATGTTGTGTCATCTGCAAACAAAATGGGTTTGAGTAGTTGTGATGCATTCGGTAGGTCATTTATGTAAATGAGGAATAGGAGTGGCCCCAGGACACTACCTTGAGGGACACCGACTGTAATTTGTTGTGTGGAAGAGTTCTCTCCATTTGTGTTCACGTACTGACTTCTGTTGCTAAGGTACGACTTTAGGTAGTTGAGGGGGTGCCCCCTAATCGGAAACTTTCAAGTTTCTATCTATTTACAAAGGAACTTTTATTCCTTTTCTTTCATCGCCCAGCCTTGGTCAACAAATCTTCCAAGAGAACATGTAGGCCAGGATGAATTACAACAATTGGATATACTGAATATTGAAGACAGAGTAAAACAACTTAAATTGAATCAAGTTTATAAAATTGCTCACAGTGTCCAGAATATCTTGCTGCCAATTTTGTCGAGGCTGAGAACCAAAG
This sequence comes from Cherax destructor, assembly GCA_009830355.1. NCBI lineage: Eukaryota > Metazoa > Arthropoda > Malacostraca > Decapoda > Parastacidae > Cherax > Cherax destructor. The sequence continues at coordinate 109,093 of WNWK01000655.1, read as the reverse complement.
CAGTCATAGTACTAGGGGGAGAGAGCACAACTTTGTAGTACCCACAGTCAGTGGCCAGGCTTCAAACACCTTTTATTGTACAGCAATAAAGGAATGGAACAGAATGCCTGCACATGTCAAAGCCAGTCACAGCATGAGCCAGTTCAAGAAGAGAACCAAAAAGTACCTAATGAATGTAGCGACAGAAAGGGAGGAGAATGATTTTTATTTTTTTTAGTTACCATACATGTACATGTAAATAACTTTTTACCTTATTCCTTTTAATTATAATAACTAGTATCTACTACAGTGTATAATATTAAGGTATTAAATGGACCCCAATGGAAATAAGTCACTGTCTGACTTTTTTGGGTTATCCTAGGTTCTCTACACATATGCTGCTATGTATGATAATCTATGTAACTATTTGTGTATACCTGAATAAACTTACTTACCATCGGGTAGTCGGGCTCGATACGGCGTAAGCTGTCAGTGGCCCTGATAAACCCAACAAAGAAAGAAGAAAGACTAGTAAGTAATAATAATAATATAATCATTATTTCTACAAGTACGTGTACAAGGTATACAGACCATAGCTGACATCAATGACATACTACTGTATAGAAAGTCCCTTGTTATGCTGAGCAATGGACCCCAATGGAAATAAGTCACTCAGTCTGACTTTTTTGGGTTATCCTGGGTTCTCTACACATGCTGCTATGTATGTATGATAATCTATGTAACTGTATTTGTGTATACCTGAATAAACTTACTTATTTCGGACAAATTAGGTCAATTTTGTCCCCAGGATGCGACCCACACAAGTCCACTAACACCCAGGTACCTATTTTACTGATGGGTGAACATGGACACCAATGGAAATAGGTCACTCTGTCTGACTTTTTTGGGTTATCCTAGGTTCTCTACACATATGCTGCTATGTATGATAATGTATGTAAATGTATTTGTGTATACCTGAATAAACTTACTGACAACAGGTGTCTTATGGAAACACGTCCTGATGTTTTCCAGCCATACAGGGGATCGAATCACGGACCCTAACATGCGAGCTGAGTGCGCTAGCGATCGAGCAACGGGACACCAACGCCCCCGCTGCCCGGTCTGTGACCAGGCCTCATGGTGGATCAGGGCCTGATCAACCAGGCTGTTACTGCTGGCCACGTGTGATCCAACATACGAACCACAGCCCAGCTGGTCAGGTACTGACTTTAGGTGCCTGTCCAGTGCTTGAAGACAGCCAGGGGTCTATTGGTAATCCCCCTGATGTATGCTGGGAGGCAGTTGAACAGTCTTGGGCACCTGACACTTATTGTGTTGTCTCTTATCATACTAGTGGCACCCCTGCTTTTCATTGGGGGGATGTTGCACCGTCTACCGAGGCTTTTGCTTTCGTAGGTAGTGATTTTCGTGTGCAAGTTTGGTACTAGTCCCTCTAGGATTTTCCAGGTGTATATAATCATGTATCTCCCTCCTGCATTCTAGGGAGTACAGGTTTAGAAACTTCAAGCGTTCCCAGTACTTTAGGTGGTTTATCACAGTTATGCGTGCCGTGAAGGTTCTCTGTACATTTATGCAAACTCACTGTTGCCTGTCGGTTGGTTATTCCTCAACCCAGTAGATAATATCTCCTCCTATACCATGTGCTATGTGGAACTTTATCAAAGACCTTACCAATTACCATATTTCTTATCATGGTCTACCGCTTTGAATATCTTAGTGAAAAAAGTTAGTAAATTCACAAGGCAAGAATGCCCCCTCAGTAAAGTTGTACATTCCTTCATAAATGTTACTTTGCTCACAATCCGGCAGCACGTCAAGCCATGAAATTAGTTACTTTTATGAATTTTAAATTTGTGAAGACTACTAGGAACCTAACCCTCATTAATTTGGGGGTTCAACTTTTAAAACAATTTGGTTATAATTGGTGATTTAACCCAGAAACCCACACTAAGAATATATTGTAATTTTTGCCACTACTGTATTTGCAAATACAGCAGTGACAAGGGGTATATGATACCTTGATAATGAATGGTATAACACTGTAATAATATACATGTACTACTGAACTTATACTGGCCAAAAATAATTAGTTGTGCAATATTTTACACATACATACAGTGGTACCCCGAGTTTTGAACGCCTCAAAACTCGACCTGTTATTTAAGTTTATTATTGTAAGTGCTTTTGTAAGTGTATTTTTGGGGGTCTGAAATGGACTAATCTAATTTACATTATTCTTATGGGAAAAAATTCGCTTGGTAACAGCACTTGAACAGCATTCTGGTACGAAGAAAGTTTGAAACTTGGGGTACCACTGTATATATAGATGAAAGATTATATACAGTCATACCTCACTTTATGTCATTTCAGCTTACTTCAAATTCACCTTTACGCCACTTTTCTAGAGTAAATTTCAGCTCAGCGAACGTTATTACGTCAAACTTTACATCACTCAGCAATGTCACCTACATCATAATTTTTTTAATTGTGTTCATTATTCTTTAAAAAACATGACTAAAATGTGTTTTTAGTGTTCTTTAAGGTTTAGCAATAGTTATATTATTTCACGAGTTATTTATGCTAGTTTTACAGTGTTTGTCGTCATTTTAAGGCGGGTGGAAACATTTCGACGTGTTTCCTTACACCTGTTGTCATGTTCACCTAGCAGCAAATAGGTACCTGGGGTGTTAGTCGACTGGTGTGGGTCGCATCCTGGGGGACAAGATTGAGGACCCCAATGGAAATAAGACAGACAGTTCTCGATGACGCACTGACTTTCTTGGGTTATCCTGGGTAGCTAACCCTCTGGGGTTAAAAATCCGAAGAAATCTTATCTTATGTCCAGTTTACGTCAAAAATTGGGTTAGTCACAGCTTTTGCAACCAATTAATGATGTAGGGCAGTGTATGACTATACAGTGGTCCCTCGGTTTTCGTGCATCTCTAAACTCGAACATTTATGTAAGTGTATTTTCGTAAGTGCTGTTGCAAGTGTATTTTTGGGGGTCTGAAATAGACTAATCTACGTGACATTAGTTCTTAAGGACGTAAATTCATTCGGTAATGGCACTTGAGCAGCATTCTGGAACGAATTTTCGGCGAAAACCGAGGGACCACTGTAATGAATATAGTTTTATAGACTATAGTATAAAATAATTAATTAACATTTTCAACTCATTCCACACTTATAATTATAGCCATTTTGAACAGACAAAACAAGTAAGCTAACAAATAGGGAGCATGATCTAATAAAAAGAATTTGCATAGTCTAAAAATTTCCTAAAATGAAAACCTTATGATTTATTCCAGCACTTGTAATTACTAGAAAATGGGAGAAACAACAATCCTACAATTTGCTCCCTTCAGCTCAGCCGTTGATGCCGGTTTCTGGCATAAGTTTACTCAGCTCAAGGTATGTGGTATTCATTATATTTGCTTTATAAGTTAAATAACTACTGTGAATATTATTAGTGTTATTTCATTATTGGAGCATTTTGATCATTAGCACCAGTGTTACTTTAAATGACTACATAACAACTATGTATTTTAATTTGTCCCCTTGCTGGTATTCGGCTTCACAGCTTAAACAGTATTGTATAATTTAACTTAACATATATTCCTGTACTACAGTTTTTATTACTAAACATTAATTGCACTGCCACTCAAGACACATTGAGACCCAAAGCTTTCTAGATTTTATAAATTTATTAATAAACACACACGCATGCACTCTCTCACGTTCATGGGTGTTTGTATACAGTATAGCACAAAAAAAAAGAGAAAAATCCTTGGATTGAACCCTTGGTATGAAGCTTTTACATGGGTATCTTGCTTACTACATGAATTATGATCCTCTGAGACCATTCCATGATAATAAATTGATAATTGATAGAAATATTGTATAAGTTCACAAGTTGCATTTAATGTACACCCCATGGATGTAAACAATGTGTATTGGGTTAGTACCACACTGAGTAGTATTGTGGCCTTTACAGTTGTTAGACCAAAGTGCGTTTTGGCCCTCTCTAGTTTCTTTTTTACAGGTTTATCTCACAGGGAAAATTAATCTTACTCTCACTTTTAAAATAGATGAGAGATGTTCTGTTTGAGAGGAAAATGTGAATAGTTATAAGAGGAACAATGTCCTTGTGAGAGATGTCACAGTTAAGGTGCTACATGGATCTATATTAGCTCCCAATAATATTTTTAATTTATATACAGTGGTACCTGGAGTTTACCTGGAGAGAGTTCTGGGGGTCAATGCCCCCGCGGCCCGGTCTGTGACCAGGCCTCATGGTGGATCAGGGCCTGATAAACTAGGCTGTTACTGCTGGCCGCATGCAGTCCAACGTATGAACCACAGCCTGGCTGGTCAGGTACCGACTTTAAGTGCCTGTCCAGTGCCTGCTTGAAGACAGCCAGGGGTCTATTTGTGATCCCCCTTTTGTATGCTGGGAGGCAGTTGAACAGACTTGGCCCCCTGACACTTATTGTGTTGTCTCTCAACGTGCTAGTGGCACCCCTGCTTTTCATTGGGGAAATGTTGCATCGTCTGCCGAGTCTTTTGCTTTCAAAGGGAGTGGCTCTCGTGTGCAAGTTTGGTACTAATCCCTCTAGGATTTTACAAGTGTATATAATAATGTATCTCTCCTGCCTGCGTTCTAGGGAGTACAGGTTTAGGAATTTCAAGCGTTCCCAGTAATTGAGGTGGTTTATCGCAGTTATGCGTGCCGTGAAGGTTCTCTGCACATTTTCTAGGTCAGTAATTTCACCTGCCTTGATGGAGTTCCGTTCCTAAGACCACGTTAGTAAATGAATTTGTCGTTAAGTAAGGAGCATACTGTCATGGTAGTGGGTTTGTGTCAACTATCTTTGATATTGTTTTAATGTCACCTTTGCACCATTTATAACATTTCTGATATAATTTTAAGTGTTTATGCAATAGTGTACTGTGTATTCTAATACAGTGGTCCCTCGATTAACGATCTTAATCCGTTCCAGGAGCTAGGTCTTAACACGAATTGCTCGTAATTTGAAACCTTATTTCCCATAAGAAATAATGTAAATACAATTAATCCGTTCCACCCAAAAATATTAACAAAAAATACATTTTAATTATAGTTCTACATACACAAAACAACATTATTAACACTATAAATACTACTACTAATACTAAATAATAAAAAACAGATTAATACATAACATTTACTTAGCTTTATTGAAGAGAGTTGCAGGCATCTGGAAGATAGGGAGGACGACAGGGGGAGGGTGTTAGTGTTTGGAAGGGATATCCCCCTCCATAAAGACTTCAGGTAACAAGTTCTTATCTGGGTTACTTCCCTTCTTTTTCTTTTAATGCCACTAGGACCAGTTTGAGAGTCACTGGATCCCTGCCTTGAGAAATAACTGTCCAGAGTCCTCTGTTTCTGGCGACTCTTCAACATTTTTCTGAAGTGGGGCAAGATTCTATCACTGAACATGTTGCAGATGTGGTTTGCTTCAGCTTGCTCAGGGTGGTGTTTTTCAACAAATGTCTGCACATCAGCCAATTTGGAAAAAATTTCCTTAATCTCTGAAGAAGTTACTACCTCAACCTGTCCAGCCTCCTCCACCAACTCTTCCACATCCTCACCACTCAACTCCAACCCCAGGCTGTTCCCTAATGCCACAATAGAGTCCACAACAGGCACAGGGTCAACCTCAAATCCTTCAAAATCCCTCTTTTCAACACAATCCGGCCACAGTGGTCTCCAAGCAGAGTTCAAAGTCCTGGAAGTCACTCCCTCCCAAGCCTTACCTATAAGGCCTATGCCATGCACGATATTGAAGTGATCTTTCCAGAACTCTTTTAGGGTCAATGCAGAGGCTGAGGTTACATCAAAGCACCTTTGAAACATTGCTTTGGTGTACAGTTTCTTGAAGTTTGCAATGACCTGCTGGTCCATGGGCTGGATGAGAGGAGTGGTGTTAGGAGGCAAGAACTTCACTGTGATGAAACTGAACTCATCAGACAGTCTCCCAAGTTGTGAGGATGAGCAGGACCATTGTCCAGTATACCTGAAGGCACTTGAGTGGCAATTTCTTTTCCAGGAGGTATTTCTTCACACTAGGGCCAAACACTCCAGTCAACCATTCCATGAAAAAGTCCTTAGTGACCCATGCATTAGTGTTAGCCTTCCAATACACACAAATTATTCCTGTTAACATTGTGTTTCTTGAAGACTCTGGGGTGGGTTTGTTTGCAATCGTGTCATTATGATTTCGTGAGTCATGTTGACAGCTTTACCTGGAGAGAATTCCAGGGGTCAACGCCCCTGCGGCCCAGTCTGTGAGGGGGACTTGAGCTAGAGTTCGTCACGGCCATGCTAGCTGGAGATTCGTCTGTAAAAACTTGCATTTGTGGACACAGTGGTGCCTATGCTAACCTTCCTATGGTGTAGAAATATACCTAGTTGGATGAATCTTATTGAAGCTAGCTGGCCCAGTGGCTTAAACGACGGTCTGGAGTTTTGAGACTCCTTGACTGAGGGTTCGAACCCCATCCGTGGTATGGTTTGTTTGCAATCGTGTCATTACGATTTCATGAGTCAAAACAGGCCTGTTTCATCACAATTAAACACTTGTTGGGGGAGGAATTCTTCAGCCTCTACGAACCCCTTAAATTCACTCACAAACTTTTCAGCTACACGTTTGTCTGAGCTGGCTGCCTCACCATGTCTCACAACACTGTGTATGCCACTACATTTCTTAAACCTCTCAAACCAGCCTTTGCTGGCTTTAAAATCACTCTCCTCAGCACTGGTTCCAGGCATTGTCTTGACAAGATCTGCGTGCAACTTCCTTGCCTTTTCACAAATTATCGCCGTGGAAATACTATCACCCGCTAACTGTTTTTCATTGATCCACAACACCAACAACTTCTCAACCTCATCTACTGCTTTCGATCTATTTTTCGTTAACATATCAACCCCTTTTGCAACATTAGCTTCCTTGATTTCATTTCTCTTTGCCAGGATAGTGGCAATAGTAGATGTGCTTTTCTTGTACATCCTGGCAAGCTCACTCACACGTATACCACTCTCATATTTTTCAACTATATTTCCTTCTTTAGTTCGATGGTATTTCTCACTCTCTTTACCACAGGAGTGCCACTAGGAAGCTTCTTTGGACCCATGGTGACTTATTTCACAGTGACAATCATTGAACCACCAATAACACAACAAAAGTATTGTGAATGTTTGAAAGAGCGCGCTGAGTAATGTTCTCTCAAGTGTAAACAACGCTAGACTGGCGTCCTGTCCGCCTGTCCGCCAGTCTGTCCACCTCGCAAGCACGGGGAAGGCGGACAGGTCTGGTACGGATCGCTACACGAGGGAATGCTCGCTACATGAGGGAAATATTTAGCGAAAAAAGCGCTCGTTACATGATTTGCTTGTTATATGGAATCATCGTTAGTCGAGGGACCACTGTACACAGAATTGAGGAAATCAGCTCTAATATTACATTATTTAGGTACGTATACATATTGGTCAGAGAGCCCGTCGTAAGTCCGAGTCGTCAGTAAACGAGTACATACATCGCTGAGGAGAGCTGTACAATGAAGAATTATAGGCTTTGCATTAATTTTTGAAAATGATAGTTTTTGAGTGTTATGAGTTAATAATACTGTAGTAGTAGTCAGACATAAACACATACAGTGGTACCCCGAGTTTCAAACTTTCTTCTTTCCAGAAGGCTGTTCAAGTGCCGTTACCGAACGAATTTGTTCCCATAAGGAATAATGTAAATTAGATTAGTCCATTTCAGACCCCCAAAAATACACTTACAAAAGCACTTACAATAATAATCTTACATAATTGGTCGAGTTGGGAGCAGTTCGAAACTCGGAGTACCACTGTAGTAGTAAATACAGTGGTACCTCGACTTACGATGGTCCCCAAACACACCCTTTTATGTAAGTTTATTTTTTTAAATGCTTTTGTAAGTGTAATTTTGGGGGTCTAAACGGACTAGTCTATTTTACATCATTTCTTAAGGAGATAAATTCGTTTGGTAATGGCACTTGAACAGCATTCTGGAATGAAAAAATATCGTAAGTCGAGGTACCACTGTATATTGTATGATATATCCTGTTGGAGATAGAAAGTTCAGTGTTTATTGAAATTTTCCAGGGCCAGACTCTCTCTGTAAGGCTGCCTGTCCAGTCACTGGCCAGACTCAATGATGATTAACCTGACATGACTGAGTGACTGAAGAGAAACAGTAGGAAAGTTTGTTTCATAATGTATAAGAATAAATGTAGTTATAGTAAATAAAAACAGGAGATATAGTAATTTATATTTACTGTAAATGTTTACTTGGATTCAGTGGAATTTAAAATATAAGGTTCTAAAATGTAGACTTTTGTAATGCTAATAAGGTTTTGAATGTAACTTTGCAAGAAGAAATGTTGTATGATTTTTTCTCTTTTCTGTATACCTTTATTTGTGTTGTATTTCTAGCAAAATGTAGTTAGTTGATATATTACTACTACAGTGGACCCCCGGATTTCATCATTAATTTGTTCCAGAATGCTGTTCGAGTGCCGTTACTGAACGAATTTGTTCCCATAAGGACGAATGTAAATTAGATTACGTAGTCCGTTTCAGACTCCCAAAAATACGCTTACAAAAGCACTTACAAAAATACACTTACATAATTGTTCGAGTTGGGAGCTGTACGAAATCCGGGGATCCACTGTATATTCATCATTCTGATTTTATTTGCTTTTGTCCTATTTTAGTTTAATCTGCCTTCTCTGTTACAGCTGGATGTTTTTCATCTGAGTGAAGATGCTGTACCTATTACTGGGAGTTACGTAAACAGTGATGCTCCTGGCTTGCCATCACGTCTTAGTGTGGAATATAATGCACTTGACAGGTTTGTAGAAACTTTTCTTTAATCATAATTGAAATAAGATGGTGTAATGGCCTTGTCTCATTTGTCTTATGATTTGTTGTTAATTTGAATCACAAACATAAGAGAAATTTTATATAGGTACTGTACAATGTAAATGTTTTTATTGTATTTAAAAATGTCCAGCAATTAATTCCACCAATTCTGGTTCAAAAATCTGCTACCTCACTAACAAAAAGGTTAGTTGTTAGGTGAAAGGTCTGTCAGATTAATGAGGATTATAAAGGTCACAATACTGTACACTTAGGTGCTAACATCATATAGGAACTAAGCAGCTTTTTGATGATTAATAAATTACAGCAAAAGCAGTTCAGTTGTTGATTTTGAGTGGCCACTAACTTAGAGAAATGTTGCCAGCTTTATAATTTTTTGCCAGTTATTACAGTATGTATCATTTTACCAGTGTTTCCCTAATGGCTGTGCCTTTACAGTTTTTTAATTAATAAAGCCACTCCTCACTTAACGATGGAGGTCTGTTCCTAAGACCACGTCGGTAAACGAATTCGTCACTAAACTAGGAGCATACTGTAATAATGGTACTGGGTTTGTTTCAACCATCTTTGATATTGTTTTAATGTTATCTTTGCACCATTTATAACATTTTTAGTATATTTTTAAATGTTTATACAGTAGTGTATATTGTAATAAGCAGAATAGAGGAAATCAGCTCTAATATACATTATTTAGGTATGCATACTGGTCAGAGAGCCCGTCGTAATTCCGAGTCGTCGGTAAACGAGCACGTCGCTAAGTGAGGAGAGGCTGTATTTCTCTTTTATTTCAGAAACAGAGTACCATCTAAGTGGGCATGTTCTGCAGTGGGAACTCTCATTAACACCAATACAGTAGAGGAGTTCCGTAATCGAAGCAAACAAGAATTATTGAAGTCCTCGGCTACTGTTCTGTGGGATGCAATCATTTCTGGTAGTGCCTTGGAAAAACCTTCAGTTTTAGCATCTTTTTTAATGTTTACTTTTGCAGTAAGTAAATTTCAGAGCTTTAATATATTGTATATAAGCATGTTATTCATTAAGCTTTTACCAGTCGTTTGTTGTAGTGAGGAAAACAGCACTTAAAGACAATGTTATAGATAAAAAATAAAATTGTGTTATAGTATCACAATTACTTTAAAGCAATGAAGAAATATTTAACTCTCACTTAAATATTATATCTGACATGTAGCAAAAATAACTACTAAATGAAAAAACGAATTTTAGTGTAGTTTATTGATTACATTATCCTTTACAGGACCTAAAGAAATACCACTACTACTACTGGTTTGCCTTTCCTGCTTTTACATTACCAAAAACTATTCCCTTGGTGAAGCAACCACAGTGTGTTTCTCTTATACTAACAGATGAACAGGTTAGTCTATATCCTAATTATTAAGTAACCATTGTTTTCCTGTTACACTAACAGATAAATAAGCTACTCTGTACCATTATTAGTGAAATATAATTAGCTTTATGCAGATTGTTTTGTTTAAATATGAGGTAGATATAGTGGTGGCACCAGGGAGGGATCTCCTTGGGAGGGGAATTCATCTCTCAAAATTTCCCTAGACCCCCTAAGTCCCCAGATAAAAGTAGTAGTAATAATAATGCTTCTTCAAAACAAGTCTCCTAGCCTTCCTTCCAACTAGATAGCCACCCCAAATCCCCCACTGTATAGCAATTCTATCACCACCCCTGGCTAGGTAGATGTAGATGAGAAAATTTATACCGTTACGAGTGGCAAAGTAAAGAGCAGAATGGCTTTATTTTACCATTTATTATATAGCTACCTACAATGAACTTTTCAATATACAGTGGACCCCCGAGTAACGTAAAAACTTCATTCCAGAAGCCTGCTCAAGTGCCATTACCAAACGAATTTACTCCCTTAAGGAATAATGTCACGTAGGTTAGTCTATTTCAGACCCCCAAAAATACACTTCCACAAGCACTTACAATATTATACTTAGATAATTGTACGATTTCCGGGGTGTTCGTTACTCGGGGGTCCACTGTAGTTGCTTTTGTAGAACTCTGAAACCATTCATGGCTAGAGTTGAGTGTGTTATTATTGGGATAAGGGCTTTTGGAATTAGCAAAGCAAGTTCTGTAGAGATTTAGAGCATTTGTTGGGACAGTGGTATTAGCCATATACAATTAAAGTTAGGGAAGAAAACAATTTTTTGGCAAAAGAGTGTCTCTAATTACTTAAGTGGTTACACAGTGAACATGAGTAAAAAACAAATAATGTTGCCTGTAGGTAACTTATTAGCAAACAGTAATGATTTATGATACATGTATGAAACATGTAGAAGATACTATTTGATTGTGATGAGTACCAAAATTGTATTTGTAATATGAGTGTGTCAAAATATCGTTATTGGTATCATTGGGTATTGGCTAATTATGATGGTATGTATTGTTATATGCCTAAAATTGAGTATTAGTAGTGGCCTAAAATTGTGTATCAGTACCAGTATCAGCAAAAATTTCAGTATCATCCCATCCCTAATTTTGAATATTGGGTGAAATACTCAGATCATTCCAGTTTGCCTTAATCTTGTGTATGAGTGACAAACTTGGTTTATGTCACAAGAGGTTGACATGGCAAGCACAAATATTGGACATAGATTTAACTGAAAGATGAGTGTTAATGTTACAGTTTTATAACTGTAGTGTAAAGCACCCCTATGGCAAGACAGTGATGGAGTGAATGATGATGAAAGTTTTTCTTTTTCGGGCCACCCTGCCTTGGTGGGAATCGGCTGATGTGTTAATAAAATAAAAAATAAAATGTTAGAAGAGCCTGAAAAACCATAATTTGCAGGCAGATGTTATGATTTCTGGGCAGACAGCTTAGGAATGAGTGATGCTGTTTCCTCTTTTGGGTCAACCAATTTAGCAACATGGCCACTTTAATAAAGAAAATGTTATGCTTTGCTAGATTGTCCCATGTATGTAGCACTTTTATGATTATAATATTACTACAGTGGACCCTCGGTTTTCGTTGAAAATTCTTTCCAGAAAGCTGTTTGAGTGCCATTACCGAACGAATTTGTTCCCATAAGGACAAATGTAAATTATATTAGTCGTTTCAGACCCCAAAAATACACTTACAAAAGGACTTACGAAAATACACTTACATAATTGTTTGAGTTTGGAGGTGAATGAAAACCGAGGGTCCACTGTACAGGGAAAGTCATAACATTTTTATGAAATAATGCAGTACTGTATTTGTGCATCAGTTATGCATGATATAGGGGCTTATATAAGGTGTGTGCACTTACTGTCTCAGGGAAGGCTATGAAGTAGATGAAAAATAATTAAATCTTTTTTTTTTTTACATTAGGTCATTTTCTAACTGATTCCAACTTTGCAATAAATTCAGACTTCTGAAGAGACTCAGTCTCTGATTATTTGTGATTTTTAAAAGACATACTGTATGTTGAAAGTTTTGCATACCAAAAAAGGAGAAAGTTAAATTTGAACATGTTTCATGTGAACTTTCAGATTGCTTCACTTGTGTTGGCATGTGAAGGTGTTGGGACTGATGTGGATCGTGGCTTCTTCACACTCACTCAGTCTGGCAGTGAATTTGGCATCCATCCACTCAAGGACTACCCACAAATAAGGACTGCTGCCTCTGGGGTAAGGTTTTGGTAAAACATATCAAGACTGACATATATTAAAGGTCCTTATTACTGCTGTATTATTATTTGCTACAGTATGGGAAGTATGAAAAATGTAGTGACATGAGAATCTATGATTAGGCTTGAGAAAATAGCATTATCAGGTCAACTCGAGCTGTTACAATGTGGATGGAAGTCTTTAAAAATCCATAGTTGTAGAATGAGTGTGGAATCTATGCAAGCCTGAGTGTTAATTGCTAATGACAGTGATTCAGGATCACTTGATTCATTCACTTGTCAGTAAGACAAGTTAAAAGGAGATTTTATAAAAAGAAAAAGTGACAGTAGATCAGATCAGAGGTGATGTGGCATGAGAATGTAGACTGAATGCTTTGAACACTCATATAATGAGTGTGGCGTCTATACAGTACAAGCCTTCATGGTTACGCATTTGTAGCCACGGGACCAGAATCATGTTGCTGGTGTCCCGTCTTTGGTGTTTAATCTAAATATTTTTTTTAATTTTTCCAACTTTCCATGAAGCGTTTTACTATTAGTGTCCTGTGTATATATATAGTATGTACAGTAAAGGGTAGATGTTTTGTATGTTGAATAATTTTAAAGTTTTGAATAGTTGGGTTGTGTGTTGTTGGGAATCTGATTGAGTGAAAATCCTAATGGCAGATTTTTGTTAAGCTACGATGGGTTTTAGATAATTTGCTGTTGTAGATCCTCATAAACAAATACCATGTGAGGTAAGAATAGATTAGAGAGGTACTAGGGAGGTACTACAGCCCTGCCAAGTGAGTGTAAAACGGAAACCTGTAATTATTTTACATGATGGTATGATTGCTTGTGTCTTTTTTTCTATCTCATAAACATGCAAGATTTCAGGTATGTCTTGCTACTTCTACTCACGCTTAGGTCACACTACACATGCATGTACAAGCATATATATACACATCCCTCTGTGTTTTCTTCTATTTTCTTACTAGTTCTTGTTCTTGTTTATTTCTTCTTATCTCCATGGGAAAGTGGAACAGAATTCTTCCTCCATAAGTCATGCATGTTGTAAGAGGCAACTAACATGCTGGGAGCGAGGGGCTTGTAACCCCTTTTCCTGTATACATTTCTAAACTTAGAGAGAAATTTTTGTTTTTCTTTTTGGGCTACCCTGCCTCGGTGTGATACTGCCAGTTTATTGAAAGAAGATGTGCACTCCTAGCTACTTCTGCTATGTCAACCATTGTTTGTTGTTGTCTTTATATTTCTGCCTTGGTCTTCTGTTGTTAGATTGCAGGTTATATTTCACTGCAACTACTACTCAGGTCTCCCAGTCTTTACTAAGCCTGCCATGAAGTTGTTTGCCTCTTATTTCGCTATCCCTCTCACCTCTTCAATACTCCACTGCCACTCCTTTGCCTCCCCTGTGTTGTCTGTCTTTCCTTATCACTTGATATTCTTCTGGAAATATGGCAGCTGATATAATTTCAATCGACTTTGTCTCTGTGATGGCTAGTGTCTGGAGTTACCTCAGCTATTTGTTCTTTCAACTCATAACACTTATTTGATAATCCATTAGCATTTGTGTACCACACTCTGAGCTTACTTTCATTTACCATTTACTTTTTTGTGTTGTCTATTCTTTCTGCATGTTGCTAATCTGACAGGAATGGTGAAGGTAGGGCTGGGGGTGGCATGCACATCAGAACCATGGGTATCACACAATTTAGATAAAGAAAAAAATTGGATATCACATTGGAGAGAGGGAGTATGGAAGAAGTGAATGTTTTCAGATAGTATTTGGGAGTTGATTTGTCAGCTGATGAGTTTATGAAGGATGAGGTTAACCATAGAATTGATGAAGTAAAAAAGGTAAGTGGTGCATTGAGGTATCTGTGGAGACAAAAAAACGAAAGTACATACAGTGGACCCCCGGCTAACGAACACCCCGGAAATCGTACAATTATGTAAGTATAATATTGTAAGTGCTTGTAGAAGTACATATATTTTTGGGGGTCTGAAATAGACTAACCTACGTGACATTATTTCTTAAGGAAGTAAATTCGTTCGGTAATGGCACTTGAGCAGGCTTCTGGGATGAAGTTTTTTCGTTAGCCGGGGGTCCACTATATAGTGGTACCAACACTCTTATATGGGTGTGAAGCATGGGTTGCAAATGCTGCAGCGAGGAGGCGGCTGGAGGCAGTGGAGATGTCCTGTCTAAGGGCAATGTGTGGTGTAAATATTATGCAGAAAATTCGGAATGTGGAAATTAGGAGGTGTGGAGTTACTAAAAGTATTTGTCAGAGGGCTGAAGAGGGGTTGTTGAGGTGGTTTGGTCATTTAGAGAGAACGGATCAAAGTAGAATGACTTGGAGAGCGAATAAATCTATAGGGGAAGGAAGGCGGGGTAGGGGTCGTCCTCGAAAAGGTTGGAGGGAGGGGGTAAAGGAGGTTTTGTGGGCGAGGGGCTTGGACTTCCAGCAAGCATGTGTGAGCATGTTAGATAGGAGTGGATGGAGACGAATGATTTTTGGGACCTGACGAGCTGCTGGAGTGTGAACAGGGTAATATTTTGTGAAGGGATTCAGGGAAACCAGTTAATTGATTTAGTTGGACTTGAGTCCTGGAAATGGGAAGTACAATGCCTGCACTTTAAAGGAGGGGTCTGGGATAGTGACAGTTGGGAGGGACTTATTCTCAGCTTTCATATATGAGTGCCTCTGCAAAGACAATGATTATGTATGAGTGAGGTGAAAGTGTTGAATGATGAAAGTATTTTCTTTTTGGGGATTTTCTTTCTTTTTGGGTCACCCTGCCTCGGTGGGAGACAGCCGACTTGTTGAAAAAAAAAAAAAACTATAGTGAGAGTAAGAGGTGCATGGAATGCAAAGAGAATGGCATCAATGGAAAAGATAGATGTGAAAAGGAATAAGCTAAAAAAAAGGAAGCAGTGAAAGATATTGGCAACTATTTGGAGAAAGGTGGGCTAAAGTGAGCACAGGTAATGAGGACGAGGTCAGAAAGGTATGGGGTAGATTTATGAATGCAGTGCTAGAGTGATCATCAGAAGTTTGTGGGTATAGGAGGGTGGTTGCAGTTGGGAAGAAGAATAAGTGGCAGAATGATAAGGTGAAGAGGGTGGTATAACAGAAATGTTTGCATCCAAGAGGTTTCTGCACTGTAGAAATGATATATGGAAGGCAGAGTATATGGAGAGAAAAAGAGTGGTGAGGTAGTACTTCAGCCCTTGTATCTTGGGTCATTTTCTTATGATTTCTAGAAGTAACTGAAAAACCTTTCAGGCTAATGAATTAGACATATGTGCAACATCTGGGTAGCTTTACTCTATAAACATTTTACCATGCAGTGGGTTTATCAGTACAATACATGGACATAATGTGAAAACTAGAAATACTATATGTACAGTATATGGAAAACAGTGGAAGACAAGATAATCAGTACCTCAGTCTAGGAGCAGGTGATGAGCACCATAGGCTGGCATTTACACTGTGCCTCAACATATTGTGTAAGCTTTTCCTTGCTTCTACGAATGTCAAACACTGTTTGTTTTGCTATGCCATACTCCTCACACACCCTCCACTGAAATGCTATCCTCCAGCTTCCTTATTAATTCAAGTTTCTAAAGAGTAAAAAGTCACAATACTATGACTGTAACAATACACAAATAACCCACACTTAGGAGGCCATTAATTAGTCACACTAGTTAAGGGTCCAAGTCAGACCAAAACATCCTCAAAGGTTTCAGTCTCCTAAGTGTGGATTATTTGTGTATTTCAGTTTCTGCTTAACTGTTAGGGTTACATGCTTTTTTTTTTGCTTTTAAGGTCATTGTTAATAACACAACACAGTATATCAATAAAATTATTTAAAACAAAGTAAATCCAGGGGGAAATTGGAGATGAAATGACGGTGTGAACGTGCATGCAGACAATGACACATATGCAGGCAGTCATTGGCCAGCTGTCTAGAAACAATGAAAGTGGACACTCCCAGGAAGAACCTTGGACCTTATAAACTTGTGATTAAGCAGAATTGGTCCATTTTATTGAATTCACAACAGGACCGGATGGCCATTTAATATAGTGGATATGGTCCACTTCATGGTTATTTTAATCAGACACCCTATTAAACATACATGTTGAGCCTTTGTCCAGCCAGTTTTTTTGTCCATTTTTAACTGGGGGTCCCTTTTATTGGGCTTTTACTGTATAGTGAAGAACTAAAAATATCAATTTAGTGTATACTGTGTTTAAAATTGTGTGGTTTACATAAAAAATTTTGCCCAGGATTTTTACATTATGTGTTTTTATGATAGACAGACAGAGAAGTATACCTGGCCTTCTCTGATCCCTGCACCCTGCCGCAGAACCCTGGATGGCCTCTTCGCAACCTGCTCACTTTGGTAACCCTAAAATGGTAATTTTTAATAACAGTCTTATACACAGTAGTTAATAAACATTACACTGAAACTTCAAGCACATGTCATATTAAATGGTCAATTAAACCTAGAAAAAAGTCTTAGGAGAAAAATACTTAATGAATCACTGAAAGTAACGATCAACCCATGGCTGTGATGACTCATCTTGTACCAGAGCTGCCTTGTAGAAAGTCCATTTAGTAAGTTTCTGTAGTCTGCTTCATTCCCTTTCACTTACCCTTCCCAGGATGTTTGTTGCCTTCCCAGTTACTAGCAGTTTTTATTCTATTCTTATGCATTGTACCTTGCCTTATTATTCATTATCCTTCTTTGGCATCATTACTTTTTTGTTCCACTAAGCAGTTACTTTAATCCCATTTATTTTCCCTTCTTACATGACCTCTGCCTTTCTAGTTCTGTGCTCTTCAAGAAAGGCAGCTAGGGAATGAGTGGTGCTGAATCTTCTTTCTTTGGTCACCTTGCCTTGGTAAGAAATGGCTGAAGAATAGGAAACGTTTAGTAAATAAAAAAATAGTGCTTTAGTCATTTAGAGAGGACAGAACAGAATATTATGACTAAAGTGTATAAATATGTGGTAAAAGAAAGGAAGGAAGGAGGGGTAAGGGGTCTTCCTAGGAAGGGTTGGAGGGAGGAGGTAGAGTAGAGATTAGGTAGAAGGGGATTGTACATCTAGCAAGTTTGTGTGTGTTTGATAGATTGGAGTGAATGGAGACGAGGTAGTTTTTAGGACTTGACATATTGTTTCAGTGTGAGCAAGGTAACGTTTATAGCCATACCTGTATCCTGTAGGTGATTATTATTATTATTAAAAAATTCAAAGGCACAATACCGTAACTGGAACAATGCACAAATAACCCTCACATAGGAGAGAGAAGCTTATGACGATGTTTTGGGACAGGGATGTTAGTGAGAGGAAGAAAGAAGGAATTGGAGAAATAGTGGTAGAGGTAATGCTGATAGTGGAAGTAATAGTGGTAGTAGTAGTAGTAATGGAGTAATAAAAGTGGTAGAAGTAGAAGTGGAGTAAGTCTTAAGGACAAGAAAAGGAGCACTGCAGGAGAGCTAATTGACCACAAGGATGGGACCAAAAACATAGGGGAGGGGTGGGGGAACTGAAGGACAGAACACACCTAGGCAGAAGAAAGGAAGACAAAGAAAAATAAGAAAGGAGAAGAGGTAGGGAGAGAAGAAAAGATCAGGATAGGTCACTACTACTGCTGCTGCTGCTCCCATCACCACCTCATTCATGACCTTTTCTGTCTACCACTACTCCCCAGATTTTCTACCTCTACTACTACTACTACTACTACTACTTCCACTACCAGCATTACCTCTACCACTACTTCCCCACTTCTTTCTTCCTCTCTCTGTTCTGTTCCCTGTCCCCCTCTCCTATGTATAGGAGCTCCCTCACCGTCATATGTTAGTGTGACTTGTAAATGGTCTAAGTTGGTCCAAAACATTGCCATAAGCTGATTATTTGTGGATTATTATTATTATTATTAATGTTAAGAGCTACACCCATGTGAGTCATTCAGCCCAAGACGTAGTAGAGGCTAAATCTTCTGTCTGCTGAGCAAGAGGCAGACATACTTCCTATTTGTACTCACCCAGATGTTATCCTGTAGGTGAGAGGTGTAGTCCCTGCATTTTCAAGGAAGGAGGAGAATGTTACAGTTCTCAAGATCTTTTTGTTATGTTCATATATGTCTGGCAAGACATACAGTGGACCCTCGGTTTTTGTTGAAAATTCTTTCCAGAATGCTGTTTGAGTGCCGTTACCGAACGAATTTGTTCCCTTAAGGACAAATATAAATTAGATTAGTCATTTCAGACCCCCAAAAATACACTTACAAAAGCACTTACGAAAATACACTTGCATAATTGTTCGAGTTTGGAGGTGAACGAAAACCGAGGGTCCACTGTGTATGGAGGGAGAGAAGAGTGATCATCCATCCATGGTGGGAGTTGCCTGGTGTGATAAAAAAATGCACATTAGTTTGTTTAAAAATGTATTATATATATCTAGTGAAACATTGTTCTTTAACCAGGTCAAACCTGTGGTCTGTTTACAAGATTTTGTGTCTGCGAATACGAACAAGAAGTGGCACGAAAGATGCAACTCATAGCCTTGTAATTGATGTAGATTTAAAAGGAGTAATAAATACAGACAACCCACCTGATTTGCCACCATTTCTTGGCTGGGAGAAGAATGAAAGGGGTAAAATGGGACCACGTATGGTGAACCTGTCTGCTAACATGGATCCCATAAGGTAAGCTCTGAAGCAAACTTTTGATTATAAACATATTTACATATACTACGTATGAGGCGTTGCACGACAGAAAAAATAAGCGCCACCATGCCCAAAATGTGGATTAGTGAACAAAGTGATTCCTTAACCCTTTTAGGGTCAAGATCCCTGATCTCAAACTTGCTCTCAGGTTTGACATTTTCAGAAAAAAAAAATTGTTTTATCTTATGAAATGATAGAAAATCTTTTTATAAAGGTAATTAAACCAAAAGTATGAAATTTGATGGAAAACTTACGGAATTATGCTCTTGCAAAGTTAGTTGTCTCGGCAATGTTTAGGCATCATCGATTTCACCCATTTTGCACCCAATTTTTGTCCAATTTCATTGTTCCGTTGTCCAAACTCATAGCTTTTTCACTGGTATTATTTTTATTCTATTGATTGAGTACAAGAAACTGCCCATTTACCTATTTCAACTACTCAATAAAGTGATCAGAAATTGGCAATTTGGCCAATTTCACACAAAATTAAAAAATTGCCGGTTTAAAAATAGAGTCCAGAATAAACAATACAGACATTCCTGGCACTAAAAAAGCATTTCCGCTGTTCCTTAGTCACGTCTCCAGGCCCCTTTCATATTATGCTTGCTTTCCATTTTGAATTTTTATTCACACAAAAAATAGAAGATTTACTGTTATGCAGACTCCTGCGTTATTGTAAAAATTCTATAAATAATATCAGTGCATTAGACTGGCCAGTTGTACGAATATTGGACAAGTTTATGTTATTTGTGTGTATTCTGGAATATCAGCAAAAATTGAACATTTCTGCTACTTTGAGCTCAATTTCAAGCTACTTTTAGTTCTGAAACCAATCAAAATTATCTCTGTTTTGTAAGATATCTTCCATTCTGTCAAATGAGATCAAGAAACCGAGAATGCAACCATAAAATCCATACCAAAATACACTGCAAAGTCACTGTTTTAAACCAAAAACACAGTCACAGTTTTTTTTCTCATGCACTGAGTGCTGCAGGATTTTTTACCTGGTTCTCACTTACTGCATAGACCCATTCTCTCATATTTAGCCCCAAATTTACCACTCACAGCTTATCTGAGTGAGCTGAGCTCATGGCATAGTACATGGCCCTGGTTTCAAAGCCATATTACAAAGGGACCTACACCAAAAGGGTTAAGGTTTTGTCTGCTTGTTGGAATGTGTGAATATTGTCTTCATCTATAAATTAAACCCAGAGCCCCATAACAATTATGGTAACTTGAGCTTCACAGCTCCAGTCTCCCCCATGCCTGCATTTTTCTCCATTGTGAATTTGGCACTTATTCTCTTCTGCCTGTAAGTGTTAGGATTCACTTGCCATGCTTTTGAGTCTCACCCATTCTGTGATTCAAAAATGGCCATCTGTTGTGGTTTTATTTCACAATCCCTCAACTTATATAATTTACTGAGTGGTTTACAAACATTTAAAAAATGATTTATCCATACATGATAATCGTGTATTTCTTTTTTGACTTTTGATTTTGTTTTTGTGCTTTAAAATGGAGAGGAAAAAAAATCTTATGATGTGTCTCAGTACATTTGTATGCTATAGAAATTTATGGTAAAAAAAATGTCTTTAAGCTGCAAAAAAATGAGTTACAAAGAAAGCTGAAAGCACTAAAAATATCTTCATTTTTTAATTAGAAGGGAGAGAGAAGACATAGTATCTACATACTGTTCTTTGTCATAAATGAATACCAAAGAATAGATAAAGAAGATTTCTTAACATCATCAACAAGGTCAACGAAATGCAACACTTTTAAACTAAGTAAAGAACTGTCACAGTGGTACTTGAGTTTTTTCACATAGTGCCAGAACAGAAGACTGAGTTACAAGATAAGATAGTATATGCTACAATCATTGGATATTTATTTAAATTATATGATAAATTAAATACTAAATCTGAGACACTGTTAACATAGCCCTGCTCTATTAAGTGGAAGTAGGAAATCACACACTTTACTAGTTTATATACAGCACTATACTTAGTTACTGTTGTATTATTATAGAAATAAAATTGTGTTACTCATCAGTATAACAGTTACATTGTTTAAGATATTTAATATATATTATTGTTATGATCTCTCACATTTGTAGACTAGCCGAGTCTGCTGTGGATCTGAACCTCAAGTTAATGAGATGGAGGGTGGCTCCGCAGCTTGATCTGCCCATCATACAAAATACTCGGTGTCTCCTCTTAGGCTCAGGGACTCTTGGTTGTTCTGTGGCAAGATGCCTTTTGGTGAGTTTGTATATATTTAGTGGAACTCTTATTAAAATGTGTTATACTTAGTCATATTTCTGAAGCCTCTCTTAAATGATATGTAAAGTTCTTATTTCTGTATCCAGGCTCCATGAGTCACTTGCAGGAATAGTGACTTGTCAGTTTAACCTCTGTAACTTGAGTGGCTAAAATTACTTTTTGCCCAATAAGTCATCTCTATAGAAGATTGAATTAAGTATTAACGTTATTTCCATAATAACGTGGAAATAAAATGTTGCAGTGTGTTTAGTAAGTGAGAAAATTGTCATGTTTTGCAGTGTTTGAAACTGCCTGTAAATATGTGTTATTTATTTATTTTATTAACACATTTGCCATCTCCCACCAAGGCAGGGTGACCCAAAAAAGAAAAACTTTCATCATCATTCACTCCATCACTGTCTTGCCAGAGGCATGCTTACACTACTGTTATAAAACTGCAACATTAACACCCCTCCTTCAGAGTGCAGGCACTGTGTTTCCCATCTCCAGGACTCAAGTCTGGCCTGCCAATTTCCCTGAATCCCTTCATAAATGTTACCTTGCTCTCACTCCAACAGCACATCAAGTATTAAAAGCCATTTGTCTCCATTCGCTCCTATCTAACATGCTCACGCATGCTTGCTGGAAGTCCAAGCCCCTCACACACAAAACCTCCTTTACCCCCCTCCCTCCAACTTTTCCTAGGCCGACCCCTACCCCGCCTTCCCTCCACTACAGATTTATACACTCTCGAAGTCATTCTATTTTATTCCATCCTCTCTACATGTCCAAACCACCTCAACAACCCCTCCTCAACCCTCTGGATAATAGTTTTGGTAATCCCGCACCTCCTCCTAATTTCCAAACTATGAATTCTTTGCATTATATTCACACTGCACATTGCCCTCAGACAGGACATCTCCACTGCCTCCAGCCTTCTCCTTGTTGGAACATTCACCACCCATGATTCACACCCATATAAGAGCATTGGTATAACTATACTCTCATATATTCCCCTCTTTGCTTCCATGGACAAAGTTCTTTGTCTCCACAGACTCCTAAGTGCACCACTCACCTTTTTCCCCTCATGAGTTTTACGATTCACCTCATCTTTCATAGACCCATCTGCTGACATGTCCACTCCTAAATATCTGAATACATTCACCTCCTCCATACTCTCTCCCTCAAATCAGATATCCAATCTTTCATTACCTATTTTTTTTGTTATCCTCATCACCTTACTCTTTCCTAC
Organism: Cherax destructor; assembly: GCA_009830355.1. Taxonomy (NCBI): domain Eukaryota; kingdom Metazoa; phylum Arthropoda; class Malacostraca; order Decapoda; family Parastacidae; genus Cherax; species Cherax destructor. Next base: position 86,248 of record WNWK01000655.1, on the reverse strand, counting down.
ATTTTCTTTTAATTTTCTTCTTTTACATGCCCTACCAAACTCATCCACCAACCTCTGCAACTTCTCTTCAGAATCTCCCAAAAGCACAGTGTCATCCACAAAGATCAACTGTGACAACTCCCACTTTGTGTTAGATTCTTTATCTTTCAACCCCACACCTCTTGCCATCACCCAAGCATTCACTTCTCTTACAACCCCATCTATGAATATGTTGAACAACCATGGTAACATTACACATGTATGTAGTTTAAATTTGTTGAGCAGTTTCTTGCTATTACTTTTCATTATACAGTAGGGCATGCTGTAACAAACGGTTATTATAACGAATGGTAATTCTCTTCACCTCTGCCTTCTGTCCAGCATGCCAAACAACACTAAGGTAGGATACAGTAGAGTATTTTTTTTATGTTTCATACTAATTATTTTTTATTTCAGGTATTAATGATATTCTTTATTTCTGGAGTGTAAACGCACATTTAGGCACTTTTTTACAATTTTATATATTTTTCATTGTTAAGTGGTTGTATTTGGGGGCCTGGAATGGATTACCCCTATAACAAATGAGGTTCTAGAACCAATTAGATTTGCTACAGCATGCCCCACTATCTAATTCCAGTTATTTTTATATTTAAATGTAATTTGGGGGATTTACTTACTGAATGACTGGCTGCTGTGGTTGTTGAATTTGATGTTGTGTTGAAGTATGAGCATGGTACAGTAATAACTATGAAAGGATTTATCGTAACCAGTTTGCTGGACATGAAATTTAGAGGTGGGAAGTGTGAAGGTTCCACTTTGAAAGTTCAGTGGGGAGGTTGTTGTTCGTGGGTAATTGTATCTTGATGTTTGTGCACCTCAAAAAAACACAGTGGAAGGTGGTGTCAAGTCACATAAGGTGTCGCCAAGTTGCATCGATTGGCATCAAGGTGCATCAGATGGAGTCAGGTCACATCAGGTGGAGCTAGGTCATGTCAGACTGTGCCAAGTCATGTCTAGTGTGCCTGCCAGCACTCACTGAGATAGCGTGACCCAAAATAATAAAAAAAAATACGTAACAAATAATAAAACAATAATAAATATAATTTCACAGTTGACTTCCCTCTGCTCTTAATTTCCTGTTTTTCAGGGTTGGGGTGTTGAGCACCTCACACTCTTGGACAGTGGAAAGGTGTCTTACAGCAACCCTGTGCGACAGAATCTCTTCAAGTTTAAGGACTGCCTTAATGGTGGAACTTACAAAGCTACAGCTGCTGCTGATTCTCTCATTGAGATCTACCCCAAAGTGGTTAGTCATCTTTTTAGTTCTGACTGAGGTCAAATACCTAAGTTAGTCTTAACACCAATAGTTAACAGATAAAGTAATGTGTTGTACTACCATTATTATGCTGTTATACACTCCTGCTTTGTACTACTACACTACTATTTTTTACTACTATTGTACTGCAGTACTACAAATGGACTGTACTTACCCCACTACTACACTACTCCTTCTGCTACTTCTGCTATACTACTACTATTTTTACTTTACCTGTATTTTTTCTAAATTACTATTATAATACTACTAATACCACACTATTATATTGTTACTACAGCTTCTTACACTACTACTGTACACCGTTTACTACTTCACTACTAATATGGCACGACATTTGTGCAACTACTACTGTTACAACAAATGTGGAGGCAGTATATTCTATTACTATTGCTGTACAGTGAACCCTCTAATTAACAGGCTACTAGAGGGGATGGGGTGTGTGTTATTGTCGATTGTCCTCTGTTTCAGAAGACCACTGGACGCTGTGAATACTGGTACTGTAAACTGTACTACTGTAGTACAGTGCTGTTTAGTAATTTTATGGTACGGAATTTACAGTAATATTACTTATTTCTTCGTGGTGGAGAGATGAGGTGTAAACTACTGTGATCAGTAATGTTGACTCAGAATGACTTTTATTTTGAGGCAGAGGAACTGTAAAGCTCCAGTAGGCAAATTGTCGATGGATTAAAAGAAGTAAATGGCTAGTATCTACATTAAATTTAAGAGCATAGTCTGTAAGGTTGTTCTTGCTTCTACAATTATCAGACACTTTGTTTGTCCTTGCTTCTACAGTTATCAGACACTTTGTCCTTGCTTCTACAATTATCAGACACTTTGTCCTTGCTTCTACAATTATCAGACACTTTGTCCTTGTTTCTACAGTTATCAGACACTTTGTCCTTGCTTCTACAATTATCAGACACTTTGTTCTTGCTTCTACACTTATCAGACACTTTGTCCTTGCTTCTATAGTTATCAGACACTTTGTTCTTGATTCTACACTTATCAGACACTGTTTGTCCTTGCTTCTATAGTTATCAGACACTTTGTCCTTGCTTCTACAATTATCAGACACTTTGTTCTTGCTTCTACAGTTATCAGATATTCTGTTTGTCCTTGCTTCTACAATTATCAGATACTCTGTTTGTCCTTACTTCTACAGTTATCAGACACTTTGTTTGTTCTTAATTCCACAGTTATCAAACACTTTGTTTTTTAACATTATATTCCTCACATACTGTGCCACTAATATGCCAGGTTCAACTTTCTTTATTAGTTCAAGTTTCTGCTTAACAATGAGAACCATATATTTCCTCTTGCAACCACCACTTGCTTTAGAAGCCACTGTTAAATGCACTTTACTTACTCTGTTAATAAAGTCATGCATAACACTGTAAATCTAGGGGAAAATTGGAGAATGAATGACGAGCTTATGTGTGAGTGAGCACAGACAACAACCTGGTAGTGGAGGGGTGCCTATGGTTTGAGGAACATTGAAAACACACAGTTCGTGAATGTGGACACTCTAACCCATATGGGACAATATTGGAATCTTCAGAATTGGTCCAGTGATTCAAAAGACAACTGGACACTATCACTTCAAAACACAATTTGGAATTATGGACTTTTTTCTATTTAGTCCAATGATTCTAACATTTTTGTGACCAATTTTTTTTTGTCTGTAATTTCTGAAATCCATTGAACAGGGGCTCCATTAATTAGGGGTTTTACTGTACTACTGCTACTACTGCTATATTTATACAGTATTACTAGTGAACTATACTGTTATACTTTTATTATTGCATGTAGTTAAAGTATGGCATAGCCCACAAGTGGTGTAAAAAGACATATCAAAAGGAAATCTTTATTACAACATTTATCCTACAAGAAGCTCATGTAGGTGAAACACCATTTTAGTAAAGGTCTCCTTTCGCTATGTATCTTTTTAACCCTTATTACTACATACTAACATACTATTATCTTTTCTTGTGTACTACTTCCCTCTGATGGTACACACTTTTTTTTTTAATGGCAATGGGAATTATGGTGTTCTTTGATGCTTTAGGCCACACTGGCTGGGGCTTCCTACACCAGGGTGGGTATAGTCTGCTGATAATGTACCTCTCCTTCACAGTATGCTGGTGGGTTAGGCACAGGTTCACTCTTATTTTTGATACCTAAACTTGCAATTCAGATGTTTCTGGCTTGTAATCCACAAAGTGTTCTGCTAAGTCCCTTGAATTGGGAGTTTGGGTAGCATGAGCTAGGCTTGGTGCTTAGTCTGCTGAATGCACACTCTGCACCTGTGGTTACTATCAGAACTTCCGATTGTTACTTGTACCCATGCAGCCAGTAAGTATGCTTAGTGCCTTCTCTTTCTGGACTCTGTGATGAGTGGAGAAATGTTAGTTTTTACCCTAGACTCATCCAGGCAGGTAACAGCAATCTAATTTGTATACAAATTCAGAATTAACCCAAGAGATGAAATTTTTGACAGTACAGTGGACCCCCAGATTTCGTACTGTTCCCAACTCGAATGATTATATAAGTGTATTTTTGGGGGTTTAAAAGGACTAATCTAATTTACATTATTCCTTATGGGAACAAATTCATTCGGTAACGACACTCGAACAGCCTTAAGGAACGAATTATTGACGAAATCCGGGAGTCCACTGTATTTCAGTCAATCCTAGACCATTATCAAGTCACAAATTGTAGACACATATCCTACAGGCACGAATATCCACATCTTGTGATCATCTTTTTTGTCTTACCCATTGATCTGCTCATTCTATGAATAGAAAGGCTCATTTTATTGTCCAGGGCTTTAAAAAACATTTCTTCTCATTATGTAATATTTTTTTCATTTCAGAATTGTAAAGGTGTAATACTAAATATTCCAATGCCAGGACACACTGTCAGTGAGAGCCTTGAGCAACAAGTGAGAAGTGATGTGTCAGTTCTTGAGCAACTTGTGGATGACCATGATGTTATCTTTCTCTTAATGGATTCCCGTGAGAGTAGATGGCTGCCTACAGTACTGGGAGCTGCCAAGCATAAAGTAACACATTTTTCTTTGTATTAGTACATCATCTTAATAACTTTTAAATCAAAATTTGTATGTTGCAGTATTGTCTTAAGCCATGACATTTTTATATACAGTACAGTCATCCCTATAAATTTGTGAGGGGTTTCAAATTTAAGACTTGAGTTCATTTTGTGTTTAAAGAGACCATATCTCTGTAAATATCAAATTTATAATAAAATATATTAATAAAACTTTTTATTTCTAAGAAGCATACATGAAAGTTATAGTGATTGAGAAGTTCTAAATTTTTAGTTAAAAGTTTGACACAGTTGTACACTGTCTCCCATATCATTGATGCCAGTGTTGCTCACCTAGAACTATGTTTTGAGCACATATGCTGCAAGCCATAAATTTTAGCCTAGGTGTATTTTTTTTTATTTTTATTTATTAACACATTGGCTGTTTCCCACCAAGGCAGGGTGGCCCAAAAAAGAAAAACTTGCATCATCATTGGGTGTATATATTTATTTTTCCTCAGGTGATTTTGACCGAAGTTGTTTCATTTTGGTTTATGGTATTGCCATTGATACATGTGGTAAGACAAATTTTTTTAGTAAGCATTAGTCAAGTACAGTGGACCCCCGCCTAACGAGCAAAATTCATTCCAGAAGCCTGCTCAAGTGCCATTACCGAACGAATTTACTTCCTTAAGAAATAATGTCACGTAGGTTAGTCTATTTCAGACCCCCAAAAATACACTTCCACAAGCACTTAAAATATTATACTTACATAATTGTACAATTTCCGGGGAGCTCGTTAGGCGGGGGTCCACTGTAATGTGAAATTTGCAAAGTCTCACAACAAATACTTATGCTTTACATGTTACAGTGGGTCTGCTTAATATGAATTCACTTTATGAAATGTAGGCCAGAATTGCATCTATCTCTTATAGTGAGAAAGATCTGTACAGTTTAAACTTACCACACACTGGTTTAAATTTTGTCTATTATTTTTGGTGATTTTCAACAGATAGTGCTTACAGCAGCCTTAGGTTTTGACTCATATTTAGTGATACGCCATGGGTACCGATGCAAGGAAACGGAGCTTGAGGAAGGCACCGCTAGCAGTAAACCTTCAGTGAGCAATTCCAGTGCTCTTCGTGGATCTATTCCTGGCAACCTTCTCGGCTGTTACTTCTGCAATGATGTTGTTGCTCCAGGAGATGTAAATGCCTTAAGTATATTGTATCTTCATGTTCTCAGCTTCAGTTATTACATGTATTTCCGTTGCACTGTACTTTTCAAGAATAGCAGAATGAATAACACATTTTATTAATTTCTATTAAATTTTGAAAATACATATTGTCCTCTATTATATAATTGTTACTTTGTACTAAATTTTAATTATGCAAAAGCTGCTTTTACAAAAACTATTGCAGATCTGCTTTTAATATTGTTTGCTCCTGAGACAGTAATCTTGTAATAGTAGGAGGCCTATTTCTACCTCTATAGTAAAATATAGAGGCTCATTTCACTTTGGATTTGGAGTTTATAATGAGTGTATCTTAGTCTGTGGCTTAAAAGAGTAGGAGCATGTTAGTATGTATGTCTCTCCCCCTCTTTCCCATATCTTTTTTAATAAGGCTGGCTTTAATGGGTTTTAGTTACCGTAAAGCGGGCTTGACAAATGCTGTTCGCCATAAAGCAAACTAGCTATAGGGCCAACTTTAGTAGAAATTAGTTGCCATAGGCTTGCCTGGTTTTGGCTGATATTGGTTGCCATCAAGTTTGCTGTAATAGATGTTGGATGCCACCAGATTGATTGGCAACATTAGTATGTCAACATCTTTTTTACCCCTGTGGCACTTCTCTTTTCCTTTTGTGGTGTTGGATGGTGTTAAGGTCTGAAGGATACCTTGCTTCTACAGATGTGGGTTTCTTAATATCTATGGTGTTGGGACTGACTGTATGCATTTCTATGCATAGCTTGTCCTTGAATCAGCTATCCTTGATATTTCAGGTGAATGTATTCTCTTTTATATAATATGGCGAGTTACATCACAGGTGTTTAGGACAGCTAGTCATCAGTGTTGGGGCAATTGTATTGATGAGGCAACTATGAATGCAAGGCATTTTGAACTGGCTCTGTTGTTCTTGAACTTGCAGACTCTTCTGCATGTGAAATCTTCAAAAGTTTCACAGGCAGTTGCCATTGTCAAACTTTTACTCAGTATTCACTCATGACTCAGGTGCTTTCAGGCAACACTGTTGCTCCACATTAACAAGCAGAAAGCTGTTTTCTATAAAGCTACTCAATGGCTTTTGCCTGAAATCAAAACATCTCTCATGATTGTGTATTGGACATAAACACACCAGTGGTCATCTCATGGAACAGTACCAGCCAGATCATACAGGAATAACCATCCATAACCATTGCAATCGTGTCATTATGATTTCGTGGGTCATCCAGCACTTCTTGTTAGATGTCTTATGTATCTTAGAGAATGATGTCTTTATTTCCAGCTTCCAGCTTCGTGAATGTGCTCATCAACTTTTTGTCATGGACAGCTGTGTTACATTATGTTAAATTTCTTCATCCTACTCCTATCCTTCCCTGACCACTGGCTGCTCTTTGTATCTTATACATGCCACTCTTGTCTTCTAATGTGCATTTTCCTCTCCTTTGTAGTGATGAATGTTTTCCATAAGTTTAGTATTGTTTGTTAATACTCTACTATATTATTTGTATTGTTTCTTGAAAGCTTGATGACACCACTTTGCTTTTATTATATTTTTCACCACATTAGGTTTGCATATTATCCAATTATCATTATAAATCAAATATGTTTCTCTCTTCTTTCTGAGATACAGTGCATTTGGTTGTTTAAAGTCACTTACTCCCTAATGGAGACTACCTGTAAAGAATTATGGCACTGAAGAAAAAGATAAATTGCTGTTCATGAATATTGTTTGCTCTCAAGTAACTTAGCAAGACAAAAATACATGGAAAAAATTTGCTTCTCTAATACTTTTTGATAACAGTACAGTACTTCAGTACAGTATTAGCGGTAAGGGGATTTTGATATAAAGAATAGAGCCTGTGCTCCAGTTCTTTGAATCAAGCCTGAATGCCTTCCATTTACCTTGTATGACCCCTATGGGTTTAGTACTCCCTTCAGGATTATAATAATAATAAGTAGCATTTATTTTCCAGTGATTTTTTAATTAGAAATATAGATCACCAGATGAAAATTATTCATAATGGCTTTACTGTCAATGTTTGAAGGATTCTTTAAGTTAGGCATGCACAGCATTGATTCATGATTTTTTCTAGTCCACCCGTGATCGTACACTAGACCAGCAGTGTACAGTTACTCGTCCAGGTATCTCCTACTTGGCAGCTGCTCATGTTACAGAATTGATGGTTTCAATTCTCCAGCATCCAGACAGGTGTGTCTAAACATTTCTTATATGCTTTCATTTTAAAATGTTAATTCTCTATCCATTGTTTTCTATTTATAAGTCCTCAATATTCTTCCCTAAGTAATACCACTGGTACCATATTCTAACACTTGGCATGGGAAGTCTGCTAGCAGCATTCCAAGAGACTTTGGCTTATGAGAGTTGGCTGCCTTAACTGAGAATTTATAAAAGTTTGGTTGAACCCTGTTAAAGCATAAAATTATAAATGTTTGGTGAATTAAATCAAGTACTATAGATTCAGTCATCTCTTTTTGCAGCATTCCAAGACCATGCCTCACATCCATAAACAATGGTTGGCACTGCTATGCTTTGGTGCATTCCCATTTATACATTCCCATTATACATTCCACATATGCTTCAACATTCCATCTAATGTACCTTTTTTCTTTATATATAAATCTAAAGACTTACTTCCAAACACTGTGCCTAAATACATCCACTTCATCCCTCCAGTTTTTCATTAGGGCAGAAATAATTAACAATTAAACTTACACAATAATCACCTGTTATAAAAAAGCAATGCTTCCAGCAAATATAGCAAGAATGTCGTACAGTATATATTATTTTCAGAGGACTTGCTGAAGCACGTTTGAATGATAAGGCTGATGTAAAAGAAGGGGTATTAGGTCCAGTACCTCACTCCATACGAGGATTTCTTGGACGACATCAGCTTTTAACTCCTGCTTCCACAGCATTTCAGCAGTGTTCTGGTTGTTGTGATAAGGTAATAGATTTTTTTTTTAATACATCGGCCATCTCCCACTGAGGCAGGGTGTTCCGAAAAAGAAAGAAATACTTTCACAATCATTCACACATAATAGATTATTAAATTAAAATCCAAAAGTGTTTTCATGAGTATTAGCTTATTATAAGTTGGAAAGATGGAAGGGAGGGAGGGAGAGTAGGAATCATCCAAGGAAGGGGTTGAACAAAGGAAGGTAAAAGAGGTTTTGAGTTCTAGGTCTTGAACATCCAGCAGGCTTGTATAAGTTTGTGAAATCAAGTGTATAAGTGGGGCCCTCCTGTATGCAATTTAATAGTTAACAGAGTTAGATCCAAAAAATTTCTAGACAATACAGGGCTTGTAGAAGGATCACCATCACTCAGGAACCATTTGCAACCTTACAAATTTCATTTGTTTCACAGGTGAAGATGAAAATTTTAGACTAGTCCACCATTTTCTTTAAGCTCTGTGCACTCGGCTAAGAGAAATCAAGAAAGGGTTTATCTCATGTGGGTACATTGTTTTTAATTTCATTGTTAAAAGAAAAGAAATTTAAATATTATTATTAATTTATTTTATTAACACATCGGTCGTTTCCCACCAAGGCAGGGTGGCCTGAAAAGAAAAAGTTTCGTCATTATTCACTCCATCACTGTCTTGCCAGAGGCGTGTTTACACTACAGTTATAAAACTGCAACATTAACACCCCTCATTCAGAGTACAGGGGCTGTACTTCCCATCTCCAGGACTCAAGTCCGGCCTGCCGGTTTCCCTGAATCCCTTCATAAATGTTACCTTGCTCACACTCCAACAGCACGTCAAGTTCTGTTGGAGTGTGAATAAGGTATTCAAAATATTATTGTCTAGTAATGCTTCACCTATTATAACATAAATGTTAATCGAAAATGGAGTTTGGCTAATGTAAAAAAAAAATGTTAGACTAATTTCTGAGAGAATGCATCCTGTTCATTCTACAGGAAATTACTGTAATTATTGAAACATTGTGAAATCAACCCATCAGAGAATTCCTGCATCTCTTTATTCATTTTTTTTTTTTCAACAAGTCGGCCGTCTCCCACCGAGGCAGGGTGACCCAAAAAGAAAGAAAATCCCCAAAAAGAAAATACTTTCATCATCATTCAACACTTTCACCACACTCATACATAATCACTGTCTTTGCAGAGGCACTCAGATACAACAGCTGAGAATAGTCCCTCCCAGCTGTCACTATCCCAGACCCCTCCTTTAAAGTGCAGGCATTGTACTTCCCATTTCCAGGACTCAAGTCCAACTAAATTAACTGGTTTCCCTGAATCCCTTCACAAAATGTTACCCTGCTCACACTCCAACAGATCGTCATGTCCCAAAAACCATTCATCTCCATTCACTCCTATCTAACACGCTCACACATGCTTGCTGGAAGTCCAAGCCCCTCGCCCACAAAACCTCCTTTACCCCCTCCCTTCTAGGACGACCCCTACCCCGCCTTCCTTCCCCTACAGATTTATACGCTCTCCAAGTCATTCTACTTTGATCCATTCTCTCTAAATGACCAAACCATCTCAACCCCTCTTCAGCCCTCTGACAAATACTTTTAGTAACTCCACACCTTCTCCTAATTTCCACATTCCGAATTTTCTGCATAATATTTACACCACACATTGCCCTTAGACAGGACATCTCCACTGCCTCCAGCCTCCTCCTCGCTGCAGCATTTGCAACCCATGCTTCACACCCATATAAGAGTGTTGGTACCACTATACTTTCGTACATTCCCTTTATTGCCTCCATGGATAACGTTTTTTGTCTCCACAGATACCTCAACGCACCACTCACCTTTTTTCGTTCATCAATTCTATGGTTAACTTCATCCTTCATAAACCCATCCGCTGACACGTCAACTCCCAAATATCTGAAAACATTTACTTCTTCCATAATCCCTGTCTCCAATGTGATATATAATTTTTCCTTATTTAAATCGTTTGATACCCTCATCACCTTACTCTTATCTATGTTCACTTTCAACATTCTACCTTTACACACTCTCCCAAACTCGTCCACTAACCTTTGCAACTTTTCTTTAGAATCTCCCATAAGCACAGTATCATCAGCAAAAAGTAACTGTGTCAACTCCCATTTTGCATTTAATTCCCCATAATTTAATCCCACCCCTCTCCCCAACACCCTAGCATTTACTTCTTTTACAACCCCATCTATAAATATTCATTAATATTCATGAGAAGTAAATTAAGATGCCTGTTATCTTAGTTTTCTTTACATGTGTTATTATTAATGTGATTTTGGTGTGTTGATCAAATGTATTAATTTTTTATGCAGTCATTTGGTGCATATGTGATTGGTTCATTTAATTTTTAGTGCAAATCAGTCAAGAAATGTAGAAAGCTTTTGGAATTGGTATTAAAGGTTTATCATATACAGTGGACCCCGAGTAACGAGCAAAATTCATTCCAGAAGCCTGCTCAAGTGCCATTACCGAACGAATTTACTCCCTTAAGAAATAATGTCAAGTAGGTTAGTCCATTTCAGACCCCCAAAAATACACTTACAAAAGCACTTACAATATTATACTTACATAATTGTACGATTTCCGGGGTGCTCGTTACTCGGGGTCCACTGTATTGTAGTTTTTTTTATAATTTTCAGGGTATAACATAAAATTACAGTACATACTCATAATGATGTGCTATGTTGAAGTGCTGTATCTAAAAAAATAAAATAAGGATACATTTGACCACATCATTAGTAATCCAAACACATGCTGCACCCTCCATGACAGTTAGCTGAGCAACCACTACTTATAGGACAGCACACCATGACCCATGCATGCTACTCTCATTACCTCTGACAACCTATATTTGGAAAAGGGTGTCTAGGCATGTACTGTTATGTACACTACCTTTTAAATTCTCTTAACAAAATACACAAAGAAGTTGAGCTAAATTTGTATGGGTATAGAGATTATTCTTATTACTTCACCACAGAGCTATTAAATTGTGGGCCAAGAAAACAAAATAAATAAATCTTGATCTTTAAGGCTATGGTAGCAGCTATAGAGGAAGTAATTATTTTGTAATTCCTGTAATTCTAGCACAACATTCTATGTTAAAATTTCTGCCATGCCACATTGTCAGATCTCTTGTATGATTATTATAATAATCAAAAGAAACGCTAAACCACTTTCTTGTATGAGTATCTTCTTCTTTTATTATTTTTATTACATATTTGAAGGATTAAATTAATATTTTGTTATTCTTTCCTCAGGTGATATCAGCATACAGAGAAAAAGGTTTTGAATTTCTACTGAAGGTTTTCAACTCTTCAACATATCTAGAAGAAGTGTCAGGTCTCAGTGAACTGCACCATTGTGTTGATGATTCTCAGGTAATTAGTCTAAATAATAGTAGCCAAAGTGTTAACTATAGATCAAATGTCACATACAGTATCATGGATATACAGTGGACCCCCGGTGTTCGTCCATTTTTTGTAACAGAATGCTGGTCAAGAGCCATTACCAACCGAATTTATTCCCTTAAGAAATAATGTAAAGTAGACTAGTCGTTTTAGACCCCCAAAACTACACTTATAAAAACATTTAAAAAAATACACTTACATAAAAGGGCGTGTTTTGAGCAGGACGAACACCGGGGGTCCACTGTAGGTTTATTCTGGAAATAAATGATATAAAATACCGACACAATGGAAAAATAAATACATAAGCAGTATAATGTGATCCTTTATTGACAACATTTTGCCCACACAGTGAGCTTTATCAAGTCACAAACAGATCTACCTGGATAAAAGGTACATGAGTATTTATAGGATATAGTCAGGTGGAGAATGCTGCATGTGACAATCTTCCATGCTGCATGTGACAATCTGCATGTGAAAATCTTGGAAGATTGTCACATGCAGCATTCTCCACCTGACTAAATCCTATAAATATTCATGTACCTTTTATCCAGGTAGATCTGTTTGTGACTTGATAAAGCCCACTGTGTGGGCAAAATGTTGTCAATAAAGTATCATATTATACTGTTTATGTGTTTATTTTTCCAGGTTTATTCTGCTGTGATAGACAAGAACTGTAAGAAAAATTATAGGATTGAGTTCAGGTAAAGTTTTTTTATGTTATACATAAATACTAATTATTTTTTTATAAATAACATTGCTTTGAATATGTTATACCGTGTAATGTTCAGCATACATTTAGCCTTTCAGTCAAAGCTTCAGGTAATCAGAGTGTACATGAAAATGAACAAGGTAACAGGAAGGATTAATCTTTTTGTTTAAATTTGTGATAATCCTAATTAAAAGGAAAATTGAAGAAAATAAAAGCAGCCTTTAAACATCTAGAAAAAGTTGTAATGGGAAATTATTATGAAGTGTGTGTTTGATGCCATGCTGTTTAAGTAGTGAGGGGTTTACAGTTCTACTCAAGACCACAGTACTGTAGTCATTATATGTTTGCCTATGTTTAATATTCATACACATTTGATATGTGTAATGCTACTTTTTTTTTTTTTTTGTAGATATGTAAATATTTACACATCACTGAGAGATTTTATACTATTTTTGTTATGAAGGGTTTAACAAAATATTGTGCGTGGTCTGCCAATGTACTTAAAAGTAATTTAAGAAAGGGTAAATCTGTAGTGATTTGCCATAACTAAAAATTGAGTTTGGTGTTGTGCTGTCCTAATATTGTGCTGACATGTCAACCCCCAATCACCTGATTATAAATGGTGTCTCCCAAAGGAAATTGGGAAATAAAATATTTAAGGTAGGAATAATATTATTATTATAATGAAATAGGGTAGGAATAATAATAGTGCTGTATATTCTTGGAGTAGTAAAAATAAATAAAACTCCTGGAAAGGGAAAAGAAATAGGTCAATTTGGTAATCAAAGCAACTTAATGACAATCTTTTAAAAATATTGTATAGAAAATTGAAATACTGTCTGTTCAAAACTGTGCACTTTTATTTTAGATTCTGCCATAATTATAGTCAAGGTTTTTGTGGTCATTGAAACAAATTTTTAGAACAGCTGTGTTTTGTGTGTAGTACAGTAGTATGTAAAAATGGTAAGTATTCAGCATTCACACAATGTAACTATCTATATTTCTCCATTTCAGATCTGGGAACTGAGTGACAGTGAAGAGGAGATGGAGTGAGAAATGAACCACCAAAGACAGATTTTAGTCCTCTTTCTAGGTTATTCCTGTAGAGGGAAAAGTTGAACATGTGTTCAGTTATCAAAATATTTAGTCAGTTCAAGTGAAAAAAGTTGTTTGTTAAACATTATTTATGTATTTTATAATAAACACTCAGAAATTATCATTGTTAATATTCTTCCATGAACTCTGACTGAATGAAAGATGCTGAACGTGTTTCTTTGAATCATCCATATAACCCCTGTGGTTTAGCGCTTCTATTTGATTATAATAATAATAATAATAATAATTTGAATCATCCTACCTTGGTGAGAAATTGCTGATGTGGTAACCAGAAAGAATTCAGAAATGAGAGAACCTGAGTACAATAAGTGGTACAGTGGTACCCCGACTTACGATGGTCCCCAAACTCACCCTTTTATGTAAGTTTATTTTTTTAAATGCTTTTGTAAGTGTAATTTTGGGGGTCTAAAAGGACTAGTCTATTTTACATCATTTCGTATGGAGATAAATTCGTTTGGTAATGGCACTTGAACAGCATTCTGGAATGAAAAAATATCATAAGTCGGGGTACCACTGTATATGTAGTACATTACTAAGGATCTAGTAATAGAAAATTATAAAAAAAAAAAGTTAAAAAGGAACAAAGCATGTTACAGGTTGATACATAGGTTCTCACTGAGATTGAGTTTCAAGAGGGTGGGGCTGTATAACCCGTGGTTTAGCGCTTCTATTTGATTATAATAATCAAGAGGGTGGGAACATTACATCTGTGACCTGGTTTTGGAACAGGTCTGGTTGATGAGTCAGTTTATTGGTGCTTGTGTAACAGTTTGAAGGAAATTGTGAAGTTTTCTTTATTTTTTTTTCAACAAGTCGGCCATCTCCCACCGAGGCAGGGTGACCCAAAAAGAAAGAAAATCCCCAAAAAGAAAATACTTTCATCATCATTCAACACTTTCACCACACTCATACATAATCACTGTCTTTGCAGAGGAGCTCAGATACGACAGCTGAGAAAAGTCCCTCCCAGCTGTCACTATCTCAGACCCCTCCTTTAAAGTGCAGGCATTGTACTTCCCATTTCCAGGACTCAAGTCCAACTAAATCAATTAACTGGTTTCCCTGAATCCCTTCACAAAATGTTACCCTGCTCACACTCCAACAGATCGTCATGTCCCAAAAACCATTCGTCTCCATTCACTCCTATCTAACACGCTCACACATGCTTGCTGGAAGTCCAAGCCCTCGCCCACAAAACCTCCTTTACCCCTTCCCTCCAACCTTTTCTAGGACGACCCCTACCCCGCCTTCCTTCCCTACAGATTTATACGCTCTCCAAGTCATTCTACTTTGATCCATTCTCTCTACATGACCAAACCACCTCAACAACCCCTCTTCAGCCCTCTGACAAATACTTTTAGTAACTCCACACCTTCTCCTAATTTCCACATTCCGAATTTTCTGCATAATATTTACACCACACATTGCCCTTAGACAGGACATCTCCACTGCCTCCAGCCTCCTCCTCGCTGCAGCATTTGCAACCCATGCTTCACACCCATATAAGAGTGTTGGTACCACTATACTTTCGTACATTCCCTTCTTTGCCTCCATGGCTAACGTTTTTGTCTCCACAGATACCTCAATGCACCACTCACCTTTTTTCCTTCATCAATTCTATGGTTAACCTCATCCTTCATAAACCCATCCGCTGACACGTCAACTCCCAAATATCTGAAAACATTTACTTCTTCCATAATCCCTCTCTCCAAAGTGATATCCAATTTTCTTTATTTAAATCATTTGATACCCTCATCACCTTACTCTTATCTATGTTCACTTTTAACTTTCTACCTTTACACACTCTCCCAAACTCGTCCACTAACCTTTGCAACTTTTCTTTAGAATCTCCCATAAGCATAGTATCATCAGCAAAAAGTAACTGTGTCAACTCCCATTTTGCATTTAATTCTCCATAATTTAATCCCACCCCCCTCCCCAACACCCTAGCATTTACTTTTTTACAACCCCATCTATAAATATATTAAACAACCATGGTGACATTACACATCCCTGTCTAAGACCTACTTTTACCGGGAAGTAATCTCCTCTCTCTACACACCTAACCTGAGCCTCACTATCCTCATAAAAACTCTTTACAGCCTTCAGTAACTTACTACCTATTCCATACACTTGCAACATTTGCCACATTGCTCCCCTATCCACTCTATCATATGCCTTTTCTAAATCCATAAATGCAATAAAAACTTCTCTACCTTTATCTAAATACTGTTCACATATATGCTTCACTGTAAACACTTGATCTACACATCCCCTACCCACTCTAAAGCCTCCTTGCTCATCTGCAATCCTACTCTCTGTCTTACCTCTAATTCTTTCAATAATAACCCTGCCATACACTTTACCTGGTATACTCAGTAAACTTATTCCCTATAATTTTTACACTCTCTTTATCCCCTTCCCTTTATATAACGGAACTATACATGCTCTCTGCCAATCCCTAGGTACCTTCCCTCTTTCATACATTTATTAAACAAAAATACCAACCACTCCAGCACTATATCCCCCTGCTTTTAACATTTCTGTCATGATTCCGTCAATTCCAGCTGCTTTACCCCCTTTCATTCTACGTAATGCCTCACGCACCTCCCCACACTCACATCCTGCTCTTCTTCACTCCTAAACGATGTTGTACCTCCCTGGCCAGTACATGAAATTACCGCCTCCCTCTTTTCATCGACATTTAAAAGTTCCTCAAAATATTCCCGCCATCTACCCAATACCTCCAGCTCCCCATCTACTAACTCCCCTACTCTGTTTTTAACTGACAAATCCATTCGTTCCCTAGGCTTTCTTACCTTGTTTATCTCACTCCAAAATTTTTTCTTGTTTTCAGCAAAATTTCTTGACAGAGCCTCTCCCATTTTTTCATCCGCTCTTCTTTTGCACTCTCTCACCACTCTCTTCACCTTTCTTTTACTCTCCATATACTCTGCTCTTCTATTAACACTTCTGTTTTGTAAAAACCTCTCATAAGCTACCTTTTTCTCTTTTATCACACCCTTTACTTCTTCATTCCACCACTCACTCCTCTTTCCTCCTGCACCCACCCTCCTATAGCCACAAACTTCTGCCCCACATTCTAATACTGCATTTTTAAAACTATCCCAACTCTCTTCAACCCCCCCACTAGCCCACCTTTCTGCCAATAGTTGCTTATATCTCACCCTAACTTCCTCCTCCCTTAGTTTATACACTTTTACCTCTCTCTTACTTGCTGTTGCCATTTTCTTTTTGTCCCATCTACCTTTACTCTAACTGTAGCTACAACCAAATAATGATCTGATATATCCGTTGCCCCTCTATAAACATGTACATCCTGAAGCCTACTCATCAACCTTTTATCCACCAATACATAATCCAACAAACTACTTTCCTTATGTGCTATATCATACCTTGTATATTTATTTATCCTCTTTTTCATAAAATATGTATTACTTATTACCAAACCTCTTTCTACACATAGCTCAATTAATGGTTCCCCATTTACATTTACCCCTGGCACCCCAAATTTACCTACTACTCCATCCACAACATTTTTACCCACTTTAGCATTAAGATCCCCAATCACAAATACTCTCTCACTTGGTTCAAAACTCCCCACACATTCACTCAACATTTCCCAAAATCTCTCTCTCTCCTCTACACTTCTCTCTTCTCCAGGTGCATAAACACTTACTATAACCCACTTTTCACATCCAACCTTTATTTTACTCCACATAATCCTTGAATTTATACATTTATATTCCTTCTTTACCTGCCATAACTGATTATTCAACATTATTGCCACTCCTTCTTTAGCTCTAACTCTATTTGAAACCCTGATCTAATCCCATTTATTTCTCCCCACTGAAACTCTCCTACCCCTTCAGCTTTGTCTCACTTAAAGCCAGGACATCCAGTTTCTTTTCATTCATAACATCTACAATCATCTCTTTCTTATCATTCGCACAACATCCACGCACATTCAAACATCCCACTTTGACGGTTTTCTTCTTCTTCTTTTTAGTAAGCTATACAGGAAAAGGGGTTACTAGCCCATTGTTCCCGGCATTTTAGTTGACTTTTACAACACGCATGGCTTACGGAGGAAAGATTCTTATTCCACTTCCCCATGGATATGAAAGGGAAAAGCAATAAGAACAAGAACTATTAAGATGTAATAATATTGGTAGAATTACCGACAATATGTTAAGTAAAAGGACACAAATGCAACTAATGTGACATTTTATTGTGGCAACGTTTCGCTCTCCAGGAGCTTTCTCAAGCCGTTACAAGCGTTACATGGACACAGTGGGCTATTATATACTCTCAAAGTGAGGTGAAATACTAGTGGTGGTCGAGGTAGTAGTGATAAGTAGTAGTAGTAGTAGTAGTAGTAATACAATAAGGTAGAACAATCAATATGCACATGAGTAAAAGGTGATAAAACAAATACTTGGGTAGTATAACAATAGGTTAGACAACTATTTTTGCTGGAGGTTGAAATATAGAAGGCCTGTAGGAGTGTTCCACATCTACGATGTGCTTGTGTTGAATTAGCAGGAGAGACTATGTGATGGTATGGTTAACTGTTTTCAGGAGGATTCTTGCTAAGACTTCAGAGATGGTGAAGCTGGCTTTGTTTTGTTTAATTGTGTTAGAAACAGAGATAAGTGCTGATTCAAGGCATTTGCGTCTACGGAAATTAGTTTCTTTGATTACTAGTCGGGCGTCTTTGAATTTCATGAGATGATTGTTGGAATTTCGGTGTTGTACGCAGGCGTTGTTCAGGTTATCGTTTCTGCATGCATTAATGTGTTCATTGATGCGTGTTTCGAGGTTTCTTGCTGTTTCTCCTACATAAATTCTGTCGCAGCCTCCACAGGGTATAGTGTAGACCCCTGCATTGACTGGTTCATGGTGCTTGGATTTAGTCCTGGTTAGATCCTTAATAGAAGTACTGGAAGCAATGGCGACTCTAGTGTTAGCTTGTATTTGTTTTATCACCTTTTACTCATGTGCATATTGATTGTTCTACCTTATTGTATTACTACTACTACTACTACTACTACTTATCACTACTACCTCGACCACCACTAGTATTTCACCTCACTTTGAGAGTATATAATAGCCCACTGTGTCCATGTAA
The DNA here is from genome assembly GCA_009830355.1 of Cherax destructor. Taxonomy (NCBI): domain Eukaryota; kingdom Metazoa; phylum Arthropoda; class Malacostraca; order Decapoda; family Parastacidae; genus Cherax; species Cherax destructor. The sequence goes on along the minus strand of WNWK01000655.1, from coordinate 67,287 downwards.
CGCTTGTAACGGCTTGAGAAAGCTCCTGGAGAGCGAAACGTTGCCACAATAAAATGTCACATTAGTTGCATTTGTGTCCTTTTACTTAACAACTATTAAGATAAAATCAAAGAAAACTCAGATGAGTGTGTATACATAAATGTGTACATGTTTGCGTAGTGTGACCTAAGTGTAAGTAGAAGTAGCAAGACGTACCTGAAATCTTGCATGTTATGAGACAGAAAAAAGACACCAGCAATCCTACCATCATGTAAAACAGTTTCAGGTTTCTGTTTCAAAGTCACCTGGCAGGATGGTAGTACCTCCCTGGGTGGTTGCTGTCTACCAACCTACTACCTATAGTTTTCTTTATATATTATTTTATTCATGGGGGAAAACTAAAGCCATAAGGCTCATACAGTGCTTTGGGGAATGGGAAACATTCTGATTCAAAAGAAGGGGATTATTATAATCAAAAGTGCTAAACCACAAGGGTCATACAGCACAGCAGGGCAGACTGCAGGGATATTGGGTAGCAAGAGGGAGAGGGATGATTATTAGGTTATGTTGTGCAGGGATAGAGGAAAGGAAGGGAAGCAGTTCCAGTTCCTTAGATAAAGAGCCCCTCACTAGCAAGTAGCCTCTTCAGGGGAGGTTTTCTTTAGATGGTTAAAGATTGTTACCTTTTATATATAAAAAAACCTTTGACTTTGTATGTTTATTGTACCGAGTGTACAACTGCTTTTTAGTTTAGTTGGGCTGTTTTACAATAGCTTCCATGCCTTCTGTTCCTGTTAAGAGGTAAATTCAGCTTGCAAATTGGAAACCAGTTATAAACTTAAACATTTCTTGCTTCGTCTTTTAAGACATTACTAACTATGCCTGACCCTGAAGTGGCAATTAATGATGAGAAGATTAAACAAGCACAATCTGCATGGGCAATACAGAATGGCCAGCAGATGAAGGCTTGGCTGTTATCCAGGACAAACTTTACTATGTGTACAAAGTGGTTATGAAAGGGCTGCAGCTATAGGAAGACTACTATCAGGATAAATTAATCAAATAATAGAGCTAAACCAACAAGGGTCATACAGCACTGCAGGGCAGAAAATAAGTGCTGGGGCTATAAACAGCTAGGTGGAAAGGGGATCAGAGATAAGGGAAGAAAAAGGCTGGAAGGGACACTAGGGGCTACATGGCAAAGTTTGTATAGTAAAGCAGTTGCTGACAAAGTCAAAAAGTGATCAAAAGTCAAAAGGCAGGGTCATCTGCAGGAAGGGAAGATAAGGTAAGAGCAGTAGGGGGCAGAGGTAAATCCTGCGAGCTCGCTGGTAAACCGGACAATCTACAAGTGAAGAACCGAAATAGGGACCAACAAACCAAGAGGAATAGGGTGTCATTCCATGAGTTACCCATGGGTACTATCAGGATAAAGCTACAGTACAGTCATAGGTCTCCAGCTGCAAAGTCCTTGTGGGTTTAGCATTTAGTTTTGATAATCCAGGTACTGCAAGCATAAAGGTAAAAGCTAGTGCAGTCCTACTAGGTAATAGCGTAGTCAACCATATACATGTACATACATGGTTACTACATCCTGCATCCTTCCTTCAGGTGGTGGTTCCTGAACACTAAGGCACTTTTAATGTAAGCAGTGACTTACTACAGGTTTAGCACATGAAAGTTTTATTCAAGTTAAAATGAAAACAAGCTTTTGCACAGTGCTATTCTTGTTTCATGAGCTCAACCTCACTTAAAATTTAGTGTAATATACTTTTCTTTGCTTGCATTTCAGTTAACACATTTCTTATTATAAATAAAATGTGCAGTACTTATTCTTTCAATACTGTAATTACTGGGTATAATCACCCAAAATTGGCAGTTACCCAGAACATTAAAATGAACCTTCAAATTATAATCATGGGGAAACACTAAACTTTTAGGATTATACAGCAACTGTGGGGAGAGGGGATATTATAATCAAAGAAGCACTAAACCACAGGGGTCATACAGCACAGCAGGGTAGGGCAGGATGCAGGGAGAATGGTTTGCAAGAGGGAGAGGGATGATTGGTAGAGTATGGAGTGCAGCAGGACAGTGCAGGAGGGGGGGAATAGAAGGTATACATTATTATTATTATTATAATCAAATAGAAGCGCTAAACCACAGGGGTTATACAGCGCTGCAGGTTACAGGGAGAATGGGTTGTAAGAGGGAGATGGATGATTAGTAGGATATGGAGTGCAGCAGGATGGTGGATAGTGCAGGGATAGAGGGTAGCAAGAGATCAAGGAGAAGGTATACAGGCTTAATTCAGGGAACTGGAGCACAGATCCAATGCCCTTCATTATAATCAAAAAGGCACTAAACCACAGGGGTCAGACAGCACAGAGCCCTTCACCAGCATCAAGGAACCTCCCTCGAGGGACTAAACCTAGAAAGCTCTTTACACGTATTATTATAATCAAATAGAAGCGCTAAACCATTTACACATGTAAAAGTTCCCTCCAACACCCAGTCAAAAATCAAAGGTGTCAAATCCATAGATGTTTACTACCTGTGCAGTTATCTTAATTTGGATAACACTAAACATGGGGTTACATTATTATAATAAAAAGAAGCGCTAAACCACAAGGGTTATACAGCGTGGCACATGGGGTTACAGTGCTTGGGAAATGGGAAATTTCAACGAAATTGTAATCATGGGAAAGTACTAAACCCATAGGATTATACAGTGCCCATCCCAGCAACAAAAGCACCTCCCTAGAGGTAACTTTAAAAAGTTTAGTAATTAAAGTGCTTGTTAAAAAAACTTTCATGGCCATCCAACAGGGCAAATTGCTTCATGGCAGACAGGTCCTGATGAAGGTGTCTATCTAGTATTCCCCCTCCCAATCAAATCCTACATTTCCTTCTAATCCATATATTCTACTTTTGAACCCACAGGGGTAATACAGCACCTGAGGAATGAGGCAGTCAGGTTTAAGTTGAAGTAGCACCATTTTTTCCCATCACTATCTCATTATAAAGGCACTGCCATTTGAAGTGTTAAGTCTTCAAGAATTTCCTAGAACCAATGTTCCCTAAAGTTATATTAACCAAGTAACCTCACCTGGAATTAAAAGTTTGAAGGTGAACTATAGAAAGCACCTACCCTTCCCATTCTTCCACCTAATCATGCAAATCATTAAGCTAGTACACAGAATAGCACAAAACCCATCCATGTAGGATTGCATCAAAATCCATGAGCTAAGTGGGCTTAAGAAAAAAAAACAGCAATTTTATTGTTTATTATAAACCATTCTTCCTTTTACAATCTCACACATACTGGAATGGACTCTTTGTCCCTGGTATTGTGGTACCCCCACTCAAACATGATGATGAATATCTAACCCAATACCTGTGATAAATGAAGATGAATTATGTACTGAATATTTTCAATGAACAAAATGACAAATAAGTTACTAAAATTTCTTAAAGCTATTTACAATTCATCTTTGTCAAAATCATCATCACTGTCTGTAGGTGGTGTTCCACCAGTACCTTGGTACAGTTTTGCAACAATTGGCTGAACAACATCTTCCAGCTCCTTTTTCTGAGCTTTATATTCTTCAGCATCTGCATCAGGATTATCTTCCAGCCATTTTATTTTTTCATCAATAACTTCTTCAATCTTTTCCTTATCTTCATCAGACAACTTTGCACCAAGTTTTTCTTTGTCATTTACTTGGTTCTTCAGACTGTAAGCATAAGATTCTAGTTCATTCCTAGATTCTACTTTTTCTTTCAGCTTTTTGTCTTCATCAGCAAAGACCTCTGCATCCTTTATCATTCTTTCAATGTCTTCTGGAGTAAGGCGATTCTGGTCATTAGTAATTACAATCTTTTCTTTGTTACCTGTACCTTTGTCTTCAGCAGACACCTGAAGAATACCATTAGCATCAATTTCAAAGGTGACTTCAATCTGGGGTACACCACGAGGAGCAGGGGGAATACCAGTCAGATCAAATTTTCCAAGTATGTGGTTGTCTTTAGTCATAGGTCGCTCACCTTCGAAGACCTGAATGGTAACGGTGTGTTGGTTATCTGAGGCTGTAGAGAAAATCTGAGACTTCTTCGTGGGAATTACAGTGTTGCGAGAAATCAACTTCGTCATTACACCACCTACAGTTTCAATACCCAATGTCAGTGGATTGACATCCAACAATACCAAGTCATTAGTATCATCTTCACCTGACAACACACCAGCTTGTACAGCTGCACCATAAGCTACAGCTTCATCAGGGTTTATGCCTCTGGATGGCTCTTTGCCATTGAAGAATTCTTTCACTAACTGTTGAATCTTTGGGATACGGGTAGAGCCACCAACCAATACTATTTCATCAATTTCTTTCTTCTGAAGGTCAGAATCTTCTAACACCTTTTGAACTGGCTTCATTGTTGATCTGAATAGATCCATGTTAAGTTCCTCAAACTTAGCACGAGTGAGAGTTTCTGAGAAGTCTTCTCCTTCAAAGAAGGATTCAATCTCAATTCTAACTTGGTGACTAGCAGATAGAGATCTCTTTGCTTTCTCAACTTCACGGCGTAGCTTTTGGACAGCACGATTATCTTTCCTAATATCTTTGCCCTTCTTTTTCTTGTAAAGCTTAATGAAGTGTTCCATGACACGCTGATCAAAGTCTTCTCCACCAAGATGGGTGTCTCCATTTGTAGCTACTACCTCAAACACTCCAGAATCTATAGTGAGAAGAGATACGTCAAAAGTACCACCACCAAGGTCAAATACCAGAATGTTCTTCTCTCCATCCTTTTTGTCAATACCATAGGCAATGGCAGCTGCAGTAGGTTCATTAATTATTCTCATAACTGTCATACCAGCTATGATACCTGCATCCTTAGTAGCTTGGCGTTGAGCATCATTGAAATAAGCAGGTACTGTAACTACAGCATGAGTTACAGTTTTGCCAAGATAAGCTTCTGCAACTTCCTTCATCTTGCCCAGCACCATGGCAGAAATCTCTTCAGCTGCAAATATTTTATCACCTTGTGATGTAGATACCTGAATGTGTGGTTTGTCATTTTTCTTTATCACCTTGAAAGGGAAGAACTGAATATCATGTTGAACAGATTTATCTGACCATTCACGGCCAATTAGACGCTTTGCATCAAAGATAGTATTTTCAGGATTTGTAGTAAGCTGATTCTTGGCAGAGTCCCCTATAAGCCTTTCACCATCAGCAGTGAAAGCAACATACGAGGGCGTGATTCTATTGCCCTGATCATTTGCAATTATTTCTACTCTGCCATTCTTGAAGACACCAACACTGCAATAAAAAGAAAACATGGCAATTAGCAATTTTACTGGTTTAAAGGGAGCATGGATTCAGAAAATATGCCTCAAACTGGAAAAAAATAAGTAAAAAGATTTACAATGTATGAGCAATATTTTTAACCTTGCCACTGTCAGATCTGAGGTCAGTGGCACCCTTAAATATGCTGCATGCAGGAAATTTTGGCCTAGACATGAGAGGGTTTGCAGTGGGTGTAGTATATAAAAAAATCTAAGTCTTACAGTGCATAATAGGAACTTAAATTTCAGATTAGAAGTGGCCTGAATGACCTGTGGCAACCCCCCCCTCCCTTCCCAGGAAGGGTAGGGTTTTTATACTAGGTGTAGTTTAATTATTGGGATTGCCTAAATCATTAAAATATTTTTTTTTTGCAATTAACAGAAATAAGGAACCTTCATGCAAAATAGGGAATTTTGCTTTAGTAACTGGAATACTAAAGTTGTCTTGCAATGTCAGTTTGTTGAACAGTGCAAAATTATGAAATTAGATATTTCTGGGCACTTTATAGGGTAGTCCTGATAAGTAACAGTTTCTTGCAGTTAACTAGTATAGAATACTAGCAAATTAGCTAAGACTAATTTGGAAAACCTTTTTGAAGTATTCTGACCAACTTCATTCTTACATAACTGCAAGTATGCATCCCCCCCCCTTTTGGTACATTTTTTTGGGAACTAAAAGATTCTACCATTCAAGTCTTCTAAAAAATGGCAATAGGGGCTTTAATTTTTTTTTTTGGGGGGCCAAGGGAGAGATTAAGACCTGACAGTGGTCAGGAATTTTTACTGGCATATACAAGTTTGTTTGGCAGTCACCTGCAGTCAAAATTATGCAGAAAAATAATGAAATTGGTACTATCCAGCAATGGAGCTACAGTAAACTTCATGTAGCTTAGACCAACCCTATTGTTTAACACTATCCCATTGTACAATGGGAGAATTTAAACATTTTACCAGTTGAACAAATTTAATTAAATGTTGGCAACTAACAAAACTGTCAGGTGTATAGTCCTCAAAGGGGGCAGGAAACAATGGGAAATTATCCTTGAGGTCATCATGTTGTGGGGGTTTAAGGAGATATTAGAGTAAGAAATACTTTTTGGATGTCTGGTAGTGTATAATAAGAGGCGAGATGAGGTAAGACCCAGAGCCTTGCCTTATCCAGCCTAGGTCTAACTGGAACTGAGGGAGTGGCCTGTAGTAGGCAGTTCTGAGCAGAACTCATAGCTAGGGAGCATCTCTAAAGTAACGGATTTAACAGTATACTACACAAGTACTACTGACAATAATATTGTCAGGTTAAAGGATGTAGCTAGCTTAAATGGTTTACAATGCAATACAGGTATATTTAATGATTTACCATACTAAAACCAGATACAAGAACATAAGGAACACTGCAGCAGGCCTACTGGCATATGCAAGGCAGGTCCAAGTCTCCCACCGGCTTAAGCCAATGCCCCGACCCATCCAGGTCAGGTTCATTTACTTAAGGAGCACGGCATCTGACCTAGTAGCACAAGCTAGTCAGAACCAACTCACACCCGCTCATATTTATCTAGCCTATTTTTAAAACTAGGCAATGTTTTAGCCTCTAACTGTACTCAGGAGTTTGTTCCACTCATCGACAACTTTATTACCAAACCAATGCCTTCTTATATCCTTCCTGAATCTGAATTTATCCAACTTAAAGCCATTGCTGCGAGTCCTGTCAATACTAGATATTTTGAGCACGCTATTTACATCCTTTATTTATTCCTGTTTTCCATTTATACACCTCAATCATATCCTCCCTAATTCTATGCCTAGAAAATTTTGATATGCAAAATATTTAAACCTAACCCTACTTAAATTTTAGCAAATTCAATGAGAAAAGATTAAAATTTAACAAAAGTACCCTTCGTATGTAGTATTTTGCATGCACTATTATACAGTATATAGAAGGGTGGAGTACTAAACAGTGATCATGGGTACAGGGTAAACCCAGGGACCAAAGAATAAATGCATTGAAGCAGGCCTATGAGGCCCATACTAGGCAAGTCTGACTGCACCTTTGTACCTGACCAACCTATTTTTTTTTTACTGGTTTCTTTAGGTACAGGAACAAGTAAAATTATCAATAAATTACAGACAAGCTTACAGAATAATATTCCCCAAGTAGGGACAAGAGTAACAAAGATTTATCCCAGAACCTTATAAAGGGCATTTCTATTATGCCTTTAACCTCAACTCCCTAGGATGAAACTTACTACAATAATACCTATATACCAGGAGGTGAAAAGTTAATGTGCAAAAAAAAAAAAAAAGTTAATTTTTTTTTGCTGGAAAGAGTAAAGTCTTTAAAAATGGGAATTTTAAGCACTTACCAAGAATAGGTTGTTCCTAGATCTATGCCAATGACGGTCCCTACATCATCTTTCTTGCTCTCCTTCGCTGTAGCAAGAGCAGCTAAGAGGACTAGAAGCGTCCAACACTTCATTGTTCTGGAAACAAAAGTAGCAGTTAGTAAAATTTTCATTAGGCCTAAAGTTTATTTAGGCACAATTACACAAGTAACCATAATGTAAAATTTTGGAAGTAACATTTCTATTTGGGGCATCCAGGACCTAAAATAACTTACTAAGCAGGACATGATGGGAGGAACTAATTTTTAGTTTTCTATTACTATTTACTTAAAGAGTAAAACAAGTACACAGAAAAAATAGGTAGTTTAAAGTTAGATAAGGATTTTAACTGCTATTGGGGCATTTCATTTACTTATAAAAGCTTATGGGGCTAAAACATTAAATCATGGGAGACAGCATTAAGCACCATGGGAACAGGATTTGATCCAAGGAAAAGGAGCATAATTTAAACTTTGGGTGAAGAGACATTTATCGGAAACAAGATAACTCCCTTCCTTGATCCCTAAGGAGATTTTAGTAGGCCATTGTGGGCAACCGGTTAGGTTGCCCAAGTCATTTAAACAGACTAAAAATTTTAAAGAAAGACCTAAAAATAGGAAGTAGATAGAGTAGGGGGAGGGAGGGAAGGTCATATTATAATCATGGGGAAAGCGCTAAATCCGTAGGATTATACAGTGCCTGTGGGGGGGGGGTAAGGTATTCAGGCTTAATTCAGGTAACTGGAGCACTGATCCAATTTCTTAGATCAAGAGCCCCTCACCAGTATTAAGGAACCTCCCCGAGAGGAGGGAAGGCCATAGAAAGCTCCAAATTATTAATATAGAGGAAGTTTCATGTTTACCAACTTAATTGTCCTGACGAGCACAAGAAATAGGATACCCCACTAGATGAAATAAAGCTATTTAAATATGGAAGATTGTGGAATGTCGCCGCCGCCCCCACCCACCTCTCACAAACAGCAAATTAAATCGAAACAACACAAACTAGACATGTAACTAATATATTAAGAAAAACTACAAGCTCTGACTTACCTTGTATAACACCACAAAACTGTATATAACGTAGAGTTATGACACTAAAGTAATATTCACAGTAAGAACCGTAGTGTGACTGTAGGTGAGTGACACTTGGTGTTCTGCCTCAGCCTGCCGGAGAGGCAGTAGAAATATCGTCTGCTAAGTCTCGTGGACCTCTCTCATTGGTCAGCTTAAACCACGTGGTACAACTTTTCGCTCTCTGATTAGTCAGCGTCATCATACTAGCTAGATTCCTATTGGTACACGTCCTCTATCTGAGAGAAAGCCAACTTTAACCATAGAGTATATTTTTTTTTTTATTGAGGATTATACATCATTGTTATTTGCAAAAATTCACAACAAATGTATTAAAATGAAATTGTCAATAAAGTAGATGTAAACACGGGTTATTAGAATAAGGAAGTACAGCAAAATATTGTTATAGATAAGTTTAAAGTTTTTCTGGAAGTACTGTGCTGTAGGGAGGTAGTGACGTCACCACCACCCTCGAGAAGCCACCAGATCAAACCATCGGACGTTCACTTCCACATCTCCCCTACACTTAGCAACATCGTCGTAAGTACAGCATCATTTGTCGATTGTTTCACTGATACTAATCATCAAGAGTACGTGGCACATGTTGAGTACCTTTGAACTCTGTTCAGAGGTCGATGGACTCTGATAAATCGCGATGATAATTTCCTAAGCGATGTGTTGGGTGGGACTCCCTGTTGCACACGCGGGCGGCCACCTGGTGACCACGCGGCTTACTAAAAGTTTCTCCCAGTCTCCACCTTAAAAATTCAAATAAAACCCCGAGTAGTTATTATATTAAATTGAAAAATTACTGCTGATGCGTTGCACCTTTCATTTTTTTTAAATACAAATTGCCACGTGCTCTATTTAAAGGTCTTATTTTAAAATATTTTATCTTATTTCCTGAATTTTAATTAAAATAGAACAGGTTCCTTGATGCTGACTCTTGATTCAAGACATTAAGAACTATTCACCCTCAAGGAAGGTTCTTAATGCTGGGCTCTTGATTCAAGGTACATAATAATGTTCACCCTTTAGGAAGGTTCCTTGATGCTGGGCTCTTGATTCAAGGAATTAAGGCTACTTTCCCTTCTTGCATTGAACCTAAACTTTTGATACAATAAAATGTCGCAGTAGTTGCACGTGGAGTCCTGACTAAAGATTCCAAAGGTTCTATCTGCCAACTGCTGCAAAGCTACAGTATATTGTTGTAATCATGACAGCAATATACTGTCAAAGAAATCTTGAAACATGTTCGCAATAAAGCTAACATAATCCTTGGCTTCATATCAAGAAGTATAAATAATAGAAGTCCTCAGGTTGTTCTTCAAATATATATCCTTGGTTAGGCCTCATTTAGATTATGCTGTACAGTTTTGGTCACCGTATTACAGAATGGATATAAATGCTCTGGAAAACGTACAAAGGAGGATGACAAAGTTGATCCCATGTATCAGAAATCTTCCCTATGAGGATAGACTGAGGGCCTTGAATCTGCACTCTCTAGAAAGGCGTAGAATTAGGGGGCATATGATTGAGGTGTATAAATGGAAAACAGGAATAAATAAAGGGGATGTAAATAGCGTGCTGAAAATATCCAGCCAAGACAGGACTCTAAGCAATGGATTAAAGTTGAATAAATTCAGATTCAGGAAGGATATAGGAAAGCATTGGTTTGTAAGAGTTGTGGATTTAGGAGTTCTGGTTAGCAGTAATTTAAAACCAAGACAGCAGTGCATAAGTGTTCACATTAAAGCGAACAGAATCCTTGGCTTAATATCAAGAAGCATAAATAATAGGAGACCTCAGGTTGTTCTTCAACTCTATATATCCTTGGTTAGGCCTCATCTAGATTATGCTGCACAGTTTTGGTCACCGTATTACAGAATGGATATAAATGCTCTGGAAAACGTACAAAGGAGGATGACAAAGTTGATCCCATGTATCAGAAATCTTCCCTATGAGGATAGACTGAGGGCCCTGAATCTGCACTCTCTAGAAAGGCGTAGAATTAGGGGGATATGATTGAGGTGTATAAATGGAAAACGAATAAATAAAGGGGATGTAAATAGCATGCTAAAAATATCTAGTATTGACAGGACTCGCAGCAATGGCTTTAAGTTGGATAAATTCAGATTCAGGAAGGATATAGGAAAGCATTGGTTTGGTAATAGAGTTGACGATGAGTGGAACAAACTCCCGAGTACAGTTATAGAGGCTAAAATGTTGTGTAGTTTTAATAATAGGCTAGATAAATATGAGTGGGTGTGAGTTGGTCCTGACTAGCTTGTGCTACTAGGTCAGATGCCGTGCTTCTTCCTTAAGTGAATGTAACCTGACCTGGCTGGGTCGGGGCATTGGCTTAAGCCGGTGGTAGACTTGGACCTGCCTCGCATGGGCCAGTAGGCCTGCTGCAGTGTTCGTTCGTTCTTATGTTCTTATGGATGAGTGGAACAAGCTCCCGAGTGCCGTCATAGAAGCTTAAGATGTGTAGTTTTAAAAATAGGTTAGATAAATACATGAGTGGGTGTGAGTTGGACCTTAGTACAAGTTGTTTCCCAAGATGCTATGCATTCTGGAGGCCCCCAGTTTATTGTATGTCTTGAAATTTAGATAAGTAGTTACATTTGATCAACAGCAAATCTTCTACTTAAACTTCTAACAAATTGCTTGCAGGGAGTACAGTAGTGGTTATAAAATTATTTTAGGGTTGCCTGAAAATGTTCTGCACAACCAGGGGCTTTCAGTAAAGTGTCTATATCCATGTCTTTTCTGAAAGACATGTAAACCATACATTCTAGAAGTAAACATCATTATCAACTGTGTATACACATCCTATTTAAACTGACTTCATTTCTATCTTTTCATTTGTCCTAATTCTTTCATAATACAGGTGAAATGTCTGAGCTTGGCAGAAATTCAAAAGATCAGAAAAGTTGTGCAGTTGGCCATTATTTGCGTACCTTGGATGATTCCGAGGTAGAGTGTTTGCTTCGCCAAGATTCACGTGGCCTAATTGGAGAATTTCAACATGAAAAACTGGAGAAAGAGGCAGCTAAAAATTGGGATAAATTTTACAAACGCAATGAAACTAGGTGTGTTCTATTTCCTGTTTTCCATTCCCTTTGTATTTAGGTCTTTCCCTAACTGAAATATTAGATAATTAAAATGTGTAATTTTTTATAATTTGGTTTTGAAATGTGCCATAACATATCACTGCAAACTGGCATGGTGCCAGATAAGTGGAAAATTGCAAATGTAATACCTATTTTCAAAGCAGGAGACAGGTCCTTAGCTTCGAACTATAGACCAATAAGCCTAACCTCCATAGTGGGAAAATTTATGGAATCAATAATAGCCGAGGCAATTCGTAGCCATCTTGAAAAGCATAAATTAATCAATGAATCTCAGCACGGTTTTACAAAAGGGCGTTCCTGCCTTACAAATTTAATAACTTTTTTCACTAAGGTATTTGAGGAGGTAGATCATGGTAATGAATATGATGTTGTGTATATGGACTTCAGTAAGGCTTTTGATAGTCCCACGTCAGAGACTATTGAGGAAAATTAAGGCACACGGAATAGGAGGAGAAATTTTTTCCTGGATAGAGGCATGGTTGACAAATAGGCAGCAGAGAGTTTGCATAAATGGGGAGAAATCAGAGTGGGGAAGTGTCACAAGCGGTGTTCCACAGGGGTCAGTATTGGGCCCCTTGTTGTTCACAATCTACATAAACGACATAGAGGAGGGAATAAATAGCGACATAAGCAAGTTTGCCGATGACACCAAAATAGGCCGTCCAATTCATTCAAATGAGGACATTAGAGCACTCCAGGAAGATTTGAATAGACTGATGCAGTGGTCGGAGAAGTGGCAGATGCAGTTTAATATAGATAAATGCAAAGTTCTAAATATTGGACAGGACAATAACCATGCCACATATAAACTAAATAATGTAGATCTTAATACTACTGATTGCGAAAAGGATTTAGGAGTTCTGGTTAGCAGTAATCTAAAACCTAGACAGCAGTGCATAAGTGTTCGCAATAAAGCAAACAGAATCCTTGGCTTCATATCAAGAAGCTATAAATAATAAGTCCTCAGGTTGTTCTTCAACCTATATATCCTTGGTTAGGCCTCATTAGATTATGCTGACAGTTTTGGTCACCGTATTACAGAATGGATATAAATGCTCTGGAAAACGTACAAAGGAGGATGACAAAGTTGATTCCATGTATCAGAAATCTTCCCTATGAGGATAGACTGAGGGCCCTGAATCTGCACTCTCTAGAAAGGCGTAGAATTAGGGGGGATATGATTGAGGTGTATAAATGGAAAACAGGAATAAATAAAGGGGATGTAAATAGCGTGCTAAAAATATCTAGTATTGACAGGACTCGCAGCAATGGCTTTAAGTTGGATAAATTCAGATTCAGGAAGGATATAGGAAAGCATTGGTTTGGTAATAGAGTTGTCGATGAATGGAACAAACTCCCGAGTACAGTTATAGAGGCTAAAACGTTGTGTAGTGTTAAAAATAGGCTAGATAAATATATGAGTGGGTGTGAGTTGTACCTGACTAGTTTGTGCTACTAGGTCAGATGCCGTGCTCCTTCCTTAAGTGAATGTAACCTGACCTGGCTGGGTCGGGGGCATTGGCTTAAGCCGTTGGAGATTTGGACCTGCCTCGCATGGGCCAGTAGGCCTGCTGCAGTGTTCCTTCTTTCTTATGTTCTTATGTTCTTATTAATTTTATAGGTTCTTCAAGGATCGTCATTGGACCACTAAAGAGTTTAAAGAACTAATTGGGGATGGAGAAACCACAAGAACCTTATTAGAAGTAAGTACCATTAAAGATTAAATTCATCTTGTATGATTGATGTCTGTAAAGGTTTTGAGTTAGGGGTAGGTGGCGGGGGCTTGTCTCGCTGTGTGTTAGGGACAGGACAGGATCTATTAGAACAGTGGTAGTAGATATATGGAGTATCGAAAATATAAGGCCATTTGTCTTGTCTGAAAAGAACTTTTTTTGTGTTGGCTTCGGAGGGTGTTTCAAAATTCATGTACATGGTTATTGGTTATAGAGGATCTTTATACAAGTAAATTTTGTTTTTTTGTGGTTTTTGATAAGGAATAAATGTCATGTAATACGTATGTCATATCTTATCAAGGTTTTTTGTATGATTAGGTTATGAATGTTTTAAAAGGTTTGGATCATGAGGCATGAAGATGTATTATACTTAATTGTAATGTAAATTCTTGGGAGTTTAGTCATCCCATTTCATTATTCTGTTCTGGTGAGTAATGCATCAGAGGGTGTCCAGGGTATGTAATGCAGATGTAGTGTTCATTCATTACCCTGCGTGTTTGAAATTTTTATATATTGATGTTGTGGACACTCATATGAACTTTTATTTGATCAGTGTAATGATATGCAAGTTAATTTTTTTGGTAGACTTAGGTCTCGTAATCAAAGAGTTTGATAATACAGTGGTACCCCGGTTTACGATATTTTTTCATTCCAGAATGCTGTTCAAGTGCCATTACCTAACGAATTTATCTCCTTAAGAAATGTTGTAAAATAGACTAGTCCTTTTAGACCCCCAAAATTACACTTACAAAAGCATTTAAAAATAAACTTACATAAGGGTGAGTTTGGGGACCATCAAACCGGGGTACCACTGTATATATAATTTTCTATGGAGGATCTTGGGGACACATTCAATACGTTGGGTTTCATTATATATTACTGTTTGTAGGAATAGCATTAAAGGGTAAATGTGATTGTTTTTTATGTATGGTTATATACTAGATAAAGGTCAAATGTTGTTAGTTGCCTGTCCTAACGTGGGGTTGTTTTAGGTGTATAGTCTTTTACCATTGTGTGTTTTGGGGATCAGTGTTTCCTCATGTAGGGCGTATTTTATTTTGGTATTTGTATTATTTGGTTAGGTTCCTATTATAATGACATGTTGTGACTACATGCTTCATATTGGTGAAGGTTTTGTTTTTATGTTTAGTTTTTTTTACTTTGACTTTGGAATTGAGTTCTTTGTAAGGATACTTTGTACTGCAATGTATATATGCTGTTTTTTTTTTTTTTTTTAATAAAATATAAAAAAAAATTGCAGTACAGGTAGTAGGTTGGTAAATATTAACTTTGGTATTACTGTCCTGTCTGAAAAGCAACCCATTAAATTTTTTTTTTTTTTTGCACTGATAGGATTGCTTAGAATGGCAGGCAGGTAAATCTGGCACACTATTACAGTACTTTCATTCAGTATGCACATACCTTTACTTTCCTTGTGTGCTTTGTAATAGTTCTTTCTTAATATTTTGGAGGAAAAAAATAATCCTCAGAACGACCTGACATGTCTAGAATTTCTAATGAGTGTAGTAATAACTTGTGGTTAGAGTAAAGGGTGATTTTCTTTGCCTTAACAGTGGTATTCTAAGTGTTTTTTCAGTGTCCAAATTATGCTGTGTTAATCAATTTACCTTCTAATTTACACCTCTGAAAGTCGGGCTAGCTAATTTCCTAGTCCTCGTAGATTCTGCCACTATTTTTAAGTACAGTGGACCTCCGAGTTTCGTAAAAACTTCACTCCTGAAGTCTGCTCAAGTGCCATTACCGAACGAATTTACCCCCTTAAGAAAAAATGTCACATAGGTTAGTCTATTTCAGACCCCCAAAAATACTTCCACAAGCACTTACAATATTATACTTACATAAATGTATGATTTCCGGTTTCGAAACTCGGGGGTCCACTGTATGTGGTGACTGTCTTTAACAAATCAAATTGGGTAAGACTTCTTTCATACCTAACCTTTTAGATATACAAATCCTGAAATACCTGCCAGAATACCAGAACTCCCAAATCTTTTGCAATCAGTAATATTAAGATCTACATTTAGTTTATACGTGGCATGGTTATTTTCCTGTCCAATGTTTAGAACTTTGCATTTGTCTATATTAAACTGCATCTGCCACTTCTCCGACCACTGCATCAGTCTACTTAATCTTCCTGGAGTGCTCTAATGTCCTCGTCAGCATGTTTGTAGAAAGTAGTTTGGCAAGTGCACTATGTATTTACAAATTCCAGTGGAAGTAGATAATAAGAGCAACATTATTTCCAACATGCTGTATTATGAAGTTGTAACTTTTCTCAGGTTGGCTGTGGAGTAGGAAACTTCTTGTATCCACTACTAGAAGAAGGCTTGAACCTTTTCATCTATGCATGTGACTTTTCACCCCGTGCTGTTCAGTTCGTCAAAAGTCACCCTCACTATGACAAGTCAAAGATTGAAGCCTTTCAGTGTGATATAACAAAGGTAATTTTTACCCCTTGCATAGTTTGTGAATTTTGTGATCTATGATTATTTTTTTTATCTTGTATGATATGTGAAAAGCCTTTCTTTGCAGGAGGACTTGAGCAGTAAATTAAGCAGTGAAGTGGACATAATAAGTGTGATATTTGTTCTTTCTGCAATACATCCAGAAAAGTTGAAGAATGTTGTGTGCAATTTGTATCATTGCTTACGACCAGGAGGAATGGTGTTGGTTCGGGATTATGGATTATACGATATGGCCATGTTTAGGTTTGGCCCTGGAAGCAAATTAGGCGAACGTTTTTATGTTCGTCAAGATGGCACGAGGTAAGTTCTTTTGGGGGGGGAAAGGGGGTGTGTGGAATGTGGTGTCATGGGAGAATTCCTGCATAAGTGTACTATACTGCAACCCTTATTACAGTGGACCCCCGAGTATCGTAATTAATCCGTTCCATGAGCTAGTACTTAACACGAAGTTTTCGAAATTCGAACCATTATTTCCCATAAATAATGTAAATACAATTAATCCGTTCCACAAAAAAATATTCACATATAAAATAATTAAAAACAATATATATATATATACATTTACTTACCTTTATTGAAGAGTTGCAGGCATCTGGAAGATGTAATGAGTAATGAAGGTCCTCTTGGGCATTTTCTTCCAAAACAGGCCTGTTTCATCACAATTAAACACTTGTTGGGGAGGAATTTTTCAGCCTCTACGAAGGGAAATCCCCACTCCCTGCATGAATGCTACACTCCCTGCATGAATGCTACACTCCCTGCATGAATGCTACACTCCCTGCATGAATGCTACACTCCCTGCATGAATGCTACACTCTCTGCATGAATGCTACACTCCCTGCATGAATGCTACACTCCCTGCATGGCTGCTAAACTCCCTGCATGAATGCTACCACAGGGGTGCCACTAGGAAGCTTCTTTGGACCCATGGTGACTTATTTCAGTGACAATCACTAAAACAACCAAAAAAAACACCAAATGTAGTGTGAATGTTTGAAAGAGCGCACTAGGTAATGTTCTCTTAATGGTAAACAACGCTTACTGGCGGCGTCCCGCGGAGCAGGCGGACAGGTCTAATACGTTACGAAACACAAGCGGTTTTACGATTCTCAAAGTCGTAAAAAGCTTAAGAAACACGATGTTTGCAAAGTAAGAACCTTACGAAACTTGGGGGTCCACTGTATATTTATTTCCAGATATTTATGTAAATGCTCTGAAATTTTTGTAGGTAGAAGTTTCAATATCGTAAAACATTTTGCACTGAAAGGGTTACCCTTTTTTCCATCTATAGTTAAACTTATGACCCCTTACCTAACTTTTATTCTTCATGGAGTGAATTACTTTTGCATTAACTTTTGGTATGTTCAAATTAGGCATCCCTAAAGGGGGGTTTCAGAAGGTTGCCTGAATTTATTTTGCTCGCAGTTTTTCCTCGGACTTTTAAAGGCAATGAGTTGTAACCACCCCTTCTAAACTTATTTTTACCAACTACATATTACTGGTCTTTAAGTATTTAGTTGTATTATGTCTATAGTTATTGCATAGATGAGGTCATATATAAGTAATAAGTGGATAACTTCTGTGACCATAAACAAAAAAGTCCAAGTTTAGGGTATATTTAAGTATTATTCTTGAACAAGTTCTTGTATTATTTTCTAAGTCATAAATAGATTTTCTGGCATTAACTTTAATTTTGTTTTCATAACTAGGCTTTTACTATGATAATAACTTTTACATATTTTGGGAAGAGTACAGGCTATGCCTCGCTGCCTCACATCCAGTATATTAATTGGAGAGGCATTGCAATGTAAATGAATCATTGGTAATAATATTTTTTGCTTGTTTTTTCCATGTTATGTTTTATAAAAAGGTTTTCTATTTCAGGGCCTACTATTTTATGGAAAAAGAGATGCGTGTTCTATTTGAAGAAGCTGGTTTTGCAGTGTCCAGCATTGGTTATGTATCTCGCCAAACTATCAATAAAAAAGAAGGAATAAATGTGCAGAGAATTTTTGTTCAGGCAAAGTTGATAAAACCACTCAAGTGAAGTAAGTATTTTTATTGTAGTTTACATTCCATATCGTGCTTTATATACAGCCTCTCCTCACTTACCTATGTACTCGTTTACCGACAACTCAGAGTTACGACAGGCTCTCCGATGAGTAAAAAAAATAGTGTATTCCTTAGAGAACTTGGGTCACTCATTTCAATCATCTTACAGCCACTCAGTACACTACCTTTTAAAGTCTCCAAGACTACATAGTTGTACAACTTTAAACTTCGATTCTGTACCCCATAGTACAAGATAGAAGTGCAGCAGCACTTGTATAGGTTTCTTAGCTGACATTTAAAGCACTCCAGAGCGATTGTTATTACAAGAAATAAATCTTTATCTTTATTAATTATTATTATTATTATCACCATCAACATTGTTCACTGATTTAATTAAGCTGCCACGAGAGACAATGTAAACACCAGCTGATCCCATGACTGTACTTCCCTTTTCCTCTTGTTTTTCCTCTTCCAAGTGCAGCAGCACTTGGAAGAGGAAAATGGAAGTACAAAAGACGTACACAATCAAGGGATCAGCTGGTGTTTGTCTGTTGACATTTTGTTTGTCTGTTGTCGATGGTGATAATAATAATAATAAAATATAATTAATAATCACTGGGGCGCAGTAAACGTCAGTGTTTCGTATAGGTTTGGTAGCTGACGTCTCAAGCACTTCAGAGCGATTATTATCATTATTTATTATTATTATTGCATTCTGTCTCATGCCAGCTTAATAAAATATTAAACTCAGTGAACAAGGTATGTGGATGGTAATAGTAATAATATTTAATAATAATAATAATCGCTCTGGAGTGCTTTAAATGTCAGCAACCAAACCTATACGAAATACTTATGACATTTAAAGCACTCCAGATCGATTTATTATTCTTACTATTACAAATTGTAAATTATTATAAATAAGAATAATAATAAAAACGCTATTTTTGCGTTTTTTCTTATGACGAGTGATCTAGGCATGTTTCCCCTGATGTAAACAATGTATCTAATGATCTTATCCCAGAGTGTAAAGCACCCTTCTGGCAAGACAGTGATGGAGTGAATGATGATGAAAGTTTTTCTTTTTCGGGCCACCCTGCCTTGGTGGGAATCGGCCGATGTGTTAATAAAAAAAAAATTAATTCATTTCAGCATTTTTTAAGCTCCAAAGTAATCAGCTATGCAGGCGTTTCCTGGAGTATCTCTGAAGTAAATCATTGACCTATTTAATGTTGTATTACTGTTAATAATACACAGATTGAAAGAAATTTCCCAGCAAACATAAAACTGAATGTTTTAATTTTGGGTTGACACTTTTGAAAGTGCCAGTGAGGGGTGATTCCTCGATTAGCGACGAAAGTTTTTTACCGCCCCCCTATCTCTGTCGTTAAGTGACGAGAGGCTGTATTTGAAACTAAATTGTAAGATTGGTAGATAGTGCTGCTAGGTGCTTTTGGTGCCAAGACTATAGACATTACTTTGTGATATTGCAAATTAAAATGTGCTGGCAATAGGGATGTGGAGCAAGACCACAAATTATTTAAAATGGTATGCTACTACTTTTGCACTTTGACATTTATCAGGTTTTCAAGCAAATGGTTGCTCTGATTCAGGATTTAATGTGATGAGAAACTGAATATGATTCTGGGTGATTATCTTAAATCTCTAATTTTTTTCTGATTTTCATGTATTTTTTGAAAGCTTTTATTTCAAAGTTTAGAAATTTAATGTTGTAATTTTGTCTTGCAGATACACTCGTCATCATGGATTTCCAGATCACTGGTATGTTGCTGCTGTTTTATATGCTGACCTTGGCAGGCAGAAAAAAAACTTTCATTTGTAACAACCATTTTGAGTATATTAAACCTATAAAGTACTTTTTTAATCTGCTTTTGTAGTCCCCTGTGCACCTATGTAGTGTTAAGTTATCGATACCAGGGTTTAGTAAGTCTGATTCAATTGGGATGTTGTAAATCATGACTGATTATTCCTGGTTATATTTTATTATATGAGAAATGGAGCAAATTTTTTTAAAAATGGAAGGTAAGTGTATTATAGGTGATCTGGGGACATGATAGTTGAACAGGCAGTTGTGCTCAGACGTTAGAATAAATGGTGAATGGAGCAATGGAATTGGCTTGAAATTCATTACCTTCAGAGACTCATTGCAGGTTTTCCATTGTTGTTTTTTTGTGAGCACAGTAGTATTAATTTTGGTCCTTGAACAGTAAAGGGGCAAATAGCTACATCATACTTGTACAGTGGAATCTCGATACTCAACAGCTCCCTACTTGAACGAAGCTTGGCACTCGGCCAAACAAACACGACCTACCAGAACTTCGCTGTAAACTATTTCGTGTTTGCATTTTTTTTTTTATGTACAAGTCGCTGTGGGCCTACATAAATTAGTGATTACAGCTAACCAAAAAGAAAATGGTTGGGAAGAATTTGTTTGATACTCGAATGGATTGGAGAGTTAAGTTTGAGTACCGAGGTTCCACTGTACCGTTCTAGAAACGGTTAAAGTGGTAATGAATATGTACAGTACATAAGAGAAATTTTTTTCCAACGAACCAGCCATATCCCACAAAATCAGAATGACCCAAAAAGAAAAACTGAAGTTTTCCCTTTAAATTCAGTAATTTATACAGAAGGGGTTACACGAGAAATAGATATTTAAAATAGTTACTTTTATTTCAGGATGCAGTTGTACACTGGCACTAATTGTAAGAAACATAGCTTCAATGGATGAGGACCTTGTAACACTAAATGAAGGCTAAATTGGGTGCCTGGAAACTAAGGTTAGTCTGTCATTGCATTTTAATTTTCAAAGAAAATTTAGTACAGTGCTAGACTTGCAAATTAATTTCTCTTGGCTTCTGAAAGTTATATTTTAATTACAGTGCACCACCGGTTTTAGTAATTAACCCTTTCAGGGTCCAAGGCCATTTTTGGAAGGGGTGCACCAGTGTCCAAGAATTTTAAAAAAAAAATCTTATTTTTTCTTATGAAATGGTAGAGAATCTTTTTCTAAAGGTAATAAAACAAAAAGTACAAAATTTGATTGAAAATTGACAAAATTATGCTCTCGCGAATTTTGATGCGTCAGCAATATTTACGCATTGGTGATTTTGCCAACTTTGACTCCCATTTTAGGCCAATTACATTATTCCAGTCGACCAAATTCTTTGCTATTTCACTAGTATTACTTCTATTCTATCGATTGAGCACAAGAAATCGCCCAGTCAACTGTTTCAACTACAAAATAGTGATTGGAAATTTGTAATTTAGCCAATTTAACTCTAAAGTTCAAAATATTCCAATTTCAAAATAGGGTGCAGAATAAACAACAGGCATTCCTGGCACTAAACTAACATTTCCTCTGTTCATTAGTTACGTTTTCAGTCTTTACAAATGAATTCCATTTTGATTTTTTATTCACATAATGAACTTTTATTCAAACCAAAAAATGGAAGATTTACTGTTTATGCAATATTTAATAATTGTACAAATGATGTCACCACATTTGTGAACGTATATTAGACCCACCAGCTGGCGCATATTAGACGTGTGAGGTCATTTGTTTACTCTTAAAACATTGGCAAAAATTTTACATTTCCGCTACTTTGAGCTCAGTTTCAAGCCATTTCCAATACTAAAACCAATCAAAATCATCTCTATATCTGTAATATATTCTATCGAATGAGACCAAGAAATCGCAAATACAACTATACAAAGTATACGAAAAAATACTGCAAATTCGCTGTTTTAATAAAAAATTGCAGTTTGTTTTTTCTCTCATATGCAATGTGTGCTGCAGGATTTGTTTTATGTGGTGCACACTTACCACAGATGTACTCTCATATCCAGGCCCAAATTTACCGCTCATGACGTAGAACTACGGCACGGACCCTGAAAGGGTTAATCCGTTCCAGAGGGCACTACTGATACCGAATATTACTAATTACGAATCTATTTTCCCGATAAATAATGGAAATTCAAATAATCCGTTTCAGAACCCCAAAAGTATTGAAAAAATTTTTTTACATTAAATTACACAGAAAACGATGAGACATAAAGTATAAAACAGTAATAATTTGACAGTTACCTTTATTGAAGAGTTGTTGATGTGTGGAAGACGGAAGGAGGGGAGAGGGAGGAGTTGCTAGTGTTTGGAAGGGGAATCCCCTTCCATTAAGACTTCAGGTACCAAGTTCTTTTCCAGGGTTACTTCCCTTTGTTTTTAATGGCACTAGGACCAGCTTGAGTCACTGGACCCCTGTCGCTCAAAAAAGTGTTCCAGAGAGTTCTGTTTCTGGCGTATGTTTGGAATCGTGCTGGTTACAGGGGTGTGTGTTTGGGGACAGGACAAGATAGTCCATTATGACACTAATATAAACTCTACAGCTTATTTATCTGTCACAATTCATCTAATATGACATAATAAACAATATTAATAACATAGAAACATAACATATACTCTAGAATGAATAAAATATGTAATTACGAATATGAGGACTGGTGTTGTTGGGTGTACAAGGGCCACTGACCATAAGCCGTACATATAATGGTGGTGGTGGGCAGCAGCAGCAGACGGCAGTGTTGTCAGCCGCCCTATACCTCAAACAACAATGGATGAGTTAAGTTTCATGTCATTTTTTTATCGATTAATGGCTTAACTTACTTGCTACACTGTTAATGCTACACTATCGCTGGCTGGCACTAGCCTTTATCAACTCCTGCTGCTTTAGTATCAATATATCGTTGAATCACTTAAGAAGACACATTCTCCCCTCTCGGCCCTTTACCAAAGGGCTGACACTAGTAGCTTTCTTTGGGCTCATGGTGGCTTATTTAGCACTTGCAAGCACTAAAAACAATGGAATAATGACAATGTATGGTATGAATGCGTGGGTGGCCATCACTCGCTGGTAAACAATGGCACACTGACTCTGGATGGAGTGTTGGGCCATGCGGGCCACGTGTACGTGTCCAGGACGAATTACTAATTTTTTTTTTTTTTTTTTTCCCCCCCCCAAGTCTGCTGTCTCCCACCGAGGCAGGGTGACCCAAAAAGAAAGAAAATCCCCAAAAAGAAAATACTTTCATCATCATTCAACACTTTCACCACACTCGTACATAATCACTGTCTTTGCAGAGGAGCTCAGATACGACAGCTGAGAAAAGTCCCTCCCAGCTGTCACTATCTCAGACCCCTCCTTTAAAGTGCAGGCATTGTACTTCCCATTTCCACGACTCAAGTCCAACTAAATCAATTTACTGGTTTCCCTGAATCCCTTCACAAAATGTTACCCTGCTCACTCCAACAGATCGTCATGTCCCAAAAACCATTAGTCTCCATTCACTCCTATCTAACACGCTCACACATGCTTGCTGGAAGACCAAGCCCCTCGCCCACAAAACCTCCTTTACCCCTTCCCTCCAACCTTTTCTAGGACGACCCCTACCCCGCCTTCCTTCCCCTACAGATATATACGCTCTCCAAGTCATTCTACTTTGATCCATTCTCTCTAAATGACCAAACCACCTCAACAACCCCTCTTCAGCCCTCTGACAAATACTTTTAGTAACTCCACACCTAATTTCCACATTCCGAATTTTCTGCATAATATTTACACCACACATTGCCCTTAGACAGGACATCTCCACGAATTACTAATACCAAACCAATATTTTTACGAAAAAATTTTACTTATTCCGAATTTTTCAAAATCAGACTTACTACGTAATCCAGGGGTCCACTTTATGCTTCATGTCAGTCAGTTTCCTAAATATGACAAGGGTTGTTGCTTTAGTTAGGATAATAAAATTGCTTGTCATAGTCTGACATTTGATTAATAAATGATGATTTATTCCATCTTTCGCCAGAAATATTTTTGCTGATACATCCCAACATTCTGAAATCTCATCTCTTCTTTGATTTATTGGGGAAACTGCTGAACGTTTAATGTTATGCCATATTCTTTCAGAAAGTGATGCACTATGGACCAACGGATGTTTACACACCAGACTGGCTGCCTGTTTCACATCTAGGTCAGGAAAGACTTATCAGTGTAGTGTCTTAATGCTCTTTAACATGATTATTAGCTACTTATGATTGTAATGATTACAGTTACACCAAGATCTCTGATTTTTTTTTTAATTTTTATGTTTATGTAGTCCTTTTCTAGTACCTATATATAAAAAAAAAAAATTGCAGGCTCAACTGCTTTCCACTGACGTCTTAAAGGGAAAAGCTGATCGTAGAAATGCTTCTGCCTTCCTTCTCTTCAGCCTCCAATTCTCCAAACATACGACTTGCCCCTGAATGTAATCTACAATGAAGCTAAGGTTTGTGCTTATATTTTCTTCAGGATATGCATTGATTTTAATTTTGAATGATTCCACAGGCAGAGCTGTGAGTGGTAAATTTTGGCCTATCTTGTGGTGAGTGCAGTGTAAAAAAAAAAATCCCAAAAATCCTGTCCCATGCGGTGAATGGTGGTAAAAACAAAACTGAACATGTGGTTTAAAGTAGTGAATTTGCGGTGTTTTCTCAGATGGTTTTTATGGTTTTGTTGGCTTTCTTGATAGCATTTGATAGAATGAAATACATTACTGAAATAGATATGATATTGACTGGTTTCAGGAATAAATAGCTTGAAATTGAGCTCAAAGTAACTGAAATATTTAATTTTTGCAAATATTCAAGAGGATGGATGATAGTCTTGATTCAATTATTGGGGTGCTGTAAGCCATGACCAATCTTTCCTGTTTATATTTTATTATCTATGAAAGTAAATCTTCTGTTTTGTGATTAAGAATTAAAATGGTAGAAAATTGTAATATAGGAGAGGCCTGAGGATGACTAATGAAAATAGGAAATGTCTACATTGTTTATTGTACACTTTTTAAACTTTAGTTTTGGAATTTTTTAAAATTTGCAAAAATACCAATTTTGTGCACTTATAGGCACTTATAGGTGGTTTCTTGTGCTCAGTTGATAGAACAGAGAGCATACTAGTGAAGTAGTTGAGAATTTGGTCAAATGGAACTTGTGATAACCATCTTGGTCATGATAAATCTTTATTGCTTTAGTTAGGATAATAAATTTGCTAAATAACAAATACGGCACAATACCAAAACTTCGTCATAAACTCCTCTTTTCTATGTGCGGGTTGTGTGTGTATAAATTTGCTAGTTAGTCTGACATTTGATTGATAAATGATGATTTATTCCATCTTTCGCCTGAAATTTTTTTGCTGACATATCCCAACATTCTGAAATTTCATCTTTTCTTTGAGTAATTGGGGAAAGTGCTGAATGTTTAAGGTTATGCCATACTCTTTCAGAAAGTGATGCATTATGGACTGATGGATGTTAACACACTGGGCTGGCTGCCTGTTTCATATCCAGGTCAGGAATTGGTAAGATATGCTCCTTGATATTTGTTATTTGTAACTTTAATTCTCCTCCTACTCTTCCAGACTGAATGAGTAGGTAAGTCTGACTAGGAGGTTGGAGTAGAGGGAAGGAAGGGTAATGGTTTAAGAGAGGTTTTGATTGTTAGTGACATGGACATTCAATGGGGCTGGTGTGTGTGCACACTAGGAGTGAGTGGAAGCAAGTGGTTTTCTTGTTGCTCATTTATATGATGATTATTTGCTACTAATGACTGGAATGATTACAGTTACACCAAGATCTCTGATATTGTTTTGGTTCCTATGTTCATGTTGTTACTTTCATTCTTTATATAATAATCAATACATTTCAGGTTCACCTGTTCTACATTGATGTCCTTCAAAGAGAAGATCTGACCATGGAAATGGTGCTACCTTTTCTTCAGTTTCCAATTTGCCAGATGCTATGACTTGCAGCTTACCTCTGAATCTAATCTACATTGAAGCAAAGGTTTGTGCTAATATTTTTTTTAGGATATGCATTGTTTTTTAATGATTTCATAGCCATGATTAATTTTTATAGGGCATGACAAAATACAGTGGACCCCCGGCTAACGAACACCCTGGAAATCGTACAATTATGTAAGTATAATATTGTAAGTGCTTGTGGAAGTGTATTTTTGAGGGTCTGAAATAGACTAACCTACGTGACATTATTTCTTAAGGAAGTAAATTCATTCAGTAATGGCACTTGAGCAGGCTTCTGGAATGAAGTTTTTTCGTTAGTCGGGGGTCCACTGTAGTTTGATGCATATTTGATCTTAACTAGCTATGTACTACTGATTTTTTAGTTAATATGTTTTTGCATTAGATTCAGTTGCCATATCAAATTTCAGTTTTATGCACCAGTCCATTGTGATTTCTGAGCTTTGAATGGCAAGTTTCTGTACACACACAACCCGCACATATAAAGAGAGGAGCTTACGACGACGTTTCGCCCGACTTGGACCATTTCGAAGTCACACTAACACACAGAGACAGAGGAAGGGTATTTATAGGCAGGCAGACAGGGGAGGTACAAGAGGTGGGAAATGTAGGAGTAGTGGTAGTAGTGGTAGTAGTAAAGGTAGTAGAGTAGACAGTCATATGGGAAGGAGCACTGCTATGAGGCTAGCGGCCGCAAGGGGAGAGAGGGAAGAAAAGCGAAAAATGAAGGAAAATACAAGGCAAAAGAAAGAACAGAAAGAAAGGAAAACCCAAGGAGAAAAAAGGAGAAGGGGAAGGTTTCCTTTCTTTCTGTTCTTTCTTTTGCCTTGTATTTTCCTTCATTTTCGCTTTTCTTCCCTCATCCCTTGCGGGCCGCTAGCCTCATAGCAGTGCTCCTTCCCATATGACTGTCTACCTACTACCTTCTACTACCTTACTACTACTACTACCACTACTCCTACATTTCCCCACTCTCTTGTACCCTCCCTGTCTGCCTGCCTATAATACCCTTCCTCTGTCTCTGTGTGTTAGTGTGACTTTGTAAATGGTCCAATCGGCTTAAATGCATAATCCTCTCTTTATATGTGCGGGTTGTGTGTGTATTGTTCCAGTCACGGTATTGTGCCTTTTTTGTTATTTAAGTTTCTGTAATTATCTTCTCAGTAGTTAAATAATATACAGTGGTACCTCGGGTTGCGAGCTTAATTCATTCCAGAAGGCTGTTTGAATGCCGATACCGATCGAATTTGTTCCCATAAGGAATAATGTAAATTAATCCGTTTCAGACCCAACAAAAATACACGTACAAAAGCACTTACAGAAATACACTTACATAATTGTTCAATTTGGGAGCTGCTTGTATGTTGAGGTACCACTGTATTCTTAAATATATCTGGAATGGTTTGTTTTAGTCTGGGACTTCTTTAGATGCCATGCTGTATATCAGATAAAGTTCTTGTTTAATTTTGGTATTTACAATGACTATACAGTGGTACCTCGGTTAACGATGGTCCCCAAACTCGCCCTTTTATGTAAGTTTATTTTTTTAAATGCTTTTGTAAGTGTGTTTTTGGGGTCTAAAAGGACTAGTCTATTTTACATCATTCCTTTTGGGGATAAATTCGTTTGGTAATGGCACTTGAACAGCATTCTGGAACGAAAAAATATCGTTAACCAAGGTACCACTGTATATTTCAATGATAAAATAGGTGTTTTATACTAAAAGTGAACGTTAGTATAAAGTTACACATGCTTAGATTTATGCTTCATTGTTACTGGATATGATGATATAATTGTTTGTGATACATATTTGATCACTACTAGCTACTACTGATATTGTTTTAGTTGTACCTTTTTTAAGTAAGATTCATTTGAAATTAATAGAATTTTTATTTCAGGTCTCAGTCTGTTTCCAGTATGGTTTCTGAAGTTTGAATGGTAAGTTATTAGTAAGGTGTACTTAAAAGTAAAAAGTTTATTAAAACTAAACTGTACACTCGCGTAGCTGACCGAATATTTTGAAAAAAAAAATTTTTTTTAAGTTTCACCTTCCTTGGTCATTTACTATTGTCTATATATATATATATATATATATATATATATATACGAAGTATTTATAGGTCCTAGCAATGTTTTAGACATCCTGGAGTATATATGAAACTCCTTGAAGAATGGTGTGTTGACAAGTGTCATAACTCTTGGCAGCCCAGTGGCATTTGATAAATGTCAGCAGTGCTGGAGGGAACCCTCCCTTTTTCAATATCTATCTGTCTGTCTCTTTGTCTAGCTCTGCTTATGTCTGTCTAACTCTGCTTATCTGTCTGCCAGGTATTATACACGATGCAGAAGTGACGATGCGTATTACTTGCCAGGGGTTTCCATGCTTATTATGTATTATATCTACAAGCATTGTATAGCACTGCCTGGAATTTTTGGGTTATCCTAGGTCATTTACACTGTATAATAACTACTTGTGTACATGTGAGAGACAGATATAGGACATAGATATAGATAGATATATAGACAAAGATAGACAGATAAAGATATGGACAGAGAGTTATAGACAGCCAAAGCCAGCCAGCCTGCCGAATACTACATAAGAAAGAAGGACCACTGCAGCAGGCCTACTGGCCCATGCAAGGCAGGTCCATGTCACCCCCCAACTTAGACCAATGACCCACCTAGTCAGGTCTCATCCTCTGAAGGAAGGAGCATGGCATCAGACCTAGTAGCACAAGCTAGTCAGGTCCAACTCACACCCACCCACAGCCACTCATGTATTTATCTAACCTATTTTTACTTTCCTCTTATAAGGGGAGTGTTAATGCGACATAACATCATTGAATCCTTGGTGTTTGCCACACTATTTGCTCTAGCTGGCACTCAATCAAACTGGTGCTCCCACTAAGTGGTCCCAGATTTTTTTAATATTGCGCACACTGAGGGCGCAGACCCATTCTCTCATGTCTAGGCGACTCAGGCATTTGAAGGAATGAAAAATAAAACGTAGCTCTACGTTCGGTCAGCTACACACGTGAACGTATATCTACGTGTGGACAGTTTAAGGGTTAAAATGGCCTAATAGTAACTGGCAGCACCGAGGGAAATTTCAGCCATCCTAGTCAACCTAGCCTTTCCTCCCTTTGTAGCAATTTGGTTCATACCACTGCTGCTGATAAGTAGCAGTTATGCAGTTGACTGCAAAAGTTGTTTGGCAGAGTCTTTAGTGAGGTCTGCAGTCTGTCCTCAGTCTATAATTGATATGTATCTTCATTAACCTTGCAATTGCTGGAGTTTCATTAATGCCACCACTTTGATCAATCTTATACTTTGTTGAAAGGTCCAGGCATATGAAGACAGGTCAGTATTTCTTGCTAGTAGGGTTCCTCCATTTAGTAAATAGTGGCCCAATTCCTGCCTCACACGACCCATCTCCCTAAGCAGTGAGGCTGACCTGAGGATCTGTGATCCTCAGCATTTAGGGTCAGAATTTAGTGCAAACGGATCTGTCCTGCTTGTACAGCCAACAAATCTGCAACAACTGCATGGTGCTATAATATCAGCATGAACCTACACCTTGTTTAATCCATGCCATGCAGAATTCAGGTTCTGGAAGGCAGAGGGGGGGGGGGGACTAACCAGTACTAGAAGGGTGTACTACCTAAAAGTGGTCATTGCATGTACATAGTTAATTTGTTAGTCGTGTACGTGTAGACAAGAAATTTGTAAGTGGGTGATACCAGTTTACTATTTTTAATTTTTTTAACACTACAGTGGACCCCCGAGTTTCGTAAAAACTTCACTCCTGAAGTCTGCTCAAGTGCCATTACCGAACGAATTTACTCCCTTAAGGAAAAATTTCACATAGGTTAGTCTATTTCAGACCCCCAAAAATACACTTCCACAAGAACTTACAAAATTATACTTGCATAATTGCACGATTTCCGGGGTATTCGTTAACCTAGGGTCCACTGTATAACTTAGCTCTGTTGAAAACATTATTTGATATACAAATTTTCCCCAGGCTCTTAATTGGCAGTGCTGCTTTGTGGCAAGATAAGATTCACAATAAGGTAAGCGTATAAGTGTCCTAAAAGCATGTTAAGTAATGTGTAAATATTGTGTTCTCATTTCTTATCTTTATAGTTTAAAGTGATGATAATGAATACTTTCGTTCTCCTGAATTTTTGATGAATTGGTTAAACTGATTGGTAATAAAAAGAAAAATAAGTGTTTTGCTAGTATTTGTATTAATCTTGCTGTTTGACCTAGGTGTGTGAATCTGCTATCTCTGCTGAGCCTGTGCTTTTGTATGCTGTTTAGAATTTTTGTGAATAAACGTGAAGTGTTAAATTGTATTTTTTTTTTAATCCTTTATCCTGTATAGACATTACCTTCTAATGAAAGTTAAAAATATTGTATTTTTACCCCTTATGTTTGTGATGTTGAATGGCCAAGGCTTTTAATATTAGTTATCAGTAGTAGTGTGCACAATAATTTTTGACATTTTAAAGTATACTTTCAGGTCAAAAATTGAAACTGACAACTATATTAGTTCCCTGGGCTTTCTCAATATAATTATAACCATTAGCAATTCCTTATCGGAGAAGCGCAAAGGTAGGGAGCCAGTTTATAGCCCTACCTTCTCGCTTCTATGGGAGTAGTTAATGCTCCAAAGTCTGACCGGAACGCAGTCATTAGTTTTTTCTCCTATGTGTGGGTTATTTCTGTATTGTGTTCCCTCAAAGGTTTCTTGATATTGGTGAGGGGTCTCTTGATCTAAGGAATCAAGGCTGAATGCCTTCCATTTCCCGAGGCACGGTATGACCCCTGTGGGTTAGTGCTCTCCCACTAATGTAATAATTATGTAATTTTTTATTTTCATTTGTTCTGTTTTTGGTTTTCTGAAAACTTCACGGTGTCAGCCACTGGGTCAGCTATTCAAGCGCTGCATGACCCTTATGGGTTTAGCGCTTGATGTGATCATAGTAAATATTTACGTATAATTTGTACAGTACTACACTTTTACATATAACTTTAGTGTTGCTGGGCTATTAACTAGTGCTGACAAATTTGTTATATTATTTATACAGTTCAAAGTACCCCCATTTTTCCCAAGCATGAAGTTGCTGACACCTGAATACTTCTATGTAACGATAAAGGTTGAGTACCTTTGTTTTTGTTTTTCCACAGAGCTTGCAAGAGGAACAGGTAAAGTTGACAGCCTCACCTGTGGCAACTGCATTTATCTGCCACGGTTAACTTTTTTTTTTCCTGCTAAGCTGTTAATCTTTCAAAGATATCCTCATCACAAAGCAGGGCAATAACAATTACATGCAAGAAAAAACGGGATTATGTTATACACCTAAGAGTACATACATTCTGTATATATAAACAATACTTCTGAATGGGAAGTCCACGTTAATCTACACGACCTACCACGTCTCTAGAGAGCTGTATACTAGTTCAGAATACTGTAGGCTCCCGACATCTTTCTGAATTCATGTTAGCATTGGTCATACTGATTGATTTTATTACTTTTCATAATTGTTTGCGTAATAAAGATGCGTATTTTAAGATTGCCCATATCCCTATTTTATTTTATTGACATTTGTTTTTTCTATTTCTGTTTTCCTGTTTTGTTTTCTATCGTTTTTCATAAAGGAAGAAGACTGAATGATTCACCTTCCAGTTCTCTTACTCAGTGTGACAATAGTCTATCTGGCAACGTTTACATTGTCTACCTCAACTGGTGAGCTATCCTAGAGACACTTGTAGCCCAGCCGGAGCTGGGTGGTAGTGATATCCAGGAATCAGCTGAGTTTTTTAGATGCACCATAGACATGGCTCCGGCATGATATAATGACAGGTAGACTGGTTAGTGTAAATCTCCCTTAGTCTACAGTCAATGAATTGCATCTGATAGCTCCATACCTACGATGAAAACCTGCTGCAGCTCTTAAGTCTCCTCAAGGGAGGTTCCTTGACGCTAGTGAGGGGTTCTTGATCTAGGGAATTGGATCTGCTCCAGTTTCCTGAATTAAGCTTGAATACCTTCCATCCCCCTCTCCAAGAGGCGCTGTATATCCTACGGGTTTATCGCTTCCCCACGATTATAATTATACAGCTTTAAGTGATCTTAGCCTTTGTATTGTTAGTCTTGTCACAAGTCAAAATATTGAGATTTCAAGGTCTAGATGCCTATGTCGTGCCGATTAGGTAAAACTGGTCAATTAGCAAGAACTTATCTAAAATTAAGTTCTTTTTAAAATTTTCTTTTATACGTTTAAAGATATATTTTTTTCATTTATGTTAATGTAAGAATTTATAATTTTGTACCAAGAGAAACTTTGAAAACCTACCTAACCTTATTACAACAAGTGCAATTTAATTTAGCCTAACCCAATTAAATATATTTTAGATACGTTAACATTAATTTAAAAATATACAAACACAATGAAATATATTTTTTTCGTTATATTCAGAATGATTTTGGCGAAATTATTGCATACACAAATTTTCACTAGTCTTATATGGCAAGGTGAGCGTTGCTATTTAAGCCAAAATCGCAAGTTTTACCTAATCGGCACGACACCTATATCTGATTGTCATGCAACTGGATCGTGCGGACTGCGCCTGATAAATATTTGTTTTCTCAGCCAAGATAATCAACCCCAGATCCTGACACAAGGCTAGTGCATTCTGGGTGTTTGATAGGGCGGTGGTGTAAACTGTAAATCATTATATCAGCAAAGCTAATTATATAATGGCAAGGCATAGTTATTATTAAAGCATTAATTAGAATATTGAATAATGTAGGACTGAGAACACCTCAGATAGAATATTGAATAAGGCGGGACTGGAGACACCTCCCTGCAGTGTTCTTAATTCAAAGTCAACAACATAAGACTTGGACAAGTAACCTTTAACCCTGCGGAGCCGCGCTGTATAACCCTTGTGGTTTAGCGCTTCTTTTGATTATAATGCTGTATAACCCCTGTGGTTTAGCGCTTCTATTTGATTATAATAATAATTTTGATTATAATAATTTAACCCTGCGGAGATGCTGTCCTCCGACATCCAATTCTGATAAGTTCACTAATGATTACATGTTTGTTAGCTATAAACCCCTGTGGTTTAGCGCTTCTATTTGATTATAATAATAATAATTGTTAGCTATATCAAAGGCAGATTTAGGTCAAGAATGGTAGTGTAGGAGCTGTCACTGCAGGGTACACCCTGTGGTTTAGCGCTTCTATTTGATTATAATAATAAATAATGTCACTGCAGGGTGAGACCTTGACGCTGGTGAGGGGCTCTTGAATACCTTCCACATCCCCCTACAGGCACTGTATAATCCTATGGGTTTAGCGCTTCCCCTTGATTATAATAATATGCAGGTTGAGAAAGGTGGTTACTTCATAATTGACAAGTATCTTCATCGGGTGCCAGACCAACCAGGCTGTGATGGATGTGGGTCAGCGGGCCTCCAGTAGCAACAGCCTGGTTGACCAGGCAAGCACCAGACGAGCCTGGCCCATGGCCGGGCTCAGAGAGTAGATACTCTCGAAACTATTCAAAGGTATATGCAACGAAGCACACTCATTCCTTGCATGAAACTATACAACCAGGGAGATAGAATTTGTTGGATTCTATGTATGAGACGATTTAGAATCATCCTATCAAATGTTTACACAAGCAGCTAGTGAGAAAGATTGGGCAACATGCATTTTGTTGATTGGGTTTCGGAACGTGAATGTTGGTCCATTATTTAGGGAACTTCCCGGGTACACATGTCATGTATAGTTTAAGTAAAAGATTTTCTGATGTTCAACAGCTTAGTCTGGCAACAGCGTTGTAGATGAGTGGAACAAACTCCGGGTAGCGTCATAGAGGCAAGAACGTTGGGTAACTTTAAATACTGTGCAAGTTGGACGGGTGCATGAGTGGGTGTAAATTAGACCTGCCTATCATGGGGCCAGGAATTACGCCTGCTGCAGTGTTCCTTTCCTTATGTTCTTACTAAAAAAAAAAACGAAGGTTAAGATAAGATTTCTTCGGATTTTTAACCCCGGAGGGCTGTATAACCCTTGGGGTTTAGCGCTTCTTTTGGTTATAATAACCCCGGAGGGTTAGCCACCCAGGATAACCAAAGAAAGTCAGTGCGTCATCAAGGACTGTCTTATTTCCATTGGGGTCCTCAATCTTGTCCAATAGGATGCGACCCACACCAGTCGACTAACACCCAGGTACCTATTTGCTGCTAGGGGAACATGACAACAGGTGTAAGGAAACACGTTGAAATTTTTTCACCCCGACGGGAATCGAACCCGGGCCCTCCGTGTGTGAAGCGAGAGCTTCACGACACTAATTCCAGAGCTAAGGGGTATGTGCTACGAGAGGCTAACGGAATTAAATGTAATGTCTTTGGAGGACAGGTGCCAGGGGAGACATAACATACAAAATACTTAGAGAAACTGATAGATTAATCAGGGACATATATATATATATATATATATATATATCACACACATATACAGATAGGTTCACATATTTGCATGTAATTTGTATATTATGCATTCACATTCACCTGGGACGTTGCTGGGCTAATATATTGTTAATGCTGGCAAATTTCAATTCGCTTGTACACTCCCTTTAAGGGCGGTGCCATTTGATGCTGGAGGGTTTTTTGATTCAATGATTGGCAGGTACCCCTTTCTTTGAATCCAATTTGATTGCCTCCTATTCCTCGGCATTCTATGACCTTTGTGGATTTTGCGTTTCCTTATGAATATATTGGTAAATTGGGACAGGTTGAGGAAGATATTCATGAAAACTCACGTCATTAATATATATGTAGCTGTTTAAATACATATAATCTAGTCATTCAAAATTATTCCTACTATTAGCAGTTCTGTATTGACACCACGTAGCTATTAAGTTGATGAAAGATATTAAGTAATCTAGAAATATTGACGTCACAAGGTATGCAATAGTGTCTTGCATACTTCCAAGAAGCCAGATGCCAGTCATATCTTTTATTCCTAAATAAACTTAGCTTAAGTGTTGCTTCACCTGTTGTCTTGGGCGTGCGAAAAATTAATATAAATATTTTCATTGCTCCAGGAGTAGAATCGGAGTGTAATAAGTGGGAAATATGTAGTGAATGTCATGGATGCTGCGAGGTGTGGCAGCGTGAGTGAGGGACGTTGAAGGTCGCAGCGGACACCGGGGGACGAGGACACCACCATCACCACCAGTAACCGGCTCAGTCTCACCACCACCACCACCACACCGGCTCACTCTCCTCCTCCCGGCTTTCCTGCTCGGTGGTTCGCAGTGCCAGGCACTTCCTCATCATGGTGAAATACGAGATTGTGATGGTCCGTCATGGGGAGAGCGAGTGGAACAAGCTCAATAAATTCTGTGGGTGGCATGATGCAGAGCTCTCCCAGCAGGGTAAGTTCTTCTGTTAATACATGCATAAATAAAATGTACTTAATGTGGCAAATTATATACAATACTGAATACTAACCTGGTTGAGTTTATTCCTCTAAATTCGAAATATTTGTGTAATAGGCAGAAATAATGTTTGGTTGACGTGATTAAATATCGATAATCTTGTGTTGGGTTTCCTTCCATGACAACCATTTATTGTCTGAGTGCAATCAAAAGATTGCATGACATATCCCGGACTTGCATGCAAGGGAACCCGCAGTACAGAATAAGGTGAATATTAAAAATAATGGAAGAAACGAAAAAAATAAACCGTGTCTACAGTAAAATGTGTGATCTCACTGACGTTACAAAGTCAACCATCAGTCAAGAGAAGTTGCCGGTATTTTCCTGCTGATAGCGTATCCTCCATATATAAATTTAATAAAATTCTTGGCAATCACAAACATAACCAACACCTAAATTTTGCTGGATAGCTGTTTTTGATATTGTCACCGAGGCTGCTGCCTGGTGATAAAATATTCCAATATCGGTGACTTATCTGTCGCCCTAAAATATTTCTAACATTGTCCTTTCGTAGGTAAAAGGCCACTTGTTCAACACACATTTTATTGTGGCAGTATTTTTCTCCCCAGCGTATTTTATTTGACTTCTGAAGAGCTAAATGTTTCCAACATTATTATAGATTTTGATTTGGCATAATTTGTGGGTTTCATCCTGGGGGGCGACAAGATTATAGGACCCCAATGGAAATGTTAGTCCTTGATGACTCCCTGACTTTCTTGAGTTATCCTGGGTGGCTAACCCTCCGGGGTTAAAAATCTGAACGAAATCTCATCTACGGTTATCTACTACAAATGTATAGATTAAGATGTGTGCAGGATATGAATGTATGTACATAGTATATAGACTTTGGTAAGTTTTTTTTTTATTTATTTAAAAGACTTGTATATACATTATTTACAAAACATAACACCTGCATAGAAGGTTCATACACATGAAAAAATAAAAGGACACCAACAGTTATCTTGAAATTACACGATATTCACAAAACTATTAACTTTTCACTATAAGGAACACAACGCTTCCCTGCCGTGACATTCCAAAAACACAATACTTTACTACAAGTTCAAATTGAACTCAAAAGCCCATCTATGTAATTACATTCCAACACAATCTCCAAAGAAAAAAAAAAAGGTTATACATACGAATGATAAAAATAAACATAAGGCACTCAATGTGCCTCTGTCCCTGGTACCCTCTCCACATAATGTCTGTACCAGACCTGTACAATAAGGGGAATTACCAGTAGACCCCTGGCTATCTTCAAGAGGGAGCTGGACAGGCACCTAGACAGGCACCTAAAGTCAAAGTCAGTACCTGACCAGCCAGTCTGTGATTCATACATTGGTTTGCATGCGGCCAATAGTAACAGCCTGGTTAATCAGGCCCTGATCCACTGAGACACCTGGTCATGGACTGGGTCGTAAGAGTGTTAGACCCCTGAAACGCCCCCAGGTATACTCCAGGCTACAGACACCATATTAGATTTTAGGGTGATGCTATCAATATTAGGCGATGCCTACCAATATACTGTATTCACACACCTAGTTTTAATAAGTTCAATATTTGAAAATCTGGGTGAGAACGACACATCTTGGTATGTGACATAATACAGTACGTACCTTTTCACTCTGCTTAAGCTTAAGGTTAACTTAAGCAAGAGTGAAAAGGATGCTTTTGAAATTCACAATGCATTTTCCCATAAAGCCAGTTAAAATGAGGTATTCATGGAATTAATAAGATTAGTAAATACAGATATTACAAAATATAAAGTTAGAAAAAATTGCTGATGTGCCTTGTACTCTTAAGTGTGTTGTGTATGTATTTGAGTAGAGGGGGGTTAAATGGAAATTATCCACTTTTATTTTGCTTGATAGTTCTTTTAGCATTACACCTACAGTACTGTAATTATCACTGGGTTTTTGAGTATTGGTGGTATGCAAAAACCTGGAAATAAGCACAAATAAACTACCTTGCTGGATCACAGTTGTCACAGGAGTGACAGGATAGAACAGTTTGCCATGCTTTCTAAATTCACTTCAACTGGTTAGCCATATTGTATTCTGGAAGAGAAAATAGACATCATTGCTAACTGGTACCATATAGTGAGCCACTTCACTCTAGCTTGCAGTAAACTTTTTTTTTTTTATATTTTATTTAGGACCACATGTACATTACATATACGTATTAGATATGTTTCGAGCAGTAGCTCGGTTGTGTATATCATCAAGAACTGCAAGAAGCCCCTATCACATGCTTTTAACATCTTGTGGAGAGGAAGCATGGACACTGGGATCGTCCCGCAGCTACTAAAAACAACAGACATAGCCCCGCTCCACAAAGGGGGCAGTAAAGCAATAGCAAAGACCTACAGACCAATTGTGCTAACGTCCCATATAAAAATCTTTGAAAGGGTTCTAAGAAGCAAGATCGCCACCCATCTTGATACCCATCAATTGCACAACCCAGGACAGCATGGGTTTAGAGCAGGCCGCTCCTGTCTGTCCCAACTACTGGACCACTACGACAAGGTCCTGGATGCTCTAGAAGATAAACAGAATGCAGATGTTATATACACAGATTTTGCAAAAGCCTTTGACAAGTGTGACCATGGTGTAATAGCACACAAAATGCATGATAAAGGAATAACAGGAAAAGTTAGTAGATGGATCTATAATTTCCTAACATGTAGAACACAAAGAGTAGTAGTCAACATAGTAAAGTCTGAGGCAGCTACTGTGAAAAGCTCTGTTCCACAAGGCACAGTACTTGCTCCCATCCTATTCCTCATCCTCATATCAGATATTGACAGGGATATAAGCCACAGTGCTGTGTCTTCCTTTGCAGATGACACCCGAATCTGTATGACAAGTGTCCACCGTTGAAGACACGGCTAGACTCCAAGCAGACATAAACCAAATCTTTAAATGGGCTGCAGAAAACAATATGAAGTTCAATGATGAGAAATTTCAATTACTCAGATACGGAAAACGTGAAGAAATTAAAATCTCATCGGAGTACAAAACTAATTCCAACCACACAATAGAGCGAAAAACTAATGTCAAAGACCTGGGAGTGATCATGTCAGAGGATCTCACCTTCAAGGACCATAACAAAGTAGCAATTGCATATGCTCGGAAAATGACAGGATGGATAATGAGAACCTTCAAAACCAGGGATGCCAAGCCCATGTTGATGCTTTACAGATCGCTTGTTCTATCTAGGCTATAATATTGCTGCACACTAACGGCACCTTTCAAGGCGGGTGAAATTGCTGACCTTGAAAATGTGCAGAGAACCTTCACCGCACGAATAAGTGCGATAAACCACCTCAACTACTGGGAATGCTTGAAGTTCCTAAACCTGTACTCTCTAGAACGCAGGCGGGAGAGATACATTATTATATACACATGGAAAATTCTCGAGGGCTTAGTACCAAACTTGCACACAAAAATCACTCCCTACGAAAGCAAAAGACTCGGAAGGCGATGTAACATCCCCCCAATGAAGAGCAGGGGTGCCACTAGCACGTTGAGGGACAACACAATAAGTGTCAGGGGCCCAAGATTGTTCAACTGCCTCCCAGCATACATCAGGGAAATTGCCAACAAACCCCTGGCTGTCTTCAAGCAGGCACTGGACAGGCACCTAAAGTCGGTACCTGACCAGCCGGGCTGTGGTTCGTACGTTGGACTGCATGCGGCCAGCAGTAACAGCCTGGTTGATCAGGCTCTGGTCCAACAGGAGGCCTGGTCACGAACCGGGCCGTAGGGGCGTTGACCCCTGGAATTCTCTCCAGGTAGACTCCAGGTAGATCACAATATGGAGACAACTTACTGACAGTTTCGGTGTACCAGAACTTATTAAACTAGAGGCTCTAGAAAATGAACTACCAAAACACAAGCTCAATCAGAATGTATCTACCTACTGGAATGGTATTGTTTTGAGTGCCCCTGTGAACCAAAAGTTGTTGCAATGTACATACGTATTAGATAATGAAAACCTTGTATCTGTGCTCCTCGGGCAAAAGTGATAGTATAAATGATGGATTCTTTTTTGTCTCCCTGTTTTGGTGGGAGATGGCCAGCATGTACCTTGTGTATAGTACTTGAACAAAGCTTTTGAGTGACTAAATTCTCAAGTTTCAATAGCACACTATAAACTGTCATTGTAAACTAGGTTCAAGTTACATCACTCGACCAAAAAAAAAATATAAGCACATTTCTAGAACCCCAGTATAAGGAAAAACTTTTAATGCCAATGTAGTGGATGAGTTGGCTTAAATAAATTTTTACAATAGTGTGAATAAACTGAAAGAAAATAGAGAATTCAGTAACTCAGTTTTGTTCAAATGTTTTGCTAGCACCATCGAGCAGCAATTAGTCTGAAAGTGAAGATATTAGAGACTGGAAAAACTTTGTACATTTGATCTTGATAAATGTGTAGAAATTGTAGTCAGCACTTGCGGTGGTGGCGGTGGCGGCGGCAGCAGCATTAGCATCAGCATCATCATCAATAATAATCTACATTGGGATCCTTTTCCAAATTACAAACAAGCAGCATTCAAAAATAAATGTGCTGGTATTAGTATCACCATACACACTAATATATGGCAATGTCATTGCCTAAAGGGAAAAATTGGCTAGGTAGAAAGAAAATAAGATAGTTCTGTTATCTCAGGCAAACCTCACCAGTAAGCGTTCATCCCTTCCCCTTCAAAAGTGACATTATGTATTGGAGGGAATATCTACTCTCCTCCCAGGAATAGATTAACTTGTAAAAATAGTTGTTTAACTTCAGTTTTTTTTTTTTTTTTTCCTGTAGCTGTTAAATGTACAGTACTTGTCATTAACCCATCACAGGTGAAAATGTTGGGCATGTTTCCTTATACCTGCTGCCCTGTTCACTTGGCAATGGGTGTTAGCCAACTGTTGTTGCATCCTGGGAAACAAGCTTAACCTAATTTGCCCAAATTGCTCTGCATAACCAGAGGCTGTGTATATAGTATGCCAGAACCAGACGAGCCGGGCTCAGAGTAGAGAAACTCGAAACTCTTCAAAGGTGATGTCAGCTAGGTCTTTTTCAGTTCTATCATGTATAAATAGATAATTACTATTAATGTTAATAATAAATTTAGTATACATGTAGTTATTTTTATAAATACTGGAAAAGTATAGTGCTTGTATTGGCCTAAAATTATTGGGCTAGGCAAAAATTTCTTTATTTGAAATTTCTCTACCAATTTGTAGTGTATGTAGTATATCCAAACCTTGGTCAATTTTGAGCAGGTGTGGAGGAGGCTCATTCTGCAGGGAAGGCTTTGAAGGAGGCAAACTTCCACTTCGATCTTGCCCATACGTCTGTGCTGACTCGTGCCCACAAAACTCTGGATGCCATTTTGAAAGAAATTGGTCAGAAAGATATCCCAATTTACAAGACGTGGCGACTCAATGAACGTCACTATGGTGGTCTTACTGGGCTGAATAAAGCTGAAACTGCCCAGAAGCATGGAGAGGAGCAGGTAGGTACATTTTAATAATAAAATAACTTAAGATTTCTTTTTAATTAGATAATGTAGATAATTTATTCCATGTAACTGGTGTGTGATTCAAAGATAAAGAATGACACAAAGTGAGTTGTCAGTTACTTTTTGCTGATGACACTGCTCTTGGGAGATTCTGAAGTGAAGTTGCAGAGGTTGGTGGACTAGTTTGGCAGGATATGTAAAAAGGAAATTAAAAGTGAACATAGGAAAGAGTAATGTAATGAGGATAAAAAATTTGGGTAATGAAAGATTGGATAATAAGATTGGAGGGAGGGAGTATGGAGGAAGTGAATGTATACAGATATTTGGGAGTGGACTTGTCAGCAGATAGATCTGTGAAAGAAGAGGTGAATCATAGAATTGATGAGGGGAAAAAAAAGTGAGTGGTGTTCTGAGGAATCTGTGGAGACAAAATGTTATCCATGGAAGCAAAGAGGGAAATATAAGAGTATAATGGTACCAATTCTATATGGGTGTGAAGCATGGGTGGTGAAGGTTGCAACAAGGAGAAGGCTGGAGGCAGTGGAGATGTTGTCTGAGGGCAATGTGTAGTGTAAATATAATGCAGAGAATCCTTAGTTTGGAAATTAGGTGTGGGATTACTAAAAGTATTATCCAGAGGGCTGAGGAGGGGTTGTAGTGGTTTGGACATTGAGGGGATGGAACGAAATAGAATGATTTGGAGAGCGTATAAATCTGTAGTGGAAGGAAGGTGGGGTAGGGGTCACCCTAGGAAAGATTGGAGGGAGGGGGTAAAGGAGGTTGTGTGCAAGGGGATTAGACTTCCAGCAAGCGTGCGTGAGTGTTAGATAAGAGCAAGTGAAGACGAATGGTTTTTATGACAATGTGCTGTTGGAGTGTGAGCAAGGTAACACTTATGAAGGGATTTAGGGAAACCATACTCTAGACTCGAGTCCTGGAGGTGGGAAATATAGTGCCTGCACTCTGAAGGAGGGGTTTATGTTGCAGTTTTTACATCTGTAGTGTAAGTGTGCCTCTGGCAAGGCAGTGTTGGAGTGAATGAAAGTTTCTTTTTCAGGTCACCCTGCCTTGGTGGGAAACAACTGATGTGTTAAAAAAAAAAATGACAAATTCATGGGAAAACTACCAGTTTTAATTTTCTTTTTTTACTTTTTCACATGTAATTTGAGTTATGTGCTTAAGGATTTTTTAGGCTAAAATAGTGCCTGTGCTCTAAAGGAGGGGTGAAGATGTTGCTTGAAGGGTCATCTGAACTGTGATGTTGGCACTTCTGGCAAAACATTGAACAGTGTTCCATTCCCCCCACCCCATTTTTTTCCCTCTTTCTGCCCTATGTTAGTGGAAGATGGTCAGTGTTAAAAAAAATTGTATACCAATAAATGATGCAGAAATTTTATATTGTAATATTGCTTTAAAGTTGTTAATGTAATGGATGGTTTGGTTTGGTGAACACAAATGATGCCCATGACTGAAGGTAACTGTCTAGAGTACAGAACCTTAATCAAATCAAAGTGCAACAAATGATTAACTTTTCCAATATTTGGAAATATTTAAGTTTGAGGCTTCTGCAGCATTACCTTTAGCAAAGGATAAGTAAATAGTGTGGCTAATCTAGAACTTGGTATAAGACAATTTGGTCAGTCCTGAACAACATAATTACCCAGGACCTAGAAATGTAAAGTTTAAATTTCCAATTATCCTTGGTGTTTATACTGCATACAGGTTCTTCACACATTTGCTTATGAAAATATAAAAGCTATACTTTACCATTTAGAGTTCAGAAATGTACACCCTATAATTTAAGATTTTCAGTTTTAGCATCTTTTAATTCTAAATTTATTCTCTCCCACTGTAAAGAAAAATTTCCTAATGTGTTATTTAATCTGGCTTCTTGGTTTCATCATAAGCATAGATGATCCTGTGATAAAATGTGTAATATTAATGTGCTAGTTACATTGAAGATACATTATTGCTTCTACCTTGATTCTTTTAATAAGGTTGTTGCTCACAAGGTAACCTTAAAAAAAAAACTAATGTAAATTGAGGAATTAGACTGCTCTTTTAAAGTTTTTAACTTTAAGGGAATAGTTATGAATTGTCATTTAAATCCTTCGGAATCTTTAAATTCATTCCAGAGTTGGGCAAGATGAAAACCATTTGTGGTTGGGCTTTAAACTTTATTTATGAATCCAGAATCCCTTAATCCCTAAAATAGGGATTAAAGTAAACTATATACACAATCATAGATATTATGAATTTGGTAGTGTTATAAAAACTACATGATTTTTAAGTCTGCCTTAGACTGCAATATTTTAACTGAAAATTGTAAATGGTGTCCTAGATTCAAACCTTCAAAATGTTTGACTTTATTCAGTTACCATATTTACTTATATTTGCAATGACTACAGGTGAAAATTTGGCGTCGCAGCTTTGACATTCCACCACCACCAATGGATGAGAGTAACCCACACTACAAAGAGATCCTGGAGGATCCTCGCTATGCTGATGGCCCCAGCAAAAAGGAGTTTCCGATGTTTGAATCTCTTAAACTGTAAGTCACTTCCCTGTTCTATAAATTGGATGATTCAGGGCTTAAAATGGAAAATATATTTAAGCATATATTTCAGTTAAGTACATACATGATCCTCTTCAGGATTAGAACTTGAGCAGCAAAACTTATGAACAAAATGCTAACCTAAAATTTGTCTGCCATAATCCTTCTGTACTTGAGGCCTTAATTTGCAGTTTCTAATAATACTGGTGTTGCTGTTTTTAAGGTGCATTGTAAGATTTTGAAAGATGACATTTGATGGTAGATCAATTTTGCCCTAACTTGTGGGGAGGGGTGCATTCAGAACTTGACTTGTCCTGAAGAGATTGCTCTTTTAATGTCATTTAACACTTTCAATTGCCATCTTCCAGAACTACTCTACTTCATTAAGGCTAGGGTCCCTCACGTAGTTTTAAGTCATAAACTCTCTTTCAGATAAGCTGTGAGCAGTAAATTTTGGCCTTGAGAGAATGGGTCTGTGCAGTGAGTGCACAATATAAAAAAAGAACCTGCCCCCATACAGTACATGATGATGGGGAGGGAAGCAAAACTGACCATGTGTATGTTTTAAAATAGCAAATTTCTAGTGTTTTCTAGGATGGTTTTATTGGCTTTTTTTTTTTTTATCATTTGATAGAAAGGAAGACATACTACTGAAATAGGTGATTTTGGATGATTTTTTGGTGAGAAGTACTTGAAATTAAGCTCCAAATAGTGGAGGATGGGTAAGACCCCCTGCAACCCCCCCCCCTTACACCATTTTTTTTTTTTTAATATGTTGCCT
Source organism: Cherax destructor (assembly GCA_009830355.1). Lineage (NCBI taxonomy): Eukaryota > Metazoa > Arthropoda > Malacostraca > Decapoda > Parastacidae > Cherax > Cherax destructor. The sequence goes on along the minus strand of WNWK01000655.1, from coordinate 22,835 downwards.
GTTTCCCACCAAAGCAGGGTGACACAAGAAGAAAGAAAAAAAAAACTTTCATTCAACACTTTCACCATCACTCGTACAAAATCAGTCTTTGCAGAGGTGCTCAGATACGACAGTTTAGATGTCCCTCCAAGCTTCAAATATCCCAAACTCCTCCTTTAACCCTTTGGGGGTCGACAGGCCTTCTCGGAAATGTGTTCCTGGGGTCGAAAAATATTTGGAAAAAAAAATTATTTTTTCTTATGAAATGATAGTTTTTTTTTCTGAATCTAAATAGCTAAACAAAAAATTTTTGCGATCAATACTTACGGAGATATGGAGGCTTCAAGTTGACCCAAAATGATCCGGTGACAGCAACATCGGCGACTTCCGGTTGGCCGGTAATCGTTTTTTTTTTTTTCTGATGAAATTTAATTTTTTTTTTTTTTTTTTCAAATAACTTTTATGAACTGTGAGACCAATATAAGTGCTGTTTTCCAAATATTCACTTGCTATTTCTTATAAAATAATGCCACAAAGTTTGTTTATCACTAGTTTGTTTGCAAAACATATTTAGAACAATGTACATTTGTTTATAACTATTGTTCAATCATATATATATATACACATATTGAGTCACTGCACATGTTTCTAGAAGTTCTGCAGTCTGTGGAAGTCTCTGAAACATGGTTCCATGCACAGTGGTGTTTCACATTCCACACACACAAAATGAGTGTCTTTGCGTTGCTGTGGGCGTCTTTTGTATGTGCACAGACATGACACCTCTTCTGAGCCTTTTTCTTGCAAGCAGTAGCAGGCAGTTTTGTCAGGAAGTGTTCACCACCAAGCCTCAGACGAGAGGGTAGTTGGTAATTTCGTGGGCGGTTTTCTATTGCAGGTGGTGTTTCTTGGTACTTGATTGTTTGCCTGATAACAGACAAACAAAATTCGCCATATGGTGGTTTGTTTGTGGTCTTCAACTTATAAACATTATAAGCATTGAGCATGGAAATGTCAAGAATGTGAAAAAAGTTTTATGTACCACTTATAACTCTTTCTAACACGATCAGCAAACCCAATCTGCATGTCACATTTGTCCACTGAACGCATATTGAGAGTGTAGTCCATCACAGCTGCAGGTTTTAGAATGGGTTCATCGGTCTCTCTATTCACCCTGCCAGTGTCTGCCATTTCATTAGGGTGAATTGATGACAACAGTGTGACATCTCGTTTGTCATGCCACCGAAATGTCATAATATCATTGGCAGCAAACGCCTGCACCTCACCTCTACGAGTGCCTGCATTGAACCTAGGCATATGCTTATGATTTGCACGCACTGTACCGCATACATCTGTCAAGTTCACTCATAAAAAATCACTGAGGGAGGGGCTTGTGTACCAGTTATCAGTATATATAAGCCCCTTGCCAAGATATGGTTCCATCATTGTTCTAACCACATCACCAGAGATACCCAGTAACTTCCTGGTATTTTTCAATGTATTACTTCCAGTGTACACAATAATATCCAATACAAGACCACTGTAGCAATCACAAAGCACAAACAACTTTATACCAAAGCGTTTCCTCTTGCTTGGTATATACTGCTTGAATGACAGTCTACCTTTGAACAGAATCAGTGACTCGTCAATAACAAGCTTCCTGAAGGGATAAAAATACATATTGAACTTCTCTTTCAGATACAGAAACACATTCCTAATCTTATATAACCTGTCGGTTCTGTCAGGCCTGGTTTTGTCTGAAAAATGCAACATGCTTAGAAGTAGCACAAATAGATTCACTTGTATAATATCACTGAAAGCTGGTGTTGCAATCAATCTGTCTGGTGACCAATATGATTTGATACGGTGCTTATAGACATGCGGCATAAGCATTATTGTGGCAAAGAAAAGATACATCTCTGCCACAGTTGTCTCCTTCCACTGGTGTAGACGTGATTTTGGTGAAAGAATCGTGTTTGCCATTGTGTAATCGAAGTATCTGTTGCTTTCTCTGATAATAATGTCTATCAGGGGTTCGTTAAAGAATAACTGGAAACATTCCAGTTCAGTGGCATTGTTCCCAAGTGGACAAGATGGGCGTAATCCACTGTGACTTTCATCAAACTGATGGGGATTGGGAATAAAATTGTCAGCTTCCTGCCAATCCCAGGTGCGGTCTGTTGGTGGGTACTGGATATTTACAGGTGGTTGTGGAAGTGGAGGTTGTAGTTGTGGGGGTTGGTGGGTGGGTGAGGGTTGCCTTTGTTGTAACTGAGCTGAGTCAGCGGCGTGAGTGCCAGCATGGTCCACTGCTGGTGCCTCCACCACCACTACCAGTTACATGCACATTTCTCATACCAATTGCAATGCTATCATCATCATTTTCACTATCACTTCCTGTTGTACGCCCACGGGATGTACTCAGAGATGTACTCCTAACCCTTGGAAGAGCATATGGCACACTACCAGAGCGCATATACCGTCGTATATACTGACGCTTCACTGGTGAATATTCCTCTTCACTCGCGCTACTGGAACTATTTCGAAGTGCTTGGAGTTCATAGTCACTATCAGTATCATCACCATTGCTCACATCTGAGTCCGGGACATTAGAAAATAGGAGTTTCTGCCTTCGTTCTGGTACAACTGGCCATGAACAAGACGCCACAGCACCAGAGGTGGACGGCTGTGGGTCGTCTGGGTTTTCCTCACTTATACCGGTATTATGGTCACTAGTTTCGGTCACAACCGCCTCGAAACCTTGAAAGTCACCTTCACTAACACCCCCATCACTGTTAGAACTGTCACTGATGAATAAAAGTGTCCCAATTCGCCGAGGAGTAAGGTGTTTCTTGCTGCGAGGCATGGTGGAGAAGGTGTACTGAAATGGTGTTCCCACAATGCACCACTGGGTGCCCGATTTTTTCCTACTGCGCACACTGACCGCGCAGACCCATTCTCTCATCCCTAGGCCTACCAGCTGTTTCCCGCTTAATTTGAAGCCGCTAGAATTTACGCGTACTAGTACGGCACCAACCCCTGCTCGTAAAACATACTAGTACGGCACCGACCCCGAAAGGGTTAAAGTGCAGGCATTGTACTTCCCATTTCCAGGACTCGTGTCCAGCTAACCGGTTTCCCTGAATCCCCTCACAAAATATTACCCTGCTCGCACTCCAACAGCTCGTCAGGTCCCAAAAACCATTAGTCTCCATTCACTCCTCTCTAACACGCTCATGCACGCTTGCTGGAAGTCCAAGCCCCTCGCCCACAAAACAACCTCTACCCCCTCCCTCCAACCTTTTCAGGGACAACCCCTACCCCGCCTTCCTTCCCCTCTCCAAATCATTCTATTTTGTTCCATTCTCTAAATGACCAAACCACCTTAACAGCCCCTCTTGCCTCTTACTAATACTTTCAGTAACTCCACACCTCCTAATTTCCAAACTAAGAATTCTCTGCATAATATTTACACCACACATTGCCCTTAGACAGGACATCTCTACTGCCTCCAACCACCTCACTGCAGCATTTACAACTCGTGCTTCACATCCATACAAGAGCGTTGGCACCACTATACTCTCGTATATTCTCTTTGCCTCCATGGATAACGTTGTTTTGTCTCGGATTCAGTTTTGTCTCCACAGATTCTTCGACGTACCACTCGCCTTTTTTCCTTCATTAATTCTGTCGTTAACCTCATCCATCATAAACCCATCTGCTGACAAGTCAACTCCCAAATATCTGGAAACATTCACTTCCAATTTTTCTTTATCTAAATCGTTTGATACCCTCATCACCGTACTCTTATCTATGATTACTTAAAACTTTCTACCTTTACACACCCTCCCAAACTCTTCCCCTAACTTTTGGAACTTCTCTTTAGAATCCCCCAAAAGCACAGTATCAGCAAAAAGTAACTGTCAACTCCCATTTTGTATTTGATTCCCCATAATTTAATCCCACCCCTCTCCCCCATCTATAAATATGTTAAACAACCATGGGAAGCATTACACATCCCTGTCTAAGACTTACTTTTACTGGGAAGTAATCTTTCTCTTCTACACACCCTAACCTGAGCCTCACTATCCTCCTAAAAACTTTACATCATTTAGTAACTTCATACCTATTCCATACACTTGCAACATCTGCCATATTGCTCCCCTATCCACAATCATATGCCTTTTCTAAATCCATAAATGCAATGAAGTGGGTGTGACAGTTGTAGATAGTGTATTAGGCAAGTTTGGAGTGCCAGGGGTAAATGCAAGGATCAGGGAGCCTTTAAGTTGTGTAGAAAGGGGTTTTGAAGATAAATGAGATAGTGCATTGAGAACAGTTCAATAGGCTATGTATTAGTAGACAAAAGTTTATTGGATAGACTTCTGGATATACATGGGTGACATATGTTTGATAATTTAGTGGTGGCTAGAATAGTCTGGTTAGCCAGACTCTAGTCCTGGAGGTTCCTGCACTCTGAAGGAGGGGTAAGGATATTGCAATTTAGAGGGGCATCTGAGCTGTAATGTCAGCATGTGCCTCTGGTAGGACGGTGGAGTAAGTGACGGTGAAAATTTTCAAATCAGTCTACCACGGTGGGAGATGGCTATGAGTAAGGGGGTAGACAGTACAAGGAGATTGGCAACAGTGGATGAGAGAGAAGTGAAAATAAATGAATTTAGTTTCAAAAAGATAGTATAAGTAACTATTGGGGAGAAAAGGTGGGTTAAAGTGCAGGAAATGTTGAAGTATGGGCTAAATTTATGAATGCATTGTTAGTATGTAGCAGAGGTTTGTAGGAAGAGGAGCAATTATTGGTGGAATGAGATAGAGTAGTAGCATAAATTTTTAAAATGTAAAAAAGATGGAGGCTGAGTGGTGCGAGTACCAAAGGAGAGCCAGTGAGAGAATGGGAGTACTTATCTGAATTTTGATGAGAATAAGATAAAAAAAAATTAAGATTTCAGTAAAGTGAGGAAGCCTGAAGAGCAAATGGAATTAGTTAAGAGCAAAAGAGGGAAGATATTAGATGGTGTAGGCACTGGAAAGATGGAGAGGATATTCTGAAGAGTTGAATGTTAGTGGTGAAGGGAAAGCAGTGATTTCATGCATTGGGCAGGGTGGGATAATATAGGAATGAGGAGCCTGAGGTGGATGTGGGGGAGAGGGGAAAGTGAGGCAGTGCATAGATTGATAGATACTAACACAAAAATTCAAGGCCTGTTGCACCTGGCCATAACCATAGTCAGCAATATAGCGAGCAACCAGGCAAAAGGGCAAGGCAAACACAAAATGGGTAATTTTTTCACCTGTATAATCCTTCACTGCTGTGTACAGTATTTAGTCAGGTTGGCAGTATGTATAACGATAAGACGGCAAAGAGCTAATCAAAGCAGGAGTGGTGGTCTAGACCAGCATAAGCAAGTGTCTGCCACTCAGGCAGGCAGGTGTAATGTCACCTTAGTTGAGGACCCAAGGTAATATCACACCTGGTGGGTTGAACTGGACACTTAATACAAGAGTTGGGCCCCAGAACTGCTGTACTCTGAACTGCCAGTTCTCTGGTCAAGAGGGCATGCCAATGAGTGTGATGAACATCAAATAAATAGTTAACATACTTTGTGCATGGTTATGGTTCTGTTAATCCTTTGTGTCTTGCATATATCTAAATTTTGAGCTCTGTGCCCTCAAATTTGAGTAGTATTTTGGCAGAGACCTGAGAGAACAGGTCTGTGTGCACAGTTTAAAAGTCCTGCCCCATTCCCCCACAATGCTTGATGGGGGGAAAAGCAGACCTCTGACCTTGTGCTTGGTTTAACCATTTCACTGTCCCTACCCTGCCTTGGTGGGAATCGGCCGATGTGTTAATAAAAAAATAATTCCTGAAATTAATATTGCTATCCTTTTTATTTTTCTGAAGTGTTTGAGAATCTTTCTGAAGGTAATGACACCAAAAATATGAAATTTGATTGAAAACTTAGAATTATGCAGGTGCAGAGTGGTCCAGAGTGCAATTTACGCATCATTGCTTTTGCCCACTTGTCCTATTTTAACCCTTTGAGTGTTGAGACCCCTGCTCGCAAACTTGCTTATAACGTCAAAAAATACAAAAAAAATAAAAATGTGAAATGATAATCTTTTTCTGATGGTAATGAAACCAAAAGTTTGAAATTTGATAGAAAACTTATGGAATTATGCTCTTGCGAAGTTAGTGGTCTCGGTGATATTTACACATTGGTGATTTCACCCAATTTGAGCCCTATTTTGGGCCAATTCCTTTGTTCCATTCGACCAAACTCATAGCTATTTTGCTAGAACTCCCTTTATTCTATCGACTGAGTAAAAGAAACCGCCCATTTACCTATTTCAACTACACAAAGTGATCAAAACTTACTAATTTGGCCAATTTCACACAAAATTCAAGAAAGGCCAATTTCAAAATAGGGGCCAGAATAAACAATGCAGACATTCCTGGCACTAAAATAACATTTTCTCTGTTCATTAGTCACATCTCCAGGCCCCTCTTATATTATGCTTGCTTTTGTTTTTGAAATTTTTATTCACAAAAAAATAGATGATTTACTGTTACTCAGACTACTGCTGTATCGTTAATATTTATGCATCAGTGATTTCGTCCAATTTTAGGTAAATTCCATTGTTTCAGTTGACCAAATTCTTTGCTATTTCACTTGTACAGTATGTTTTCCATTCTATCGATTGAGTAAAAGAAACTGCCCATTCAACTATTTAAACTACCCAATAAAGTGATTAGAAAATGGTATTTGGCCAATTTCACACAAAATTAAAGATAATAGGGTCAAAATAGGGTCCAAATAAAATATTGCAGACATTCCCGGCCCCTCTTAAGAATAATACACTGCTTTCCATTTTGACTTTTCTTTCAACAAACTGGCCGTATCCCACCAAGGCAGGGTGGCCGAAAAAGAAAAAGAAAAGTTTCTCTTTAACTTTAGTAATGTATATAGGAGAAGGGGTTACTAGCCCCTTGCTCCCGACTTTTTAGTCGCCTCTTATGACACGCATGGCTTACAGAGGAAGGATTCTGTTCCACTTCCCCATGACTTTTCATTCATACAAAAAATAGAAGATTTACTGTTATGCAGACTACTGCATTATTGTAAGAATTGTATAAATGTCTGCATTCCAAAATGCATATTACTGGCAAATTGGACACGTATTTGTGTACTCTAGAATATCTGCAAAAATCTAACATTTCAGCTACAATGAACTCAGTTTCAAGTGACTGTCTTGAAATCAATAAAAATCATCTCTATTTCTGTAATATTTTCCATTCTATCAAATGAAACAAAGAAACCGAAAATACAACCACAAAAACCAAATGAAAATGCACCGCAAAGTCGCTGTTTTAAACCAAAATCATGGCTGCCGTTTTTTCTCATTGTGCACTGTGTGCTGCAGGATTTTTTTATATGGTGCACACTTGTCTCGTAGACCCATTCTCGTATCTATGCCTAAATTTACTGCTCACAGCTTAGCTGAGCTCATGGCATAGTACTACGGGACCGACCCTGGCTTCAAAGCTGTAGTACAACAGGACAGACACCAAAGAATTGCTTGCACTAGTAACGAGCTAAAATTATATTTTTGGTAATTATATTTAAATTTATACCAACAGAACAATTGAGAGGACTTTGCCCTACTGGAATGACACCATTGTGCCCCAGATTAAAGAAGGGAAGAAGATTCTTATCGCTGCTCATGGAAACTCCCTGAGAGGCATTGTCAAACATCTGGATTGTGAGTATTTGAGATGAATTTAGTAACAAGTTTATAGTTGCAAGTTTTGAAGGAAAGTGCTCCTAGTAGTTAGAGGGTACATCATCTGAATTCTTTTGATTCTCTTCCCAATCATCTGATCACATCTGAATACACCCACCTTCAGAAAAAAATTATTTTTAAATAGTTATGTAATGTGATACTTGTAATGAAATTTGGATATGTATTTTAGAAAGTTTTAAATTGTCGATTTTCTTTATTATGGCAAAATTAGCCAAAGGGGCAGCAAGTTAAATAATTTTGTAATCACAGTATTGAAAATTATGTAGAAAACACGTTAGTGGGAGGAATGTCAAATGCAGTGACAAAATTTTATGTAGGGGAAAAAATTTCTAAAAGCATTACACAAGCTAGCTTGTTCAAATTTTGTAACAAAGTATTTAATCTGCTTGGCTTGCTATCTGAATGCAAGCTTGTCTGAAATCCCTTCTGCATAAAATTAAATGTAAACAAAAAAATGTAAACACTTGTGTTGTCCTTTTAAAGATAAAAAAAAAAAAAGTAAAATTTTGTAGATTTTTCTAAATCATGGCTTTTAGGAAAGTTACAGAAGTAGTGATGGTATTACCCAAAATCACATGCAATGTCAAGAGGCCTAATTGGTTTACAGGATTTTCTTGTAGCATAATAGGGTCTCCAAAGTTAAAGCAATAGTTTTTTTAATTTTCTGATGGTATTTTTTAGTAAGGGATTTTAACCTCCAATTATAGCAGTGCATAAGGAAAATGGTGATTGCCAATATGGAATTTCTCTGCATTTGAAAGGAACATGATTATTTGTAAGTGTGGGCTTCCTGTATAGTGCTGCAAAAGTGTTCCAGTGCAGTCAAGTGTTAAGTTTGATTATGCTGTAATGTATATATTACAAAAAAAGTACCACATGTAGGGCAAACTATAATAGATGTATAAATAACAAAAAAGGCATAATACCGTGACTGGAACAATACACACACAACCCGCAAATATAAAAAGAGAGGAGCTTACGACGACGTTTCGGTCCGACTTGGACCATTTACAAAGTCACACTAACACACAGGACAGGTGGAAGGGGTATTTATAGGCAGGCAGACAGGGGAAGGCACAAGAAAGTGCTGGAGGGGTAATAATGGAGGTGGTAGTGGTAGTAGTAGTAGTGGAGTCAGTCATATTCTAGGAAAGGAGCACTGCAATGAAGCTGGTGGCCCGCATGGGTTAGGACAAGAACACAGAGGGGGGGGAAAATGAAAATAAAATGAAGGACAAATACAAGGTATAGATGTATAAAGGTTGGATGGTAATTGAAGGTTACTTCTAGATGGAGTGAAGCTGATAAGTCCTAACACATTTAAACCAAGGAGATATGTGAAACTTAAATACTCGTGTGTTTTGAATTAGCTCTTGCCTAGCTTGGAAATTTGAGGAAGGTGGGGATATTTTTCTTTGGAGATATAAGGGTGGGTTTGCTTCCTCACTTCTAAATCAGTCACTTTTGCCCATTCCCTTCTTCAGTTTCTAAATTCCTTGCTTTAGATGGGTGTCCTATTCCACAGTTTCTTCCCTGTGTCCCCTTTTATCTTGTGCCTTTTATATATATATATATAATTTGCTAAAGGAAGAGAAAGTAAAAATTTATATAAATAGCTAAGATGCTTAAGTGTCCTAGTGGATTAGTTTCATTGGAGAGGAATATCTTGCCAGATGGATAAATTTTAAAGAGCAAATACTGTGATGTCAGTTACAATTTTAAGTCTTGTATCTTAACTTTCATGTGTAGGTAGAATTTGTATACTGTTGAAGCCTGTAATTTGTGAGAATTAGGTTCCTGGAAGGGCATGTGATAAGTGTTGCATGTATATTTTGAATGAAAATAAATTGGCACAAAGGGAAAACTGAATAATCTGAAGCTATTCACTGAATTGCCATCAGTAAAGTTGTCAAATCTCTTTGATTACAAAGTATGCAAATTTCGGGGTTCGACTGTATGTTGGGAAATATGTTTTGTGGGATTTTGTTATAATTTGTAGGGTGACTTTGTCCAGGTTAACCAGCATTATAATATTGGGAGGGGGTATACAGTGGTCCCTCGGTTTTCGCTGAAAATTCGTTCCAGAATGCTGCTCAAGTGCCATTACCGAACGAATTTACTTAAGAAATAATATCACGTAAGTTGGTCTATTTCAGACCCCCAAAAATACACTTGCAACAGCACTTACGAAAATACACTTATATAAATGTTCGAGTTTGGAGATGCACGAAAACCGAGGGACCACTGTACTTCATTTTTGCAAAACTTTTAAATACATGTATTTCATACCAACAGCAATGTCTGATGAAGCAATTATGGGTCTGAACTTGCCAACTGGCATTCCCTTTGTGTACGAGTTGGACGAAAGTATGAAACCTGTGGTCTCCATGAAATTTTTGGGAGATGAAGAAACTGTTCGAAAGGCAATGGAAGCTGTGGCAGCCCAAGGCAAGGCAAAATAAATTATAGCTAAAATAAAGTGGCCTGTCTCTACTCGCCTTTCCTTGTATGATACTCATGGAAAACAGATTTGCAGAACGAGCTGTTTTGTTAGAATGTAAGCAATTTTTGTATGATTTATATTAACTAGGGAAAGTTGTCTAGTCATTCATATTAAATTTGCTGTTAAAGCTTGTGATGTATTCAGTTCCCTTAATTTAATGTATCATAGTTTGAGGAAATATAAATATAAAAATATTATGCATATTCTTTTTCCTAAAACCTTTCTCAAGGGAGGTGCCTTGATGCTGGCAAGGGCTTTTCATTCAAGAAAATGGATATATCCTTCCCTTTTTGAAATGAACCTGATTGCTTCTCAGTATAATTTTTTTCCCAAAACCAAATGCAATACAGTATTCCTAAATGTTTCCTAATTTCTTTGAGCTCTGTAAAGGTGTGGTCATAACTACAGTACTGCAACTGCCACACTCTCTGCAAGCTGGGTTGCTAGGATGGAAATACATTGCATTTGACCATAGCTTAAATGGAAATGCCCCTTCATCCATGGAATTTAAACTTCAAAAGTGCCCTATTCTGTTGACATTGCATAACACTGTTGATATGCAGGCAATGCTACCTTTTTCTTACTAACATTCTTAATTTCACTATAAAGCAAATAGCTAGACAAATAGAATTTCAGAGCCCCTGAAGAAAAGCACCTTGATGCTGGTGAAAAGCTACTGCTCTAAGAAACTCTACATTCCTCTACTTCAGAAAGGTACACAGCCACGCTTTGAGATCCAGCACTGGGGCCCTGATGGTCAATAGGTCAAACACTAGCTTTCTTTATATTTTATGGTGGCCTGTGGCAAAAGCTATCGCTTCACATGCTGAGTGTCCGGGTTCAATTCCTGGCAAGGGTGGAAACATTGGGCATGTTTCCTTACACCGGTTGTCCATGTTCACCCATCAGTAAAATGGGTACCTGGGTGTTAGTCAACTGGTGTGGGTCACATCCTGGAACAAAACTTAATTTGCTCGAAATGCTCTGCATAACAAGGGGCTTTCTGTATGGTAGTATGTTGTTAATGTCAGCTATGGTCTGAATACCTTGTATGTTTTTTTTATGTTGGCTGTTTCCTACCAAGGCAGGGTGACCCAAAAAGAAAGAAAGAAAAAAAACTATGAAACTATTTGCTCCCTTCCCAATTAAAATCAAATTTAAAGATTGGACTTTTCAAAAGCTTGTTATTAAAGGCTTGTTAGTGCTGCAAAAGAAGGAAACATTGCCAGACAATCTCCCATCCCTAAATGAATTGATCATATTTCATTGACTGGTTATTGCACAAACTTTGACCTCCATGTATAGCTTGAGCTTATTTTTCAGTTTTCTCAGAGGCTTACTTTTCCCATTTTTTTTATACCTATTGCATCCCAATTAGCATCCATGCTTTTTTTTTTTTTTAATAATTGTTTAACCCTTTCGTTCTCTCTAGGTCTGTTATTGACGTCAGTGTTCACGTATACGTACATCCAAGTTTTAAGAGCAGCTTCGAAGTACATTGTGAACGGTAAATTTTGGTTGAAGATAGTGACTTGAGATGTTCTCTAGAAATGGTTTTTAATGGTTTGTTGACTGTTTCTTGCTATCATTTGATAGGATTGGAGACATACTACTGAAACAGAAATGATTTTGGTTGGTTTCAAGATGAAGTAGCCTGAAATGGGGCTTTTCAAAGTAGCAGAAATATTTGATTTTTGAAGATTTTCTTGATGGGCAAGGGATGAATTTAAAGAAACTAGCATTGTTTTGTAAAAAAAAAGTTTATTGCCTAAAAAATTCTCTATATACTATAAACATGCATCCACCAGCTGTAGTGAATGTTTGAATAATTTCAGCAATATAAGATGCATTAGTTTGCATAAAAAAGAAAGCTTACATAAATATTGATAGAAAAATATAATACAGTAAAGGTAAAGACTGCCCAAAATGTTATGCATAACAATGGGCTTCTTGTAGGATACAGTATACACTGTTAACTTGCTTTAAAAACTAATGTATCTTCTTGGGAAATTATCTATATTGTCCTGAAAATGTATGTTCACACCATGAGAGAGTATGTATCATATGTGCTTTAACTATGAATTCAGATATAAAATTTAAATTTAAAATTATTTCCCAAATTTGGGAGATTCTGAAGCAGATTGTTGTAATACAGTAACATACAAAGTATATAAACTGTCACTTTTTAAGATAATGGCATTGTATTAGCCAAGTAATACAAGGCAGTGCTGTATAACCCTTGTGGGTTTAGCACTTTGATTATTATAAGTAATACGAGGCATCTTCCCTTCCAGACCAGAACGATGTGAATAACTAATAAAATTCAACCTCTGATCTTGTAAAGCCAGCATTTCCTTCATCCTACTGAAGAAGAATTCAGTGACAAACAGCTTGATCCATATTAAACAGTGATCTCGTTGCTTAGCCAAGAGAAATTCTTGGTTATGAGGAGAGTGATCATGCCCAAGGCCTGATTGAAAACCTTTATCATAGGCCAGAGAAGAAACCAGTAATGCATCAGTCTCAACAATTAAGACCAGGTTTGTAAGAACTTGCAATTTTACTAAAACAATGCATTTACAGTATCCATGGAAGCAGGTTCATGTTCAGGTAGGTTTGCCAGGACAGGTCCTGGCCCAGGTCCCCATGGAGGCAAAAATGGAATATACCACAGTATATTGGTACCAACACTCATAGGTGTGAAGCATGGGTTTTAAACAATGCAGTGAGGAGGCGGCTAGAGGAAGTATAGATATTGTGTCGGACGGCAATGCGTGGTGTAAACATGTGGAGAATTTGTAGTTTGGAGATGAGTATTAGGTGCGGAATTACTAAAAGTACTGTCCATAAGGCTGAAAATGGGTTATTGACGTAGTTTGGACATTTTTGAGGGTGTATAAATCTGTAGTGGAGGGAAGGAGGGATAGGGGTCATCCTAGGAGAGGTTGGAGGGAGGGGGTAAAGGAGATTGTATGCGAGGGGGAGGGGGCTGGAACGTCCAACAGGTAGGTAGGTGTGCGTGCGTGCGTCAGTCAGATAGGAGCTAGTGGAGGCAAAGTGGTTTTTATGACTATATGCTATTTGAGTAAGCAGAGTAACCATTTATGAAGGGATTCAGGAAAACTAATTACTAGCTGGACTTTGAGTCCTGGAGGAGGGGTGGGGATATTTGCTGTTTGTAGGGGCATCTGAGCAATAAAGTTGGCAAGACAGCAATAGTGAACAATGGTGAAAGTTCTTTCTTTTGGGTCACCCTGCCTCGGTGGAGATGGCTGGTGTTAAAAAAAAGTTAAGTGCCTTTATAACGTAGTTATTAATTTTACCGATATATTCTTTAATGTACAATAAACCCATTTGAAACTATTACATGTTACATGGTTTTATTGCAATATTTCAAAATGTGCAACCATAAAATTGAGTAATGTACAGAAGCCTTTATACTGTATGATGTACAGCTAAATTTAATAAATTGGATGCGTGACATACTGGTATAAAGTTTTCATAAAATTTGGGTACTACAGGCCATATTACATGATTCTTCCTCCCACTGGCAACCCACACCACCTACTATTGTATTCTAGGAGTATTGTATGCCTCACTGAGTATCTCAGAACCTGTGTACAGTACTACTTGCAGGATCTGTCCCTGGCAAACTATTTTCCAGTTGTCTATGAGAATTCGGGATTGATGGCAGGGTTGTTGGTTCAGTTAGAGAACAAGCTGTTAATGATCAAACCACAAGAGGTGTTGGTCGATTTCTTTCCACCACTGTTACGTTTGAGAAACTGTTCTCGTGCAAGTGGGTATTTATCACGCATGACTGCTATCCCATGGAAAGGCACCCAGCACCTCTGTGCAACTTAAGTTGGGTCTTGTCCACAAACACATTTTGATTGTACAATTTATCAAAGAGCACACACATGTTACTTAATGCCCCAGAATTTTGGCATCTTGCTCTACCTGCTTTTCATTTAGAGAGCCCTACCTTTAATGCAGACACTGTCTTACACTAACTTAGACTTTCCTTGTTAGCTAATAAGTTTATCCCTCACACTACTTTCCTTTGCCAATACCTCCCATTAACCATGCAGCACTGACTCGTATGGGTTTGGCACATTGCAAATATAACCATGATCTACATTTATTGACCTATTTTGAGTGCCTCGACTATGGCACTTGAGGAATATTATTGATGCCAGAGGTGCTAAGAAGAATGAGGAATCTATGATGGTCTTCAAGAAAATAGAAGTGCCCATGAATTTTGTAAATGAATCTTGTATTCATAAAGTAGGAAAAGTGAGAAGCAAGGAGAATTTGGGATTAAGTAGTGCAGAATGTCACCTGTTCAAAAGAATCTCAGGGATCATTACAACTGTAAGATAAGTTACTTGATGTTTGGGTTGAAAAAACCCAGAGGGGCTCCCCTTAAGAGCTCAGACAAGAAGATACAAAGTTATGTATTATAAAACTGAGTAAGTTCAGTGCTCTGGTTTAAAAAATTAACAGTGTAATTGATTTCATCAAGTTTTCTGGAGAGTACATCAGCTGACCAAGTAGCTCCCTCAGCTACATCCAGAATCCTCCTCACTCTTGCAATACCTCAAGTACCAACTAACATAATGTAAAGAAAATTATACTGTAGTAGTTCTTGCATAGTATATATATAAAAAAAAGGGGGGGGGGGGAGGAGGAAGGTAACTTGGGTGTTTTCTGGAATGTAACTATTAACAGTTTTATTTTACGTTACAAGCCAATGCTCATTATTATTACATCATGGAGTGAGGGGAGGGAACACAACATACCACTACACATGTAGGAACATACAGTACCTGGAATGCAACTCCCACATTATGAGAGGTTTACTTCCCCAATGTACATTTTCATTTGTGTTCAATTTCTAATGTAAATGTGCTATGGTAAAATTTATTAAAAAAAATTTGAATAGCTTTACTAGTTAAAAAGTTACTGTATTTAGAAATATGGAAATAACTTTAAAGGAGGGGTCTGAGATAGTGACAGCTGGGACTATTCTCAGCTGTCGTATCTGAGCTCCTCTGCAAAGACAGTGATTATGTATGAGTGAGGTGAAAGTGTTGAATGATGATGAAAGTATTTTCTTTTGGTTATTTTCAGCTGTATAACCCCTGTGGTTTAGCGCTTCTATTTGATTATAATAATAATAATTTGGTTATTTTCTTTCTTTTTGGGTCACCCTGCCTCGGTGGGAGACGGCCGACTTGTTGGGGGGGGGGAACTTTTTACTTTACTTATTTGTCACTTGCATTGTTCTGGCCTGAAGGGAGCCTCATATTTATGGTAAAGCCAATTTACATTTTAACAAGCAAATTAGATCATTTTAAAATTCATTGCACTTATAATCAATACAATAGTTAAGCATTAACATTGTTTTTTTTCAAAGAATAGTTTATATAGACATTTGTACTGTATATTCATACTTTCCTTAGAAATATTTGATCATTCAGTCTAGTGACAAGGGTGCACTGTTATGGCTTCACAATACGTCTAATATGGCGAGTGTTCATTTTTGCAAATTTTATTAACAGTGGCTGTTTATGGAGGTAGGGTGACCTAAATAAAGGAAACATTCACCATCACTCATTCAATAGCTGTCTATCCAGAAGTGTGCAGTTAAAGTGTCCCTCAAAACTGTAGTATCCCCACTCCTTCAGAGGGGTGGGGATGCTGGATTCTCTAGCCCTTAGCACTATAAACCCTATTTACCACCCATCCTAGGACAAATCTTTTCCCTCCTTCCTTCCACCCCAGATTTATATTGTCATCCTATTCCACTCTCTTTCCCTAAATGTCCAAACCACCCCAACAAGCCCTCCTTAGATTTTTTTTTTTTTTTTTTTTTTAACCCAGCTCCACCTAATTTCTATGATCCAAATTCTATGCATATTATTTGTTACATTTTGCTTTCAAATACAATATTTCTACTGTCTCCAGCCTCCTCTTTGCTGTAATACTTACAAAGCCCATGCCTCAACCATATACAAGTGTTAGTACCACTATACTCTGGTTCATTCCCCATTTTGCCTCAGAAAAACATTTTTCCACATATGCCTCGACACTTTTTTTTTTCCTCTCCCTTTCCCCTTATCTATTCTGTGGTTCACCTCATCTTTCCTAAGACCCTTCTGTCAACATGTCCACTCCCAAATATCTGAATGCATTCACTTCCTCTATTTCCTCCGTACAGTTGAATCCAATCTTTCATTGCCTATATTTTTTTGTTACTTTCATCACCTTGCTTTTTCTTATGTTCTTTTAATTTTCTTCTTTTACATACCTCCCAAAATTCCTCCACCAACCTTAGCAACTTTAGGATCTCTCTAAAGAACAGTAATCAGTAAAAAGCAATCATGATAACTACTTCCCCCTTTTTTTTTTTATCAAATTCACTATCTTATAATCCCACACATCTCAACAACCTAGCATTCACTTCTATTCCAATCCAGTTTGCATGCAGCCAGCAGTAACAGCCTGGTTGATCAGACCCTGATCCACCATGAGGCCTGGTCTCAGACAGAGTTGCGGGGGCGTTGACCCCCGAAACCCCCTCTAGGTAATCTTCACTGAGGTAGGGTGACTCCATCCCCACCACCACAAAAAAAAAAAAAAATAATTCATTCACTCATTCAATCAGTGTCCTCCTAGAAGGACACTGGCATTACAATTCAGAGGGCACTTTAAACTGCAACAACCTCATCTGTAAATAAAACATGGGGACATCGCACATTTAGACATCTAAGGCCTACTTTTACGGAGAAATAGTTCCCCTCTCTAATACATACCCTAACCTGAGCCTTACTATCTGCATAGAATTTTTTTTTTTTTAGTAACCTACTACCCATTCCATACATTTACATTGACCACACTGCTTCCCTATGTACTCTATCACATATCTTTTCTAAATCCATGAATGTGACAGATAATACTTGGATAAAGGTAAGAAACTAAGTATTGTTCTCTTGTATGCTTTAACATTAATGTCGTGCCAAATAGGTAAAACTTGCGATTTTTGCTTAAATAGCAATGCTCTTCTTGCCGAATAAGGAAAGAAAATTTACGTATGCAATAATTTCACAAAAAATCATTCAGAACCTAACGAAAAAAATATTTCAAGTGTTTATTATTAATTTATTGTAAACTTATCTAAAATACAAGTAGTTGGATTAGACTAAATTAAATTGCATTTGTTATAATAAGGTTAGGCAAGTTTTCTAAGGTTCTTTTGTCACAAAATTATTAATTTTTACATTAACATAAATGAAAAAATATATCTTTAAACGTATAAGAGAAAATTTTAGAAAGGACAATTTTAAACGAGTTCTTGCTAATTGACCAGTTACCTATTCGGCACGACATTGTCTACACATCCCCTACCCTTTCTAATCCTCCATGCACTGCAATCCTACTTTATCTTACCTCAACTCTCAATCTGCCATACAATTTACCTGGTATACTTAAGGGTTATTTTCCTGAAATTCTTATACAGTGGTCCCTCGGTTTTCGTGCAACTCCAAACTCGAACATTTATGTAAGTGTATTTTCGTAAGTGCTGTTGGAAGTGTATTTTTGGGGGTCTGAAATAGACTAACCTACGTAACATTATTTCTTAAGGAAGTAAATTCGTTTGGTAATGGCACTTGAGCAGCATTCTGGAACGAATTTTCGGCGAAAACAGAGGGACCACTGTACTCTCTCCTATTCCCTTTTCCCCTTATAGTACATAGAATTGGCAGAGAGCATGCATAATTCTTAAGTTACTTTCCTTTCTTTTATGCATATAATAAATACACACTAAAGCTATATCTACTAGCTTTTAACATCTCTTCGTAATCCCATTTGTCCCAACTCCTTTCTTTCTTCACACACTTTTCCCAGACTCGCATCTGGCTCTTCCTTACCTTGAAGATGTTACTTCTTCCTGCCCAATGCATGAAATCACTGCCTCCCTTTCTTCAACATTTAATAGCTCTTCAAACTATTCCCTCCCAACATCTCTCTCCTTTCATTTTTAACACAGTCCATTTGCTCCCCATGTTTTTTATACTTATATTGTATTACTATACTAAATTTAATAATAATGCAGAATAATGTTAATGGGCATAGCCAAGTACTGTAAGCTATCTAACAATTATTTTTAATCTTAAACTTGACTAGTCTTTGGCTTCAAATTTAGAAAAACAGATGCGTAATTATATGGGAAATCTTCCTCTTGACATTTCAAATTTTCATCAAAGTGTTAAAACAAAAAATGGAAGGAACTATCAAAACATTTAAGGTTCTACATGACTCTTTCATACAAATGAAGCAGTCATTACTTACACTGAAGAACATGAATTTATATATAGAAAGGAAAAATGGGCAAAGCAGCATTTAGTGAAAGGACATATCTAGGTGGAGAAAATTAAGCAGCCCATAAAATGGTATGACAATAAGTATAGCCAAAATGTAAAAGTTACTACATTGAGCCATTACCTGTAAGGAATTGAAAGTTAAAGCTGTTCTCATTTTTTTTAATATTATTGCCAACATTTCTATAAGTATAATATTCACTGTACTGCACTTTAACCAAGTGAGGACTGATGGTACATGGTAGGCTTTCCATACTTCACCAGTTTTGGTGGCTGTCAAATTAGCCAGTTATTTGTCTAGAATACTATATGTACTGTCTTAGAAGTGCTGAGCTTTGACAATTCCCCAGATTAAAACATTAAAATCATTCACTTAAACCTAATTTTGGGTAGCCTTATAAGCAGCAGCAAAGGCTTCATATAAAGGGAAGACAAAGATGACAGCTGTGGTTTTGGAAAGTCGCATTACAAATTTTGTGTTGGCTAGTTTGAAGAATTATGAAACTAACATTTTTACATTTATTTTTTACATTGCAGATCAGTTAGTCATCACTGCATGACTGCTTGCTTTAAGAAAAACTCGAAGCCTGTATGAAATGTCAGGGAACTATTTTTAGATACTGTATAGTGTGCTAACACAGTACTTGTATGGACCTGACTAAGGCCTATTATAGTCACTTCAGTGCATTTTATATAAAGTATGGTAGCACAGCACTATGTATAGTAATTATCATTGGTAAAACATCCTTTAGTGTTTTTTCTATAAATCATTATCAGCATAAATAAAATTCTAAACCTGGCTATAAAATCAACACAGAATACTTTAAAACGTATATTTTACCATTTTAAGGAAAATGAACAGTTTCTCAAAATGCATGGTAATAAAAATTGAGAAATCTTTTATTTGTAACCATGCTGAATGACCCACACATGCTTATGCTCATAAAAAATATGTTCTATCAAACATACTGGAAGGGGCACAGGCACTGCACTTGAAGTATGAACATACTTACACTACACCACTTCGTGCTTTAATGCTGTGTATTTAGTAAGCTCACTACCAGCTCAACATTGGTTCGACATTAGTGAGCTTTCAGTGCTACATCTTCTCCTTCACTAATATTCCCATTGGTAGTATTATCAGAGTCACTGTTCCCAAAAAGCATTGAAGCAAAACTGGCTGATGTTCGGGTGGTAGTGGTCATTTTGTTCACCAGTGGAGTGCTCTGCGAAGCTGTGACCGTAGTATTTGCTGTTGATGATGATGATTCATTGAGTGAAGATGTTTCATTGGGAGACTTCAAAGAAGAGAGAGAAACTGATTTATCAATGGATGTCTGTACTTTGGTAGGTTTTGTACAGTTGGAATTATGCACAGCACTATCATTAGTCTGCTGGGTTTGCTTTGGTATATAGCTGAGCATGGTAGCAGCCCAGGTATGTGCGTGATATTCTCCACCTTCACCCCCCAGTTCAGCAGGCAGAAGTCTTGGTGGTACTTGATTATGTAAAGTAGCTAGATTGTTTCCATGTGCATGTATCTGTAAAACAAGAAAAATATTAAATTTACAAAAAATAGCCAATCACAAATGGCCTGATATTGTGTCACAAATGAAACTAATTAGTTTACCATATACAGTCCAGTTCCTACAGATTTGCAGGGAATTACATTCCTAGATGTCGACAAAAAAATACACTGCACATGCTAGAATATAACCCAACTGTACAGGATGACTCACGGCGTTTTGCCAAAATAGTATTTTTATGTACAAGTCGTTTTGCCAAAAAAAGTATTTTATGTACAAGTTTCACCTTGCTGTATGACCCTTGTGGGTTTAGTGCTTCACTCTGATTATAGTAATAAGTTTCACCTGGTTTTTGAGGGACTTGAAAACAGGTTAAATGGTTCTGATGTGAAATTATTCTATCTGAGGTTTAAAAAAATATGCACTGAAAACGTAATAAAAAACTGAAAACTTCCCAATACACAAGAGACTAACAGTAATAGTCAGCCCAAACACCAGATTCAAAAAAAAAAAAAAAAAATTGTGGTACAAGAATAACTTAAGTTTACATGCAATAAAACATTTTTAGGATAAAAGAAAGCCACTAGTATGGAATACATTTTGAGCAAACAAATCATAATGCTTAAAGAATACTTAAGAACTAGACAGAATATTAAGTAGGATTTACGTAGTTAACTACTATTATATGAACAATAAGAAAGGTATCTAATGAACAAATGGTACAATTTTAAAAGTATGACTTATTATTTCAAACTGATTCAATGAATAAAGATTAAGATATAGGAATTCTTTTGATTATAATAATAATAAGATATAGGAAGTTACAGTGGAAAGATAATAGATATGATGAGTAATCAATTTTCAATGGGAGTTGGAGCAAGATTGGAAGAGGACCAGGGACAGTTGCATGAGCATTTTGTTTGAGTATTGCTGGTTCAGTTATGGTAGGGAGATGAGGTGCTTTTTAACAATAGGTCCAAATCGATTGGCAGACACGGTATCATTTGATGTTTCAGGCAATAATTCCAGATCTTAGGGCCTTTTATGCACAGAGTTTTTGAATAGGTTCGTAAAAGAAAAGAAGCACTGCAGTAGATTTACTGGCTCATGTTATGCAGGTCCTATTCGCCTGATCATTACATAAAAATCAGAGGAGCAGTGCAATAGGCCTATTGGCCTAACTTTCCCCTCACCCTCTCTCCTACACAATTATACCTCCAGCACTTCCCAGCACCATAAACTGAATACTATGCAACCATGACAGGCTTTTAGTAAAAAATAAAACATTGGTTGGTCTTGAGGATGGGAAGAGGAACTAATCTGGCGACTCCGCAGTTGTATAGTAAACAAACCTCTTCAAGGGGGGCTCCTTGCTGTGGTGAAGAGGCTCTTGGTCTGAGGAATTGGACCTTTTGGTCTTCTTCCTCAGACCGAACCTAATTACCCCCCAATCCCCCCCTCCCTTTTCCCATTTTCCCCATCCTCCCTTTTTTCCTTTCCTCCTCTTCCTCCTCATCCCTCCCTTATTTCCTTCCCATTTTTAACCTGGGAGCTTCCCTCCACAGGCATTCTAGTTCCTAGGTAGGGGGAAGGGTATCGTGGTCCATCCCATTCCGTTGAGGTCCTTGGTGGTGGTGTAGTTTGCCGTGGAATCTGGATCGCCTGGGGATGTCCCGTTCCCTCTCCGGTCTCCCGGGAGTGGCCTTGGGTATCTTTCGGGCGACGGGTGTATCTCTGGAGGCCACCTTTCGGATTCCGGGGGTGGTGGCCGAAGGCGGTATGCTTGTGGCGGATATCCGGCCGCCCTCTCTTTTGTCCACCGAGGTGGCTCGGTGGATGTGAGGTTGCTATCCCGGATTGCTGGTTTACTGGCATGAAGGGTAGGGTATGGCACGGGTTCCATGCAGCATCTGCACTACTTGCGGTGTTGAGGTCCTCTTGGGCGCGGAGGGGGATTTACGCCCCTTCCATTCCTCCTAGGAGCTATTCCTCCACGTTCCCCCCTTTTTTTATTCTTTTTATTTTTATTTTCTTTTCTTCTTTCTTTTTTTTTCTTAAAAATAAAAAGAAAGAAGTAACCTAACCATGGCTGACCCAATCCATGAACCCAATACCCCCGGGCCCCTTCTTGATACCGCACCTAGTTCTGACCCTACCTCATTCCCGGACAACTTTTCGGACAACTCTAATACCCCTGTACCTCTTGCTGGTGCCTGCTCGTCACCTGCTTCAGGTACTGGGGTTCCGACCGGCCCTTTTGACGTATCTGATCTTCGCTCTTTCTCTGACCTTGATTCCGGCTTCTCCCCCGACGGTGCGGCAATTTTCGAATCGCTCGCCCGTCTCCCATCGGACCACTCCCCGGTCCCACATCCAAACGACCACGACCCTTACATGACGATTCGACTCTTCCTTCTCGTTCATCTCAGAAACGCCTAGCACGTCGCGCACTCCCCTTAGATACTTTGTTTCACACTACTCAATGGACAAAGTTTTTTACTCTCAGACCGACTACTCCAACTACCTATCTTTCCGATCATAGTATTGGTAAAGCTCTCCTACGCCATGTAGGCAAAGATATCTCTCTTCACGCTCTCAAGAGCGGCACTCGCATCATCACGGTCC